>OX439484.1:7072213-7327015 GCA_949320155.1 Melangyna quadrimaculata | reverse complement strand
GAGTTGTTTTTTTAATCAATACCTATTCGTTCTGTACTTCCCTCACCAATGTTATATACAAAAATAAATTGTTATAGCCAGTCCCAGGGATAACTATTTAAGAAAATAATTCCATATTTGATATCTTCAGTCAATGCCCTTTCAAACCATGTATGTTATTTTCTTATCGACTCTGGGTTTTTTGTTTGGGCACTCTTCTTTCATTGAAAGATGTTACCACATGCCACCACCACATATCATCACCCACCGTAGAACAAAGGTATACACGTAGTTTTCACAGCCTCTCACTCAAAAATTTCATAAAACAAGTTGATAGAATTTTTTTTAAATTTGGCACATTATATTAGGGTGGGTCAAATTGGACAAAGTTGCTTTGATTTTAATGATACCATGAACATTTTGTTGCTTGAGGCTGAAAAAAAAATTATTTTTCCTTAGAAATGACTTTTGAATTTTTGTACTTATTTTCTTATTTTTCAAAAATTGGATGGATTTGAACACAATTTATTAGGAGCAACAAACAAAAAAGTTTAAGCACTTAAATTCATAGAATTAAAAAAAAAATAATTAAATATATTTGTCTTACAATATTGTGAGTACAATATAATGTACTTAATAGGTAAGGGTATCTATTAAAAAAAACTGTTTTCTAAAATAATTTAATTTAAAATTTTCTAAATATTATAGGTTAGAGTTTGTGCTTTTAAAAAACGCTACGCACAATATTGTTTTTAAATTAAAGGTATTTATTTTGAGTAAATTGCCCCTTCTTTTTTAATGGGGACAATAAACCCCCTTCCTATACATTTCTGTTTGTCTTGATTTAACATCACACTGTATTTTGAACAATTCTTTTTTCCAAATTTTAGTTAAATTTTCTAACAAAACTAGTTAAACAAAACTAGTTAAACAAAACTATTTATAACTTATAAGCCACTTATCAGTCGATTTTGTTGAATATACAGCATATTTATGGGAATGTTGTGTCAAATTGTATGCTGTGCGATTAATTTTAAACTTAATAAACAGAGGTTTGTGCAAACTTTGCATAAAACCTGATCAGGGTTTTTGAAAAATTAAGGTACGAGAAAAACCTTACCCCTCAATAAATCAACCAGTCGTTACTTTGAAATTAATAACATTCAATTGACTTAAGGAAACGTTAAATGCCCAAACAAAAATGTAAAGACAATATGTTAAAAATTCAATAGAATTAAAAAAAAAACGCGTATACGCCCCAGGGTACTTCAGTATTTGTACCTTGCTTTTAAAGATAATACAAAAAATTATTCCATAATAATATGCCTTTTATTACCATTTTTGCTTCGAAATAACATGAAGTAATCCCCCATTAAAAAAAAAAATTAAGTAGCAGCAAATACCACCAGGTAGGGTGAAACCGTTTATTGGTTTACCTTTTTGGATTTATTTCGAATTTTAATATTTCGAATGCTAATTTATCTGTCCTTGGGCCTTCATTCCCTTTTGACAGCACCGTGAAATTTATTAAAACTTGTAATATCTTTTCAAAATGATTTCTGAGCCATTTTCACTCTCTCACGGCCCTTTCACATTTAGATAAAAATATTTTTGCCTTAAAATTCTTACAAAAGGACAAGCACATACAATTATCTACCTGGTAACAATTGAAATGCTAAAATACAAAAATTTCTTCGTTTCTATTTCAAGCTACAAAAATGTCTCAATCGAATAAATAAGGTGCTAAGTAAATTCACTTAGTCCTATATAGCTTGTCAATTTGTCTTTGCGCGCGAATAACTTATTTTCTCACACACAAAACTCGCTACTTCTCTTATAAATCCTATGCTAACCCACACTTTTAAATTTGAATTCTTTAAAGCGAGAAATAAACAAATCCTAGTGCGTCGTTATCTCTCCCACGTTGTGATGCTGCTCACATCTTCAGCGAACACAAATAACACAGCAATTAAATTAAAACTCCCAGCATCCCAATTCCCAACCATCAGCCATCTGAGTCCCCAGAAAGGCGCAAGTAAATAAAATGACTCAGGAGTTTTGCATTAATTTTAATTAAGGATCCCTGCTGTTAAGTCCCAATAATAAAAAGAGATACAACAAAAACAACTACTACAACCAAACAGAAAAACAAAATTAAATAAATAGAAAAAATTCAATGACTTATCTCATTTTGCAGAACATTAAGAGTCGCGCACCGAAATGCAAGCAAAACGAAGACAAACACCAAACGAAACAACGAAAAACAAACAAACGTTTGAGCGCAGCGAGTTAGGTGAGCTGGAGTTGGAATTGAAGCCGAAGCTGATGCTGCTGATGCTGAAGTTGGAACTGGAGACCTAGATCAACAGCACCATCTCCATGCAGGAACAGAAGCTGCATCACCGTCACCTTGCGGAATTGCACCTGATAAAAATCTGAACTCATGCGCGCGCGAAAAAGCATTTTGCACAAAAATTCCCCCAACAAGGCGAACAAAACAAACAACAAAAAAACATGCCACAGAAACGCTAGCTAGACTGGGGCAGCGAGGAACCAGAAGCAGAAGCACATCGACCAAGTTCAGGATAAAAATTCTAGAGTCATGAGCAAAACTAATGGACCGGTGTCACGCAATGAAATGTTGTTTCTGGAAACCGAGTTGTCTTATGTGCGGATTCCGCTGGAAGAGTTGCTGCTAAAATCCGGCGACGACGACGACACGGATGGCGAGGAACTCAGAACTCACTATGACTTGGTTGGCTGTATGGTGTGAATGAAGGGCATCTTGCACTTTGCTACAAATTCCATTACGGCGAGATAAATTTTTTCAACTGGTGTTTTGCTTGCTTTGGGGTTGGAGGACCTGAGGTAGACTGCGACACAAAAACGGAAGGGTCCTCGAAACTTTTAATTGGTCCATTATTTATTTTTGCCCATGAACTTGATGGGGACGGGTGGTATAGACAGAGAAGGTGCTGGAAGGGGCACGAGGACGCGTGATACAGAGTTGATTTAGTGTGTCGGTCAGGTCGAATTATACGACCACGACAGGTCCTACGACTCTAAGCAGTAGTATGTATGTATATGAAATGATAAAGTGCTGTGACGAATCATTAAAAAGCCATCAGGGTTCGAGATTCGAATGCTTCTGTATTGGCGGAGATGTCACGAATATGATTTATGCGTGTGATTGGATTCAATTTCTGTTTAAAGAATACAAGGCATATAATTATTATTATTTTATTTTAAACAGTGACACGAGTTTAATTTGCCAAAAAGCCCATACAAATGCAGTTAAGGCCTCTTAGCTCAAAGGGTCTCAAAAAATTGTCTTATAACGAACATTTTTAAGCCAAAGTCAAAGACGAAAATAATTGTAGCTAAAATATTTTATTAATGTTGATAAAATGTTGGGATTGTAAAAAAAAAATAAAAAAGGGAAGTCGAATACGTATTGACACTCAAATTGTAGATTTTTTTTTTCGGGACTGGAAACTTTGAACATGGATTTCCGTAAGGAGATTACTAGTTACCTACCACTAGTGGTTTTTGATTAATTAAATGGGACAGGGGTGTTTCTTAGGACCATAACTGCCAATACAAATTTTCTTATAGCTGTTAAGAAATATTGTATTTTACTCTTAAACTGTTGACACAGTTTGGATACATAGTAAAATGCCGAAAGGGTCGAAGACCTTGCTCTTGTACAGGTTACTTAGGATAATAAATTTGAATGTATCTATATATCTATGATAATTGTGCAAAACATATATATTATAATTGTAGAGAAAAATATCCAAGAGCATAAAATTCATACTTATAGGTTAGTTCGAATAACTTTAAATAAGTGAATGGAAATAAGTACCCGGGAACTAAATCCACTGAGGGTCTTAGTTCTCACTTGATGTTAACTAAATCCCCTTAAACGAAGTGGGCTTAGTGTCTATGCAATGTGGACATTTAGTTCCCAAAAAACTCAGTGCTTTTATTTCCCTTTAAGTTTGAAATTAGTTCACATTTAAAGTTTAAAGCTCTTCGTTCAATTCTTCTTGTTGGGAGTAAGTTCCCGGAAACGACTATATTACGATTTGAATGGGCCATTTCACCTGGCTCAATTTTAAACTAACACCATACTAACTTTTGCTTCAATGGCACACGGGGTGAGCAAAGCTTGCTTTAATTTTAGTAGTACCTACTTGAAATATCCATTGTTCTTCTTTATAACCAGGCCAAACAAAAAATCAACCCACTGCCATGCCTACTTTTCTTTTTTCTTTAATTCAAGGTAGTGGGTCTTTTTCTCGGAAACGACTGAAGCAAGTACAATTTATAAGATTGTGTTAGAAAAATACGCCAACCAAGATCACTTTTAATCTTTTATAGGTTCACGGAAACAGCTCTACCGATTTGGATGAAATTTTTAGTTTTTTCTTTAGAACAAGAGTAAAATTTAGAAGTTGGTTAAATTTAACTCCACTCAATACATCCACTCTTCTTTCTTCTCTCTTTCACGGAAACATCTTTTTTTGTCGAAAACGACTCCAATGATTTCGATGAAATTCGCAGTCTGGGAACCTTGATGATGTTTCGGTTTGTTTGTTTCTTGGAAAGGGCTCTACCGATTTGGTTTAAATGGAGCTTCACGGAAAATAGTATGTGCGATATTTGATAGAATATTAAGTTATAAAATAAAAAATATTTTCAAAATTTCAACTTCGTTAAACCTTCGTTAAAACTTCAGCAAATGCAATTAAATTGTCACAGCCCATTCTTAAAACAGAACTAGAAAAGCAAAAACTATCTCCCAATCACAGGAGTTGAATAACAATTATTAATCTTTGTTATTTATTTTTAAACCACCCTGATTTGAAAATAATTTGTCTTTTATTTCAGATAGTACCTTTGTGACAATTGCTTTGAAATAGCTCAGGAAACAACCGATTTTACATGATTTTGAACCTCCCTGATTTGAAAATTATGTTTTAATTTTATAATTCTAAATCAGATTTTTCAAATACATTATTTAGTAATGGCGAACGAATACCTTTATTATTTATTTAACTGAATATATAATTGATGAAGGAATTCAAAATTCACAAGTTTTTAGCTAAGACGCCCATCTATAAGTTTTAGTGTGGTGAGTCATGCGGGGCTGAAATGCGGTCCCTTTGAAATTGTTTCCTAAATGTTGTAGAGAAATATGAGATTTTAGGGGAAAAATTTTTTTCCATACGGAATTCGAAATTATTTATTGATCCCAATAACTTATTACAAAAATTTTAAATTTTTTGTTTGGATTTTAAAAACGTTTTTTTATATTGATTTTAAATGACTAAATGATTTGTTTTAAAATTTAATTTTTATTTTTACTTGTGATATACGTAGTAAGCTGTATAGAGTAAGTTAAGGATTCGTGCAAAAAGTCGATCTCGAGATAATAATTTTCCATTACATAACGATGGTAGAGAATGCGAAAAAAGTGGGTCCGGAAATTCTGTCTGTCTGTCTCTGTGTCTGTACCTGCAGCTTAAACCCCTGAAGCGATTTTCTTCAAATTTTGGACTTAAGTTTATAAAAGGATTCCCTATAGAGGGCAAATTGAAATTTTTTTTTAGCTCAAAAAATAACACTAAAACAGTACCTGTCATACAACCAATATACAAAAATTGATTTATTTCAAAAATGGCTTTAACGATTAAAAAAAAAACCAGGTGCCTACTAATTATAGGACTATAATTGATGTCTTGATAAAAAAAAATGTATAACGGTTAGAATCAATTTTTAATTTTCAAATTTTTAGTTAACAGCTACACCGATTTCAACCAATATTTTATACAAGAGCTCCTTCACAACAAAAACAATTTTGCATATATACATTTTGGAAAAAAATATTTTTGGATTTTTTAAAAAATATTGATTTTTTTTTGAAAATTCAATATCTTGAAAATTGACTTATGAATATTTTTTTTTTTACTTTGTATAAAATTTAATTTTATTATACTAAATGTTGGCTTTTTTTTGATACACAAAATTTGTTTGTTTTTTTTTTTAGAAAACCGCTCTAATGAGTTCTGATTGTTTTTTTTTTTTTTTGAAATTTCGAAATTATTAGAATAATTTATTATATCACATATGTATATTAAATGTTTTTTAGCTATTATTTTAATATGAATTTAAAACAACTTTTTTGTAATGTTTTATTTTAATTTGTCTGAACATTTTCTCGGTAGTGGTAATATTTGTATGACGCTATATCATATATGTTTTTAATACCTATCTATATTACAGTGTTAAACTTGAATAGCATGTTCCTGCCATTTTTTGCATTTTGTTTCTTAAAAGGGCTTTTTGGCTAAATGCTTGGGGAGAGAGAATACCTAATTAAATTGGGTAGGTACGTCTAACTCAGTCATATACATTCTATTGTACTTCCACGTAGAAGAAATAAGATAAGCGTGTTCAGAAAAATATTCAATTTCATAATCGAAAATGTTGGAGTCAAAAAATACATTTTTAATTTAAGTTCAACACTAAAATTAATTAAATAAACCTGTCAACATATTAAAGCGACTATTACACTCCCCTATAGACAATAATTGATTTTTTGTTTAACAAATTGTCTGTGAGAAAAGCCTTCCATCGGCAAGTGAGCAACCAGAAACATAGAAAACACAAATAAATTTCTTGTCAACTCTGAATGTGAAGGGTCCCGCGACCATTCCCAGGGTGGGTATGGTATACAGCTTCTCTAAACGATTTACATATTAGGTAGGTAGGTATAGTAGATAGAGCTCTTTCGATGGAAGAGGGTAAGTTTTCCTGTCACACTCGTGTAATTAAAATTAAAATTAATCCTTTTCCTCTGCCTTTCTAGCGCACTAATTCTTCTTAAATGGCATTCGGCATCCATAACATTTAAATTCCAGTTTTCGGCTTCCCAGTCTGAAAGGGACAGATGCAATTCACAAGATCTAAGGATTATCACCCACCCCCACTCTGTCGCTCTATTCCTACGCACATACATACGGCTCTATAGCTCTTCATAGTGAAGTGTTTTCCTCACACTCTCACTCATTATGCATGCGTAGCTTGTACAAAATACAACAAAAAAAAGAAATTAAAATTTCATTGAAAGGGAATAACGCATAAATCGGATTAAAAATTGTTTAATCAAAATAATAAAGAAGACACTTAAAATGTCGTATGGGATTAGGTTGGGTATACTTCCTCCTCTACGTTGCCCTTTTCTTTCCCCGCCTTCATCAAACGAAGCTGTTTTTTTCATTGTTCAACTTGGTGTTGTTCTCCTGGATGCTGCTGCTGCTACTGTGCATCATAAGCACATCGTATCAAATAAATCACTCACATGAGACCAAGACGACATATCCAGTAGCTGATGGTGCGGTAAGCGGAAATGCTCGAAATTATTCCAAGAAGGCCAAGTCAACCCATCAGGAGGAGGATAGTAGCAGTAGCACAGAGAACGGAGACTACTATACGAGATACGACGACGAGAACGGAGACATCAACTCGAGAGCTTGTCGTCGACATCATCGCATCGTGTCGTTTGGTGGATGCGTTGAAACAAATGCTGGAATTAATTCCACACGGGACTTTAATGACTTTATAGCATATCTTTGTCATATTGTTTGAGATAAAGCGAACAGATTGCCAGAGATATTCCTACTTACTACAAGATCCACATGGAACAAATTTAAAAGATAAATGTTTCCCCTCCTGCATACTGCAAGAGGATGAAGTTTCTGCATTGTTTTTTTTTTTGTTAGTTTTTGTTCTGTAATTAAATGGATGTTGTGCCAATGCAATGAATAATTGTAAAATCTACAATAACCACAAGCAAACCATTTGGAGTTAATTTTTAGACATAGAGAACAAAAAAATACCCCATGCTTCGGTTTAAAATAGTGGCGCAAAATTTTAAGCAACTTTATAATTTTTTTTTATTTTTAAAAGAATTACCTAATCACTTTTTCTTTTCCTTTTCTTTGATTTTAAAACTTTATGATTAGTATTGACATAATATTTTAGTCCATTCATTCGATAGTAAATTTTTTTTCATAATTGTTCTAAGCTTAAAGAACTGTTTTGCAAATTATAATTTACCCGCGTAGAATAACAGTCTATTTTTCGACAAGGCAATAGAGAGTTTTATATAGATTCTGGTTAGCGGACCTGCAGGGTTTGCAAAGTCTAGGACAAGGACAAGGGCCTTGGCGATTATGAATCCTTTTGTCACGGCAGAGAAGTTAGCTAATTTGAGATTTGATCTCTCTTTCTTCTGCTTGTCAGTCCAATACGCTACCCACTGGGCTAACTCACTCAGTGTTGCGAAAGTATTCCCATAGGAGTATTGTACTTCTTTTAACAACATCGTACTCCCGTACTCCTCCTTTCACATTCGTACTCCTATTTTGTTTAAAGACCTAAAATATCTTACACTTGCGCAAAGTGTAATGTGTAATAAAATTTAATTCACTTTAACTTTAATGCAAATTTTCCAGCACTTATCTTCAAAACTGTCATCTTAAAGGGAATTTCCCGCTTTCTTGTTTTTTTTTCGTTGGCTTCATGCAATTTTCGTCTGTCAGTTCGGTATTTATTTTATTTTTACTTGAGATTGTGATTTGGTGGTTCTGTTTTTCTGATTGAACTCCGTGAATTGTTATGTGTAGTTCAATAAAATGAAAAGGTTTGTTAAATGAATGCTTGAAATATTGTCATTCTTTGTAAGAATAATTCAAAGTAAACTTGCGGTTAAGGCTGTAAATGTGTCTTGTGTTGCTGGAGGTCCTGAAACAAATGGGTCTGCTGCTGTTCCTATTATTAATTTTTTCATTAATTTTTGAATGTGGTCTTTAAACAAGATATTGGTCAAACAAAATCATTTAAAAAACTTTTTTTAATAAGAAAAAAAAAAATGAATACATTAAAAAATTTAAATATTTAATATTTTGAAAAGGCTAAATAAATTATTTCTAATTTGCTTGCATTATTTTTTTTAATGCAATTTCTTACAAAACTTATAACTTTATGATAATAAATAAAAAAAAAACAACGAAAACTGTTGAGGATCGAGAGAGAAAAATAAGAGAAAAATATATAATATTAAAGTATTGTTTCACTTAAAAAATCAAAATATATTATAATTTAAATTTTTTAAAAACATTTGTAAAAAAATTTAGAATAACTGTTATAGTTCCAGAGAAAAAAAATTAAATGTTAAAAGTGTAAAGTTCCCATACAATGCACGGGTTAATGACCTCGGAAAAAATTTTTTTGGTCAATAATTTTTTCTTTCGGCATAACCTTTCGATTGATCCAAAATCTATCGAAAAAAATGAGTTTGGGAAATAATGGACACCCTAATATACATATACATACTATGTGGATAAATTTTGTTCAGCAAATTCAAAACGTAAAAATGCTGTTGTAGTTCCATACATTTATATAAGACGGCTTTAAACAAAAATGCAAACAAAATTGCTTGTAGTAACTTGCTACATATATATAAACCCACGTGGCTTGATTTGTATTAGTTGGCTATATACAAACCGCAAAGACCTGCACTTTTACATAAGAACAAAATGCATAAGCTATAGCTTGTAGTAATTTGCTCTATACAAATCCACGTGGCATTATTTGTATTAGTTGGCTATATATAATCCGCAAAAACCTGCCTATTTGCATAAGAACAAAATGCCAAAGCTATATTGCTATATACAAATACACGTGGTTTGAGTTTTATAAGAACAAAAGCTATATAGCTTTTAGTAGTTTGCTATATATACCCACGTGGCATGATTTGTACTAGTTGGCTTTATACAAACCGCCAAAAACTGCACATTTGCATAAGAACAAAATGCAAAAGGTAAAGCTTGTAGTAGTTTGCTATACAAAAATCCACGTGGCATGGTTTGTATTAGTTGGCTACATACAAACCGCAAAAACCTGCACATTTGCATAGAAACAAAATGCAAAAGCTAAAGCTTGTAGTAGTTTGCTATATACAAATCCACGTGGTATGATTCGTATAAGAACATAATGCAAAAGCCATAGCTTGTAGTAGTCCGCTATATGCAAATCCACGGTGCGTGATTTGTATTAGGCTTGCAGCAGAATGCTATATACAAACTTTTTATTTTCGCGCTTTATCTTACCAATGTTAGCAGGTCTTAAAAAGGCCTTATGTAAGTTAAACCTCATTGACTGCTATATAACTTATTCTTAAAGGCCTTAAGGAAATCGTTTTGGGTTAAAATACCAACAAAAATGTTTGATTCGCATAACTAAGCCTTAAATTATATACAAGCAATAGCTTCCGAAATTATGAAAATCGGACCTACTACAAGCTAAATTGTTAGTTGGGATCTGCCATAAGTTGCAATAAGTTTTTTATTAGAATTAATAATTTATTTATTCATTTCTTTTTTTTAACTGAATTTATATTTTTGATAATTTTTTTTTTTAAATAAAGTTTAAAAAAAAATTGTTCACACACTTATTTTTGAAGACAAAAAAATGTCTGTACTACTATTTTTTTCAAAATACTCCCCTTTTTTGGCTGCAGTACTACCTTCTAATATTTTTCTCCGGCAACACTGATACTCACTATACAAAAATTCAATTGCGTTACAAATACATTTATAATATACAGATGTCTCACACCCATAAAAAAAAGTGTGATATGGAAAAGAAGACAAAGGAAAGAGAGAAAAACGTCTCGCATGATACTAAAATTGCATGGGTACTTATAAAATGTTTGTTTTTTGTGTACAAGAGACATTCCTGATGGGGTACCGAAACTTGTCCAAAAAGTTTTTACTAGGGAGGGCCTCACTAGTGTTTGAAAAGTTTCCCTCGTCTACATTTTTGGAACTGAAATCCAGAGGGGGCTGGCCAATTGCCAAGTATCTGACAAGTTTTCCTTGTCTAGATTTTCCCTGCTGGAATTTTACTAGGGCCTTGTCCAATGTAGACAGAAACTTGGCATTTTCCCAGC
This sequence comes from Melangyna quadrimaculata, assembly GCA_949320155.1. Lineage (NCBI taxonomy): Eukaryota > Metazoa > Arthropoda > Insecta > Diptera > Syrphidae > Melangyna > Melangyna quadrimaculata. Next base: position 7,316,016 of record OX439484.1, on the reverse strand, counting down.
CGGGTAATTTAGCAGGATTTTGTTTTCATTTTACCGAAGTTCAAGGCCCTGTCTTATTAGTATTGATATCATTTTGTAAAGAATATATGGTTAATGCCAGTGGTGGATCCAGGGGGTGGCTATAGGGGCTAACGCTCGCCCTCCCACAACAGATTCCTTAAATTAATTAAAATATAGAAAGCAATAGATTACATACCGTGTATTTTTTGTATGGTCTCAAATATTGTTAGGCTGTGAAATTTAATGGAATTCACACAAAAAAACAAGGTTGGGGCTCAACAATTTACATGTTATGTAATTTTTTTCTTCTCCTCAAAATTATTTAATTGGGAATAAAGCCTTAAGGGAATTTGAGATGAATCAACTTCGTGGCTACGAATAATGGACATGTTCAACGAAAAACAAAGCCCAGAAAATTGGGACGAAAAAACAGCTCGGGACTAAAGCCTGAAAAGAATTGGACAAAAAAAACGTTGTCGGGGTTAAACAACCAATTCTATAAAACTTAACTTATTTCAGAGGGTTTTTGGGTTGAGGGACTGTGAAATTCCGACGATGGGGCTTAAGCTTGTAGAGATAATTCAAAAAACGGGGTTGGGGCCGAACAATTAACATGTCAAATGCAAAAATAATTTACCCTACAAAGCTAGCTTATTTAACAAACAAAAATGCAGAATTGAAGAAAAACGACGTGTCAATTTTAGTGTAATTGTTTAATACAAAAGGAAGTGCTCCTTACGGTCAGCCAGGGGTTAGAGAATCTTGGGGCTTATATTTCCATAGTCGAAGTCAATTAAACATACAAAATATTTTTGGACTAAGCAATAACCTACAAGAAATCTTCCACAAGCGTGAGTTTTCTCTATGCACTCAGAAAATCATGCAGAAGAAAATGAATATTTGCAATCTCTCTAGACTCTAGAGTGACGTGCAAATTTATAGACATATTTTTTTCTGTGCTCTCCAGTGACAGTTCGAACAAAACTCGTATCTTCTCTACTAGTTGATTTGAGTAGTTCAAGAAAATGAAATCTCCAGAGGGCTCATACTGCTGAAACACAATAAGCTTTTGCCAGTGAGATTTTTTTGTGTCTCAAACAGGATTTCCAAGCCCCCCCCCCCCCTAGGGTCAAATCATAGATCCGCTACTGGTAAATGCTATATCCGCTTAATCCTAGTACAACGGTTATTATAGCCAATAACAACTTCTGCTGTCCGCTTAACAAATTTTTGTATCTGCCTATGTTTTAACTTATATGTAATTTTTTGTATGAGCGGTAAAAATAACTTTTTTATACCATTTTGATGTCCAGCTAACAACAAAGCATCTTAGCCTCGTTAATGATTATTTTTTTACCACATTCCACACTAAATATACCCATAAATAATTTATTTGAAATTTGCACAATAGGAAAGTGGCATGCGCATGCGCATGAAGGGTATAATTATAAAAGCACGTTTCTGTTGAAAGCATTCTGTATATAGTTAAATAATAATCGGTGTTAAAACGTCAATTGAAACCGGTAAAGATGCTAAAATAAATTTAATTTTAAAACAAGACAGAAATAATAAATCATCTCTTACTTTACTAAGAATAGATTATTTTTGGTAACTCAATCTAAAGTTTTATTATAAATAAGACAAATTTATAAGCAAAAGTTTCGTTAGTCTTTTTTGAAGTGTCCATAACAATGGATATCATCTCTTTGGCAGTCCTGTTTGTTTTAAGTTCCAGTGTTGTTGGTCTAGTGTATATCTATTTAATATGGAATTTGAATTATTGGAAAATTCGTAATGTTAAAGGTCCAAAACCAACAATACTTTTTGGTAATTTGCCAAGTCTTGTGAGGAAACACCGAAATTATAATTTTGAAATTGCCGAAATATACGAGTGAGTTGTTTTTTTGACTTGTATATATTAATATTGGTAGAACTTTGAAGTATAAATATTTATGTAAAAATGTTTTTTTGAAGTATAAATATTTATGTTCCCTTCATTTGAAACAATTTTTCGATTCGACAGCTGACCAATCACAGTCTAGAAATTTGCCTTACTTGCAAGTACCCTAAGTTCTCTGAACCTACCCAATGTTTCTTTCGCAGGAAATTCAAAAGAAATGGAGACAAATTTATTGGAATATTCATGACAAGAAATCCGGTGGTCTTAATTTTGGATCCACTTCTTAGTCGAGATATACTGACGAATAAATTTAAATCGTTTAGTAATAATGAACTGTCTCTGTGGGTAAGATTTTTTAGACACAAAAGGCATATGAAAGAGAGAAATTACATTGGTTAAATTATCATTTGTTTCAACAGGGAAATCGAAAAACAGAAAAAGTCTCAATTCATCATCCTTTCATTACCCGCACCGATGAGGACTGGAAGGAGAGACGTAATGATTTTATTGCTGGAATAAGTGATAGTAAGGTACGATGATTATTTTTTATTTAATCTCTGAATAGGTGCAGATGAAACGATATCGTGTAAAACGGTTCAACGAAATAAAGCCAACCATCAAAAGTCTGGCCCTATTTTATTTTTAATATGGAAATAACGCCATAAATTTTTGATTTGGCTTTATTATTCATATTCTTTGAATACGAATCTTTGTTCCACTGGAATTCTTTTTAAAATTTTTAAAAAGTGAATTTTCAAATTTTTTTTTTTAATAACTTTATACAATTAAATTTTTCGATTTGTTTTTAAGATTTTATAAATTATTTATATATATTATATTACTTTAAATGAGTTAAAATTGTGTGTATATACATATAAAAAAATTTTTATAAATATATAAAAATTATGCTTAATTACAAACAATTTTCAAAAAAAATTAGTTTGAAATTAAAAAAAAAATTTTTTTCAAAATTTCGAGTTTGAAAATTAATATTTTAAAAACTATTCTAAAACGCAACTTATTTTAAAATGGAAATTAAAGAAGCTATTACTAGATTTCCAAAAAGGAATGGCAACGCAATGCGAGTTTTACTGTTGTTTTCAAATATTTTTTCTTCTGTTTTAAGTCAATTTTTTAGAAAATTGCCCCTCCCGCCTAAAGGGAGGGAAATAGACACCACCTTCCCATACGGTTTTATTCTTGTCTTAATCCAACCTACTCATTACAACTTTTTGGTGCACCTGGTCCTCTTCAAAAAAGGTCTTGAGTATTTTTTTGATAAGAGTAATAAAAGTGAAGATAATACGTTAAATACAAACAAAGGTAATTTTATTTTAATTTTTTATTGTATTAGATTTTTTTTGAGAGGCTGTAACTTTGAAACGCTTGATTTAACGATAAAATATGTTAAGACCTTTTATGTAGAACGTTGAATTCCCTATAAGAAAAAATTATGCTCATGATTTGGATATATGGTTTTCTAAAGATAAAAAATCATATGTAAGAACTTGTGTTTTTTTTCCCATACAAGTCGTATGGAGAAACGAAAAGTGCGATGAGGCGGTCTTAATGTTAATATTATGAGCTAAAATTTTTAGAATTGTGTTTTTTTTTTGACAAAACAAAACTTTTGAGCCTGTTTCGAAGGTACTTTATTTTTTTTGAAACACTAATATATATACATATATTTGGTTCCTGGGAAACGGCTCCTCCGATTTGGATGAAATTTTAACAGTTTGTTCTTATAAACGAGAAAAATTACAAAAATACTATAAGTAAAATCCGCCCACTCCCACGCCCCCTTTTAATTTTTATTTGATTCATGGAATTCACGGAAATGGCTGGTTTTCTCGAAAAGCACTAAAATGATTCGAATGAAATTTTCATAATCTATTTATATGAGCACGACAAAAAATAGAAAACATAATTTTAATGATATTCGCCCACAACCACGCCCACTTTTCATGCTTTTCTGTTTCTCGGAAACGGCTCTAACGATTTTTATAAAATTTTCACAGTCTGTTCTTTTATGCAAAATACAAATTTTGAAATTTTTTTTATTAATATCCACCCACTTCCAAGCCCACTTATCTCGTTTGTTTGGTTTCTCGGAAAAAGCTTCTACAATTTAGATGAAATTTTTACGGTTTATTCTTATAAACGAGAAAAAATTAAATAAATACTTTTAGAAAAATCCCCCCACTGTCACGCCCCCTTTTAATTTTTATTTGATTCATGGATTTCTGTTTCTCGGAAACGGCTCTAACGATTTTGATAACATTTTCACAGTCGGTTTTCTTAAGCAAAATTATTTTTGTTATCAATATCCGCCCACTACCACACCCACTTTTCTCGTTTGTTTGGTTTCTCGGAAACGGCGCCTACAATTTGGATGAAATTTTCACAGTATGTTCTTATAAACGACAACAAATTAAAAAAATACTTTTAGTTAAACCTGCCCGCTCACTGCCACGCCACTTTTCTTATCTCTTTGTTTCGTGGAATTCACGAAAATGGCTGGTTTTCTTGAAAACGACCAACACGATTTGAATGAAATTTGTCTGTTTATAGAAACAAGATAAAAATGGAAAAATAATTTTAGTGATATCCGCCCACTTTTCTGTTTCTTGGAAACTGCTGTAAAAATGTTGATATAATTTTCACAGTTTGTTCTTTTCGGCAAAATAAAAGTTCTGAAAGTAGTTTTATTAATATCCGCCTACTGCCACGCCTACTTTCATAATTTTGTTGGTTTCTCAGAAATGGCTCTAAGGATTTTGATGACATTTTCAAAGTCTATTTATATGGGCAAGACAAATATCGAAAAATAGTTAAAGTTAAATCCACCTACTGATTTCTGGGATACGGGTACACCGATTTGGATAAAGTTTTAATAGATTTTTTTATTTAAACAAGAAAAAATTTAAAAAATAATTAAAGTTAAATCCACCCACTGCCACGCCCCCTTTCCGTATTAATTTGCTTCGTGGAATTCACGGAAATGGCTGGTTTTCTAGAAAACGACCCAAAGGATTTAGAGTAAATTTGCAGTCCGTTTATATGGGTTGAGCAAAAATTTGAAAAATAGTTTTAGTGAAATCCGCCCACTACCACACTCACTTTTCACGCTCTTCTATTTCTCGGAAGTGCTCCAACGATTTGAATGCAATTTTCAGAGTCTGTATATATGAGCAAGAAAAGAAATCGATGAATATTTTCAGTTAAATCCGCCTACTGCCACGCCCAAGTTTTACACTTTATTGTTTCTCGGACACTTTTTTAACGGTTTTGATCAAATATTCACAATTTGTTGTTATGCGCAAGCAAAATTTGAAAATACTTAGACTAATATTCGCCCACTGCCACGCCCAATTTAATCATTTTTCGGTTTCCCGGAAAATCATTTTGAAAGTATTTTGAGTAACATCCGCCTACTTCCAAGTCCACATCCACTCTTGACGCTTTATTGTTTCTCGGAATTGGCTCAAGGGAATTTAATGAAATTTTCACAGTTTTTTCTTATGAGAATGATGCTGAGTATTTTTTCAGCCGCTCATAGAACGGGTAGCTCGAAAACGGCTCTTATGATTTTGTTTAAAGTTTTTACATGTAATCATTACAACAGTTTTAATAAGAATGTTTAACAGGTTTTGACAAAAAAAAATCGAATAGCGGGAATAATGTTTTGAGGTTTTTTGAGCAAATTGCCTTTTTTGTTGTAATTCGTTGCTTTTGTCAAAGTTTCGCATTCCGGTATTTCTACGTTAGTAAAAAAAAATGAATTCTACATTTTTAGAAATATATAGATTGTATCAAAGAAAAAATACTTATTTTTTTTTATGTTTGACTCTTTTTCCCATGTATGTAGTTTGTATTATTTTTTTTTATTTCGTTTTAAAGTTTTAATTGTACATTTTGTTTACCTATTTACAATTTTCGTACATATTTCTTTTTTGGTCTTTAGATAAAACTTAAAACTGCATTTAAGAGTCAATTTACTTGCGTTAAAAATTCCTATGACGCCTACATGCTTTGCATAAAAGCTGAAATAAACGATTCAAGCTGCAATATTATTAATGGTAAAGCTTAGAAATCTAATGATGAATTTCCATATATAAAACACAAAAATAATTTTGTATAGGTATATAAGCTTCACTATATAAGAAATGCGACTCAAGCTTCAATTCTAATTTATTAATGGAAAATGAATGCCAATGCTTTTTTATGATCGGGTCTTAACGCAGAGGTTGGAAATAATAATAAATAAATATATAAATCTGCGGAAAATCTCCCAGGTACTATTAAAAATACGCGCAAAATCTTTAAATGACTTAATAACAAAAATTTTAAAACGTAATTTTGAAAAACTCAAATATTATTTACATTTCAAATTTTAATAGTTCTATAAAATGTTAAGAAAGTTTTTTTTTTTTTTTATATCAAAGTTATTTCAATGTTTAATTTTAATAAATTCTTTTTAAATAGATATTCTTTAAATTTTGTTGAAAAGACTTTGTATGTATAAAAATATTTTTAAATTGACGTTAAATTTATTAAAATTATTTTCTTACAAAATTTTCAGAAAACGATTTCGAAAAATTAAAATTTCGTTGCCAAACTTTGATAAATATTTTTTTTTTTTAAATCCCTGGGTAATACTTTTAAAGAGAGAGAGTTATCATATTTAAGGCCATATTTGAGATTTTGTCTTGCTTTATTGGGTCTTATTTCACTTTAACGTTGACTTTTAACAACCTGTTTGGTCTCTTTCAGCTTCAGCAAACTTATCCCTTACTCATCCAACTTAATCATAAAATGACAAATTTTATAAAAACTGAAATTGACAATACGGGAGGAATTATTGAAATTGAATCTGTGAGTAACCTAACTCAGTCTTGCTTAACAAATAGTGTTCCAAATTGTGTATTTCATGTCAAATTGTATAGCTCTCCTATAAGTATGTGGTTGATTTTGTTGCAAATTTCGTTTACGGAATTGATGCTAATGTCTTCACATCTGGCATTCCAAAAAGTCCCATGTACAATCATTCGAGAAATCTTATGGATCTGTCATTTAAGCAAGTCGAACAGTTCTATCTCCTTGGATTGATACCATGCCTCAAAAAAATAGTCAAAGACCGGTTTTTCGACAAAGATACCGACAACTATTTTATCGGTGTACAAAAGATTGCCATTGATTTGCGATTGAAGAATAAAAATGATCGTTTTGATTTTTTAAATTATTTGCTTAAACTGCAGGAGAAGAAACACCTGAGTAATATGGATGTTGTGGTGCATAGTATGTCAGTGGTATTGGATGCTGTTGATACTACGGCATTTGTTATTCTGCATACTTTGTTTCTGGTAAGATATAAGAAAAAAGGAAAAAAACAGCTATGCTGGTAACTTAATTAATCTATTTCAGCTAGCTTACGATGAAAGGGTACAACAAAAGCTAAGGAGAGAAATCAAGGAGCACATGAATGACGATGGAGAAATTAACTTTAAGACTCTGATGAATCTGGAATATTTGGATCAATGCATAAGTGGTATGTAGAACCTTCTATAGCATGGCTCTTGTATTGATATACAAAAGTAAAAGTTTTGGATCCTTTTTTGTTAAATTATTTTTTTCTGAACCATGGACATCATTTTCTATAATTCTGATGATTTCTAAAAATCAGTAAATGGCTAGAAAGTCTAAATTTTACTTGCATGTAATTATAAAAACATTTGCATTGATTTTCAATCGTGTTTTGTTTCTAGAATCAATTCGCTTATTCAGTCCCAATCCAATTTTATCAAAAATTTGCACCGAAGAAATTTATTTGGAAAACAATGAAAACCAAAGTACGAAAATTGAACCAGGAATGATAGTGCATATTCCTTGTTTTTCGTACCATCATGATCCTGAGATATATCCCGACCCGGAAGAGTTTATTCCCGAACGCTTTGACAATGGCCAAGCAAAGGTTTTAAGTCAAAAGGGACAATTCATTCCATTTAGTGATGGTCCACGAATTTGTGCAGGTAAATGTCATACATATTTGATTTCGAAGATTGAAACTCATAAACAAAAATCAATATTGCTTACTTGATTTTTTTTTCATTATTATTATAGGTCTACGACTGGCACAGATGCAATGTAAGGCTAGTATTTTTAAAATTATAAAAAAATTCCAGTTGAAAACTACCAAAAGAACTCAATATGGGAAGTACCTAAGCAGATCTGCACCAAGATATTATTTGACGGGAGATATAGATGTAGAATTTATACCATTGTAAACTAGATCACTTAAAAATAGCCAATATACAGTATTACTCACCTTTATAATCCTGAAACTAAAAAAAAAGTTCGGAAATATTATATTCAGGGTTTTTGAATCAGATTTTGTATGGTGTTATGAATTTTTGAGGAAAGATCCCCATCGATCCTAGCTCCGCATATTTAAAAAGAGGGGGTCAAATGTCACGAAGCATGGTATTTCATGACAAGTGATACTCTTGGAGGATTTGTCAATTCCTCGCAAGAGGCAGTAGCCCTGCAAAAAAAAAAACTTTTTAGTTTTTAGGTGGACGAGGCTGGAAATTGAACCCAGATCTCCAGCGTGACAGTCGATCGCACTAACCATTACGCTACGCCTACGGGCCTACTAATACCACAAATAAATTTTGGCTTAAATATTTCAATTTATCATTCCAATAAAGGATCAAAAGCGTGCATATAAAAACCTTTGGCAAAAGGGTGTTTTTTAAGGTAGGGGGGAGGGTTGCAGACAGAAGAATACGGTGTGGACTTATATTGAAAAAGTATATAATAATAGATTAAGTGAAACTGTGCAAAAATGTTACATTTGTCATGATAACGAAGACATGTAGGGGTGGTTCTTGGTCTGGAGGTATTCAAAACTGAAAAATTATTTTGAGTTAAACTAGACATATTGATATTGCACATCGTTTAAGGATATTTTTTAATGCTGAATCTAATAAAAGAAAAATAAAGACGCTATATCCATCCCTTCATGGAGAAACATTGCCTCTCAAAAGAAAATGACTTTGAGTGCCAAACCAGACAAATCACTCTTTAAATATAGAACATGTGTGCGGTTATACAAATATTGGGGATATAAGAAGATATTTTCTTCATTTCTTCTTCCTCAGAGACTTCTTTCCAAAAAAAAAAAAAAAATACTTTATTTTTCAAATGAAAATGCTCAACTTGACCGTGTTCTCACACAAGGTGGGCTGCATCTTCAGCATCTCTCTGTCTCTTGACCGCAACAATAGTATTTGTCCGGGTGTATTCTTCGCGACACTAGCTATGATATATGTATATATATTTTTTTTCTTTTAAAAAACGTTCCACCTTTTCAATATCACATAACAGAGATATTTTGCATACAAAACAATAATCATTGCTTTTTAGCTCCATATTTTCAGAATTCGCTTAAATATTACAGAGAGCGTCCATATCAGAAAAAATATTCTCAAATTATAATAACCGCTACTTAATTTTATTTTATTGAATTTAATATACCATGTTATTTGAAAATGGTTTTGGGTAATATTTTAGTTATTGTTCTTAAAAAAAGTCATCATTCCCTAAAAAGAGAAAAAAAAAACTTGGGTGGCGCAACGGCTCGTGAAGAACCAGGCCCTAGTGACTAACAACTCGCAACCATTCCTGTGTGCGCCTGTCGACAGGAATGGAAGGGACATACAATGTTATGCCGAATCCGAAGGGCTAGACGAGAAGCACTTATTCATGACAAGTGATACTCTTGGAGGATTTGTCAATTCCTCGCAAGAGGCAGTAGCCCTGAAAAAAAAAGTTTATAGTTTTTAGGTGGACGAGGCTGGGAAGTGAATCCACATCTCAAGCGTGACAGTCGAACTCACTTACCATTACCTACGGGCTACTTCATTTCATAAAAAGGACTTTAACTTTCTACAGAATCAGCAATCTTCAGAATCAGCATTGAAAAGTACCCTAAAAACATCTGTCACATGATTAGATTGTATTATAATACATTTTTCAGCTTGATAAACTCCCACCTCCCCCTCCTCACCACCTCTTTTAATGCTTCTATACAAAAAGCCAATGCCGTGAATTTGAGGAACTTTGGATGTGTTGTTGAGGATAAAATTCTGCGTCGATACTAGCAGTAAAATTTCATGAGCTAATTTGTTCCCGGTCAGATCCTATCTTTCTTAGACTATAGTAATATGTGTTTTTTTTTTTAAGAAAATTTCTTAAAAATAAAAAACAGTATTTTGGCGTACAGAATTTTACAAAACAGAATTTTGCAAGTCAGTATTTTGTTCATATAAGTTCATACAGTATAAAGACATACAGAATTATGGTCTTACAGTATTTTGACCACACAGAATTTTGTCATACAGAATTTTGAAAAACAGTATTATGACCCGCTCCCATAAAAATACCCTTCCAACAACATTTATGTCTCGTCGTTATTGGTCTAGTTTCTATAGTAACCCATTTTTCTTGCTTTTCTTTCATAAGCTACAATTTTAGATTTGGTCATTGCTTCCACAAAAAAAATTGGGTTTAAAAAAAAATACGAAAAACTAGACGGCATCTTTCTTCAAATCCTTAAAATCATATCTTTAGTGTACCAACTTTTTAACAAATGCCTTGGTAATAGAAATAAACATTTACACTATAACCTTGCTTTATCGAAGGTTATTTAAAACTAAAAAAACAGATGTTAATCGAAAATCGATATAATTCAATACGGATCAATTATTAAATTAAGAGAACACCCTGGTATATTACATATTCGAATTGACCAAACTATAGTCTCCATATGTGATCAAAAATCGATATTACCCGAATTACTTCAATTATTAAAGATCAAGCCATTTTAATCAAGCATCATAATTAAGCTATCATAATGAGGTGCATAGGTATGTATATTTTTTAATTAAAGTAATTTATATTCACTTAAAAACTAATTCGTTAAAAGAATCATTAGTCAGTTAATATAAATACGTTGCTAAGAACAAGTACGCTCAAAATGGCCTTGAAATGACTTAAACCTCTAATAAACCCCACAGAGGATGGCGACATCGTTGGTGCCTTGCAAAACAACGTGGTGGTCTTAATTTCGAATTTTTTACCCAACCATTTCCCGGAATAAAGATCTAACTAGATTACAATCCTCATGCTTAAAGGTCTGATTGATTGCAAATATGTGGTCAAATACATTGTCAAGTCGCACCTCGTATAGGTACACATCTTTTTGTTTATGATCTTCCTGTCTGACTGTTATTATATAGGATTCTCATTTGCCATTCTATCTATATCTTCACTTTATGTCGTTTTCTGTTTTTTTTTTTTTAAATATATTTTTTTAATTATTATCATCGTCAATTTATTGAGAAAATAACGAAATCCGCTGGGATTGAGATTCAAGTCTTCCACACCTAACCTGGATATGGTTTGGATTGAATGGCATTCCTATAAATGGGAATCGAAGCCACAGATTTTGCTCTACATGCGAATCAGCAGTATTCGCTAAATAACACAAACTGTTCCTTTTGATTTTTACATTTCGATAGGAAGATCCGCTGGAGCTGCGAGGTGCCGAGTCTTTGCTGTTTCCCTTCTTATTTGTGTGGTGCATGATAAGTGAATGGATATTCCAGAGAAGGTATACCTATATGGGTATAAAAGTTGCCGTGTTGCGCATACTGAGAGCAAGTATCTGGATTTAATGAGTTGAGGTACAAATTGACTCAAAGAAAAAGGAAAATATAAGAAATCTGGATTACAAAATGACATCAGTTTAACGTTTCTGCTTAACTTTATAATTTTTAAAAGTGCATAATAAGACTTTAAACTAAATGCTAAGAAACCGCTTCTGAATCCGATGTTTTCGTAAAAGTTATCATATGCATAGTAAAGAAGTTGGCAACATTGACGTTTAAGCAGAAATTAGGGCTGGGCACGAGACGAGAAAAGTCTCGGTCTCGATCTCGGTCTCGCATGGCAAGACGAGTCTGCTTTTTAAGCACCCGAGACGAGACCGAGACGAGACTGTTTATTTGGACCGAAATTTAAAGAAAGTCTAATAAATTAAAAAATCCAATTTCAGTTAAATATTTATTTTTTTCTGCACACATTTAAACTATAATCGAAAATATTTCGTTTCAAATAATAAACAGGTTGTCCGGAAATCGTTTTTTTCGGTGACGAGACCAAGCCGAGACTTTATTATGCGAAACCAACACGAGACCGAGACGAGACTGATAATTTTCGATTTTAACGAGACCGAGACGAGACTTACCAAAGTCTGGCAGAGTCTCGTCTCATGGCCAGCCTAGGCAGGAATGTGGAGATCACCAACAAGGTTAATATTTCGTTTAAAATTGACTTACATCATTTCAGAGTCTTACCGAAGTTGCTGAAAAATTCTTTTTCTTTAATGAAGTCCAGCTTGTTGGCTTTTTTAGAGATATTAACCTTTCGACCATTAGAACATACATAAGTTTTGATTTTTCTCCTCTCGGTCTCGTCATGCGAGATCGAAATTTTTCTCGTCTCGTGGCCAGCCCTACTCAAGAGCAATGAGTCAATATCGGTGCCGTGACATTTGGCCATGTGTCATATGACCATATTTTGAAATATGGCCATGTGACACATTGTGAATGTCATATGGTAGTGTCATATGGCCATTATGGCCATATGTCACTTTCAAATTATTCTTTTTCCAGAAGTACGCGCGAATTAAAACAAAAAACTTTTAAACGTTTTCAAAAAGTTATTTTGAAAATTTTAGTTGTGTTTTTAAACATAGTTCCCAGAACATTTTAAAAATAACTTTACATAAAATTTTAAAAACAAAATTAAAATTTTTCAAAAAAACTTAACGAAAACGTTAACAAGTATTTTTCGAAAATTCGCCCGAATTTTTAAAAAATATTTGTATACGTTTTCAAAAAGTTGTTTGAAAAATTTTAATTTTGTTTTTGAAATTTTATGTACATATGTAAAGTAAAATTCTGGGAACTATCTTTAAAAAAATTAAAATTTTTAAAAATAACTTTTTGAAAACATTTACAAGTAATTTTAAAAAAATCGCGCGAATATAAAAAGAAACGCTTGTAAACGTTTTCAAAAAGTTGTTTTGAACAAAATTAATTTTGTTTTTAAAGATAGTATTTTATGAAAACAATTTTTATTAAAACGTTTAAAAGTATTTCTTAAAAATTCGTGCGAACTCTTTTCTGGGAACTATCTTTAAAAACAAAATAAAAATATTTCGAAACAACTTCTTGAAAACGTTTTCAAAAAGTTGCTTTGAAATATTTTTTTTATTTTGTTTTTAAAAAACATTTTAATACATAATTTAGGTACATAAAATTTCCAATTGGCACATCAGGGTGGGTCAAAGGTCCACAATTTATTTATTGAGTTTTTGACCCACATAAGTGGGTATTCGAGCATTAAACCATATGAGACTTTGAAAAAGCGTCAAATGGTTTTCGAATATAACCATTTGACACTTGCATAATGTGTCAAATGGCTATTTTTGGAAATATGGCCGTATATCGCATGACCAAACGTCACGGCACCGTGAATATCTCGAATTACTATAAGACTGTACCTAGTTCCGCAAAATGGTAAGTTATAATTCAAGTCTTCACCAAAAATTAAAAACAACTACAGTCACCACCCTTGAGTTCAAGCTTCTAAGCCTACCTGTTAAATAGACAAAAAATCAACGAAACCAATAATCATATAAATGTTCATGTAAGTTGTAATAATTTTCAAATCTTATAGCTTTTTTTACGCTCCCGGAAGTAGTCTCTAACGGGAGTCGAGACTCGAGAGAGCATGTTGCACACTACACACGAGATCTTACACATCAAAAATCGAATAATTTGTTTTCGAAGGCAATATTTTGAAAAAAAAAAAAAAAATTGAAAACTATACGTTAAATTTTGGGTTTTAATATTCAATGATTTCTAATTTAGGCTATTGAATCGAGTTATACGGGAAGAAAAGAACAATTGAATTCACGGGTTTTTAATACTGAATATGTTTATATGGAATTTAAGCTTAGTTAAAACACAAAATTCACCCATGCATTTATGAGAATATGGTAACACTGGTAATTTTTCAAAGTTGTTGGTATAGCTCGAAAACTAAGCTGAAATTGAGAATTTAATTTCACACGCTTTTTGTAGGAAATTACATTTTCTATCAAAATCGGTGGTTTAAAAGATTTTATAAAAAAATGTAAGCATCAGGGCAATTAAACAAAACACTCAAGTTTTTTGTTGAGTTTATATCGTATTTTTATTTTTTAATTTTTTAAGTGCATTCTGTAAATTTAAGCTGAATCCGATTGATTGTGTGAACTACGCAAGTTCGTGCTCATTTTACTTAACATAAAGCACATCGTGTAATTTTCATTTGAATCAAGTGGCTAATTTAAGTTTTTTGAGCAAACACTAACAGTTTATTTTTATATACGGGTTAGATAAAGGCTCTTGATGATAAAAAGCTCAGGGCCGATCTGTCTCCCATCGAGTGCACTTGTGTTTTGTGAAAGTCAGTTTGTGCTTGTGTAAGGAAAAAAGTTTCCGCCTCGTTGTTCTTGTTTTCTCACCCAAAAAAAATAAATAAAAAAAAATTAAGCTCAAATTGCAAATTCATTAAAAAAATAATAATTACTTGTCCCTTATTGTCAATAAGAAAAAAATAAAATACATAATACCCACTTGCATCGAGTTTAATAATTCTATTCAGTGCAACAACATTAAAAATCCTATTCAGTGTCAACATCATTAAGTTTCATTAAATTACCGCAGCCGAAAAAAAAAATAAAACAACAAAATAAATAGAAATGAAAAAAAAAAAAACAACACAGTGCAACGTGTGGTAAATCCCTCTTTTCCTTTCCCGTCACTTCCCACAGTTGAGTTTGCTTCATCCTTATATGCAACGCGCTGTGTGTCCCTCCCCACACAGAGCATTGCATCGTTTAAGTTAACTTGTCGCCAGATAGATAGCTGTTTGTTTTTTTCTATTTAACCAGGGGCGGCTCAGTTCAATTTTGTCACTAAGGCATAACTAGGGTGACCACCTTTCCCAAAGCCGGTTTCGGTACACAAGAATATATATTTTTTTTAATCTTAGAGCCTTAGGGGCTTATATTGCGAGAGTCTATTTAAAAGTCGAATAAACTTCTTCTATCGATATTTCAAAAATCTTTTCATTAATATTTTTCTGTCAGATTACTATGGAATTATATGAATTTTTTCTATTTGATAGAAAATTTAATTATTAAATCGCGAATTTCTGATCAACTTAAGTCGACTAGATTTTTTCGGAGTAGACTCTCCTAATACAAATTATAAGCTATCTTTGTAATAGAAACATAACTTAAAGATTATATGAATATTTAATAAATACAATTAAATATTCATTATGAATGTTTGAATGTTCAACAACCACTTGAATGGGCTACCACCATTTTATCTCAATTTAATTTTAAAATTTCGGTACACGAATTGGATTTCGGTATATTTGTGTGTACCGAGACTTTTATCCGGTACACGGTACACAGTCTTAAATTTCGGTACTGTACCGGTCATTTTGGTACAGGTGGTCACCCTAGGCATAACACTAGTGGCAGGTTGATACTGAAATGTTCAAATTGGGATCTAGAATAAATATTCAACTTAGTTAATTGTCTGGCTTGGATTTTCGTTATTTTTGAATATTTAAATGGTTGATAGATTTAGTGTCGATTTTAGCAACATTTGTGGGCTTAGAAAGAATTTCTACGCTACGTACGTCTATACTGTAAACAACAGGCCAGCTGTTTTGGCACTAAGTGAAACTCAGATAGGTGAACATTCTGATCATTCCGAATTTAATTTATTTGGGTACAACTTAGTGCCATTATTCTTTCCCCACCATTATTTAGCCGTCTACATAAGAAATGATGTTGCGAACCAACTTCAACCACAATATGGTTTGTGTTCTAACACAAATTTTAACTTCATGTGGATAAAATTTACGGTAAATAAGCACATCATTCACACCCGTTTTCTTTATCGAAGTCCTAATCTGGACAGATATTCAACTTGTAACGAATTTGATGCTCTGTCCGACTCCATCCAAAGAATTATTGCCCATTACCCTCACACTGAAATCCTCATTGCGGGCGATTTCAATGTACACAATTCTAGTTAGCTTCGCTTTTCGGGTCAGACAACACCCGAAGGAAGGTATGTAGAGCTCTTTGCTGAGTTGAACCACCTGACTCAGCTTGTTAACGAGCCAACTCGAATACCAGACGTTACAGGTCAATCCGCCAACACTCTTGACGTGTTTCTTACCTCTGACCCTGGTAAGTACACTATTAGTGTATTGTCGCCTCTAGGCACATCAGACCATTGTGTCATATCTGCTAATTTCTCGTGCCAACAAAACTCAGTTAAAGAGAAATCGCCAAAGAGAACCGTTTGGCAATACGAGAAAGCCAACTGGGACGGTCTCAACGGTTTCTTCAAGAACTTTAACTTGTCACTATGCTTCCTCGATAGCGACGCAGACTCCAGCGCAGATTTGATCACAAACCTAATTCTATGTGGAATGAGAAATTTTATCCCGAATAGGGTAAAATCTATCAAACCCAAAGAAAACTCATGGTTTGATTCGAGCTGTAGAGAGGTTATTAGGGTTAGAAAAGTAAGTTTCCGTAGTTATAAAGCCAACCCTACTGAGGAAAACCGGAAGAAGTTTCAACAAGCCAGGAAGACCTGTAACGGTCATATTCGTAGAACCAAGTTTTTGCATGACTAAAAATTACGGTCCAAAAATTACAATGTCCCAGTAGTAGTAAAAATTGTTGGTTGTTTGCAAAGAATATACGAAATGCTACTTCGTCGTCGGTTCCAACGCTCGTCTTCAACGATACTCCTTTTGTCAGCCCGATAGATAAAGCCAGTTTGCTTGCAGCACAGTTGGCTGTTAATTCGACGCTGCCAGAATGTGTTATGACTCCTCCCGTACTTGAGAGCGTAAATGATTGTATGGGACAAATCTTCTTTCGTACTCGTGCAGTTGCATCTCGATCTCGACATTCACAAGTCCGCTGGCCCGGATAGTATCCTTCCCATTGTTCTGAAGAGGTGTTCTTCAACGCTGGGAAAACCACTGCGTAAGCTTTTCCATCTGTCCTATTCTACTGCAGGTCTCTTTCCGAGTGGATGGAAAACAGCATTTGTCCAGCCTGTCCCTAAAAAAGGCGTATCTTCTTCACCCTTAAACTATCGTCCAATTGCACTTACGTCCCTTCTTTCCAAGGTCATGGAAACGCTGATTAATTTTCAGTTCAAGAAATATCTCAAAGAACGAAAGCTTCTTAATGACCGGCAGTACGGCTTTCGTAGTAATAGGTCCACTGGGTGATCTGATGGTATATCTCACAGAACAGTGGAACAAATCTTTACATTGTTTTGGAGAAAGTAAGATTATTGCGCTTGATATTTCAAAAGCGTTTGATAGAGTTTGGCATCAAGCTCTCTTATCGAAAATGCCTGCATTTGGTATCGATGAATCTCTTCTTCGTTGGATTAGAAATTACCTTTCGGACCGTTCAATACGAGTTGTATTGGACGGTTTCATGTCTTAAACCCACAAAATAAATGCTGGTGTGCCCCAGGGCTTCGTTTTCTCGCCGACACTCTCATATTCATTAATGATATGCTGTCTGAAACTTCTAATCCATTAACCTGTTTTGCTGATGACAGTACCCCCAGCTTTTCATATTAGTTTTTATATTCACATCGATGTCCTTCGGATGTGGAACTTGAACGGCAGCGTATGATAAGCTCATTAAATTCTGATCTCGACAGCCTTGTCCAATGGGGAATCAAAAATCGCGTAGAATTTAATGCTTCAAAAACTCAATGCTGTCTACTATCGTTAGAAAAAAACCTACCCCCCATACCACTATCCATGAGTGGCACTTGCATTGAGGAAACCGAAAAGCTTTCTGTCCTCGGTATATGTGTCACAGTTCACCTTTATGTGGAACGATCACATATTTGATGTAGCCAAAAATGCAGCTAAGTGTTTAAGTTTTCTTCGGCGATGCAAGAAATTGTTTACCCCTTATGATCTGGCTGTTATCTATAAAGCCTTTATTCGTCCAAAACTCGAGTACAATTCTTACAATTCTCATGTTTGGGCAGGTGCTCCAATTACCTACTTGAGTCTATTGGATAGAATTGAAAGAAGAGCTATAAAAATGATAGGTGATAGAAATATAACGGAAGCAATTGCACCTCTAGAACACCGCCGCAATGTTTCAAGTCTCTCGTTATTTTACCGTTATTTTCACAAACAGTGCTCTAGTGAAATAGCCAGTTGCATTCCTCCCCTTAAACAATTCAACCGTAATACTCGTGATTCTAGGAATGCCCATCAGCTTACCCTTGAGCCCAACTTCGGACGTACTGTTAAGTATAGAGATTCTTTCTTTAGTCGCACTACAAGAATGTGGAATGCTCTACCTGACACTATTTTTCCCAGCCATTTCGATATTCAGAGGTTCAAAACCAATGTGCATCGGTATCTCCTCTTAAATCCTTTCCTATTTTCCTAACGCTCACACTGTGTTTAAACATATTAAGGGTAGTAAAAACCCCTTTAGTGCGCGCTTCATATAAAAAAAAAACTCATTTAAAAATATAATTTATAAATTTCGAACTTATTTCTGGCTTTATAAGTTGTTCTTTTGAATTTACTTCTTATTTAAAACCAAGAAGTAAAAACCAAAAGATGTTGATGGTTGCTCCCGTTTTCAATAGCGCACCAGCAAAACTGCAAATGAGTTCAGTTCAATCAACAACAACAAAACAATTTCCGTGCAAACTACTGAAGGCGATGACTTCAAACTTAACACACGGGAATCCATTTCAAAATTTAATGAGATCTGAACGTTGGATTAGCTCTTGGGCCCCGGAATCACAAAACTCCTCTTTATTTCGACTTAAAATCACAATCATCCTGGCTTTGCTATAGGATAAATGGTTCACTAAAAGTGCTCTGCATAAAGTTCCCTTTTCCATAACAGCGCGAACCCAGTTTTTCTGGTGGTAGTGTGGTAGGGTACCTATTTGTCCCTACTTCTGCCAGCAATATACGATACGAATACGAGTATAAGTACTCTCTGGTTTGGTATTTTATATGTTTTTACGCGATGCTATCATTGCCAAGCAATTCTCACCTTAGAATTGTATGTACATCCTATGCATTTCGTTTAATTTTTATTAGCGTATAAGTTCGTGACAAGCCAGTGGGAGGATTATTTTAATAAAAAATAAAATAAAAAGTTGTTATACACAAGAGGAAACGGGCAAATGGAATTCCCCATCGATTAGTTACAATTATTTTATGAATTTTTTTTTTTTTTTTTTTTTTTTTTTTTTTTTAACTTTTACAAATACCTACCTATGTGGGTTTGGCTGGTGGTGGGAATTCTATATTGCAGGTTCATACCAATGGGAATCTGATGCGTACAATACTTGTGGTCGACACTATTCAGGTTTGAAAATAAAAGAAAAGAAAAAAACTTTGACGTTTTCGGACGTGTGTGATGTTGAAAAATATTCCAATTTCGTCAAATAATCGAATCGAACCGAAATGAGTGCCGTGGTCTTTTACTGAGGGAATTTCTTCTGTCATACAGAAGAGTCACGTCCACTTTTGTGAGCATCTATCTACCACAAATAGATATAGCACGTCTTCCTACACAAGGAAGGAGTGTTGCCAACGAATATCAGAGACACTTTAGGTTTTATAGAACAAAGCACGATGATTTATTCACTTTATCTAAAATTTCCTGAGACACAAGACAACATTTTACTGATACTAAACTTGTCGTCCCTAACTTTTTGTAGGTGAAAAATGTTTGCAACTAAAATTTCAAATTGAATACTATAGAACATTCCGTAAAAGAAATTGAACTCTTAATTTAGTTAAGTAGGCAGAATTAATGCTATTGCGTCAGATTAAGCCAAACATATTAATTGGGTGGCACAACGGCTCGTGCAGAACCAGGGCCTGGTGACTAACAGCTCGTAATCAATTCTATGTGCGCCTGTCGACAGGAATGGTAGAACATAGTAGCCCGTAGCATACTGGTTAATGCGTTCGACTGTCACGCTGGAGGTCTGGGTTCGCTTCCCAGCCTTGTCCGTGCTTCTCGTCTAGCAGTTTGGATTCGCTATAAAATTGTAGGTCCCTTCCATTCCAAACATCTTAAAGACCATATAATTTAAGGAAAAAGACGAATTAAAAAAAAAATTAAACAATATTTTGAAATAATGTACTATTTGCCTATTATTGTGTGTAAAAAAAGATTCTAGAAACGAAAATTTATACTCAATTGGCAACCATGACATAGTGTTTCCATTCTGTATAGATCCAAACGTGAGGAAATACGAAATTCACTTCTATTCAGAGTTGAAAAAAACGAGTCCAGGCTCAACGTCAACATACAAATAACGAATACATGGGGGAGTATAAAAATGAAGAACAGCTATACCTAAAGTTACGTTGTGAACTTAGAGAAGAAGAAAACCCTCATGCCTGTGGAACCTTAATGATATCCTTAAGGCATATTAGCCCGGAACGTGATTGGACTATCTAATAGTGCGCACCTTTGTCCATGATGAATTATTGACAACATCAGGCAAATATAGAGTGGGAGGTTAGGCCAAGACAGAGACGTCTTCGTCGTCTATATACCGCCATCCACCACCACCGGCCGCCATGGTCGTCATTTTCGGACGTGTAGGGCAAAAAGGACGACAGAACCATGAGGTCTTCAAATATCTGCAAGTAGATATATTTAAATACTCCTCTGTCAGTACCATTTTTGGTTTAAGACTGCATTGTCAATGTCGATGGACGGTAGAGAAAATGAGTAGGGAGTTTAGTTACCCTCCAGCTCCTACTAACATTGTTGTTTTGCGTCTACTGTAAGGTCACAGGTTAAAACGAATGTCAAATTATATTCAGTGAATTGAAGAAATTCTTTTGGCTTTTCCAAGAAGACCAAATAATCCATTAGTAGTTGGAAACTCATGTTCGACAAAGGAAGAACAGCGTTTACATTAGGTACTGGATGGCAGCGAACATGATCTAATTTTATTTTTTTGTTTGTTTTTTTTTCTGGTCTTCTTGTCTCGGTTTTGTTCTAACAAGAAGAGATTGTGTGTGATTTTGAACAAATTATATAGGAATAGAGGATTGGAATTGGCGTTTGGCAATTGAGTTGAGAAAGTTTCTTTCTTTTCGATAGAATCATTAACAAGGGCTAATGAAAAGCTCATGAATACAATGTTTTCTTTTTCGTAGAAAATATCTTAGTAATATATATTTATTTGGAAAAACTGAAGCAGGCAGAACGTAGAACGAAAATTTTAACGATTTCCATTGAAGTGGTTTTAAAAAGTCCTACCCTGAAGATTATATGATTTCTTATGACATCAGGCAGTTCAAAAGATAACGGTTTTGGAGTCGGTTTTCCTTTAACCTGAACTTTATGTAGCTAGCTGGAAATCATTCCCCCAAAGCATCCTAAATTAAACACTTACATACCAATATTGTTGACTGTTCAATTTTCAATGTCAATATTTAAGGGATTATGAATTCAAATAAAGCTCGAAATTTCTTCCTAGACAAAATACTAAGAAACAATCGATATGATTTCGAGATGAGAACAAGATATGAGACCGAAACATTAAATTATTTTTCGATTTTTACTGGAATGAAAAGGGGTAATTCTTACCAACACATAGCTTTTTGACCAATTTTCCAGTACCATTTAACATAAGAACTTTATTCAGCGCAATGCTCCAGTTCTAGTCTTATCAGAGGGTTCCTAGTTTATGTTCGCAAACAAAATCTCTTCACGCCACATCAAAGCAAGCAAAATCGTCGCAAAGCATAATCTTCGCAGTGACACATCTTCGCCAACAAAATATTCGTTTTTATTAATGTAAGCAAGCCACAAGACCGTGGCATTTTGTTGGTGGGCCTTTGAGCTGGTGACAACGAAGAAAAATGATGTTGAATAAGTAATGATGTAAGAGATTTTGTGATTGGTTGAGATGAAAAAAAGAGCATCGAACAAATTGTTGATGCGTTTTCAGAAGCAAAATTGAAGAAAAACAAAACATTTTGGACTTTTGGAAATGTCACTGAATATTTAAGTTTAACCGATAAGTTATAGATTTTTCAGAGTTTATTCTTATGAACGTCCAAAAATATTTAAAATTGGTTTTATTAAAATCGACCTAATACCACGCCACCTTTTGTAATATCTTGGTTTCTTTTAATTTAGGTAATGGTATAAAAACTTTTGTAAATAGGTACATATATAGGTATTACAAAACTAAAAAAAGGAATTCTAACAGCAAAAGAACTCAAATAAAAACATTTCATGCCTTAGTTTCCGCAAACTTATTAATTACCTAATAAGCATCCATTATGACGAATGACGATGATTTTAATTTTTCAAGATTTTCAACTTCTATGGACATGATTCATAACTCTAAAAACAGTTCTTGACTCATAGAAGTTCATACATAATTTTTATTAATTTGAGCTAAGAGAATGTTCTCTCAGCTGTTGCTATCGTTCCGGGAAGCGTCAAAAATAAAAAGCATGACGTTATTACTTCCAGAAAACTGGATGCAAGTATACTGTATTCAATTAGCAATAATTCTGTGAGTTCCTTAGTTGAATAAATTTTCTGAATTTCGGACGCGAGCAAGAGAGTTAAAATTTTTTGTCTTGTTAAGTATTTTTACAGTGATACCTTTGAGATCCCGAACTTGCCTTACAATTAAAATTTATTCGACGCGGAAGACCTACAAATTTAGAAATGGATTGGCATTTGTTTAAAAAGGCATATCAATTTGTTTATTTTTTTATTTTGTCTTAAATAAACAAAAACAACTAATTTAAATGTCTTTAACATTTAATTTGATAGTGTAATCAATCACATAGAATTTTAGTTAGATAAGATTTGACTCTCTTAGAGCGAACAGATAGGTGAAAATTCGCTATTTTCATTTGAAGCGAAATTAATTTGGGTGAATCGCTATTGTTAACACGAAACTAGTGAATTCGCAAAGTTTTAAGTTCGATTCGCTATTCATAATGATGGCCTTAATATGGCCAACACATAAGACCAAGACTAGAAGACCAAATTCGCAAAAAGTTTGCATTTTCACAAAAAATTATATAAAATAGGTGTAAAAAAAATCCTTAATTAAAAGGTACAATTATTTCAAGTAAATATACCTAATAATGAATTCTTCTAACCAATTAAAAAAACGGTCTTAATTTTTTTTTTTAAATGCATAAACACAAAAAAGCAAAATTAGACTAAACAAAAATAACACCTACCAAATTATCCACCTATAACAAATCAACCTATCTTACTCTTATAAAATCACAACCTACTCACTAAATTTTCATATCAGAAAAAAAAGTAAAGTTCAAAAAGTACTCATACGCCCGAGTGCACATGTTAAAATAAAAGAAAATACATATATAAATAGAATGAAAAAAAAAACAAAATAAAAAAAAATTGAAACACGAAACATTAAATAAGTTAATTGAATTATATGCCTAAAAACAATGGCCATAGGTTATAAACGAATTTTGAGTCGAATTTAGCTTAAAGCCGAGTAACCCATACAAAAAAATCGAATTTAGGCTAGATGATTCGGCTCTAAATTAGTTTAATAATACTTGCCAATATAATATAAGGATTAAAATGAAATATGAAAATAAACGGTTTTAAACAATTTTTTTTACAAATATTCTCTGGAAGAAATAGTTTTCCACTTCCGGCTGAAGATCCACCTTAAATTCTCAAGTTTTAGGAAAATCGATTCATTATAGCGCTCAGGCTGTAGGCCAATGTACAGATAAAGATAATTTAGACGATATACCTAGTTCGAATGTCTCTAAAATGATTGTAATGCTAGGTCAAATTTAAATCTCGAATCTTTTTTTTTTTTTTTTAAACAAATACCTACTTATGTCACCATTATTCCTCAAATTATAATTTAATTAAAGGTAGGTATGTACTCAACAAAAGGTCAAGGAAATAGAAACAACTTATTCCATGTAACATATGTTTAGAATAAAATTTTGTAGATGATATTAATTAAAAATAATTTTAAAACATCATTTCTTTATTGAGGTGTCCAAAAATGATCACTTATTCAATTTTAATTATGAACTAAAAATTGAACAGTTCAATAGTAATTTAATTTCCGAAGACATAATGTAATTAATTATAATTTATCTATATATCTCTATATTTTTATATATAGAATATATATATATAGAAAATGCAAGGCCAACAAAAATGATTTTTCCCTGTGAACAAAACATACACAGCTAAATTCTTTACCCCGCCCACCATGACTCTGATATTTATGTCTTTAGGATTTTTGCGTCGTTTAAACATCACTAATGTCTTGCAGTTATTAAAGTCATAAGCCAAATTACAGCGCGTGAATATAATTGAATTATAATAACAGGTCTTTCTCTATAAGGCTCGTGTAAAGCTCGTTTTATTCTTAAGCACCTTTTCTGTTACAACAATAGCCAAACTTCTGGGTTCTAGTCTACATTCCCCATAACTCAAATACCACGCTGCTCTATAGACAGTGGCCTTTCAGAGTGCGCGCATAATCCAGAAGCTCACCTTGCAATTTCAAATGGTGTACAATTACCCAGTTGTATAGCAGCAAAAGACGTATACATTTATATAACTCCCGCAGCTGCACTTCGCGTACAGAGACTCACCAGTCATAAGACATCCAGGACCTTTGCTTAAACCAACAACCATTTTTGGGTCTTCATTTGCAAGCTCGTGTGCAGTGCATGCGTTTTTTATTTTTTTCAATGCCCGGTCAGGTTTAAGCCTTCAGTTGAATCTCATTGCAGCATCTCCATCTCTCTCGCGCGCAGATAATCACTGTTATTGCTGAACAATTGTTCAGCCCACAGGATGAAGAAACGTGCACCACCAATTTAACGCTAAGCGGATGACGACGATGATTTTCCAGAGAATAGCTTAAGACCCCCGACGATGATGATGATGGCCAAAGTAATTTATCCACCGCCCGTACTCTTTGAACGCATTCCATAAGCAATTACATCTTGGAATATAATATAAAAAAAAATTATTCCCCAAAGACATTGAGTGAGGGATCATATCATAAGATATCCGATGAATGAATGAAGCCTTTTCGCACAACAAAGGTCACACAAATTGCGTTTGAATTACCAAGACCAAGATGGATATGAAAGAGTGAAGAGGGAACTCCCGCTGCTCTACGTCCGACATGACCTCGACAAGAAATTGTACATGCTCATCTGAGAGAAAAAAGTCATCAACGAACAAAATTAAGTTGACGAACAGACGTAACAGCTATGCAACAGCATCATGCACCATTGCAACATTCATTTCGTGATCATTTCTCGTGGAACCGCAGGCGGGTAATATACCTTCAGCAAATGCAAACACAAAAAGCACCATGCCACATGATCGCGCTTGTAATTGAGTATCAATTAGATGCGCTCTCAGGATCAATATAAAAATAATATGTGTTTTGTGTATGTGTGTGATGATCGTATACCTATACCTTCCGGCATAGAACGCTTTTATGCATCCGTCCATCCGCGCCCGCTGATTGGATGGTTTTCGACTTTCAAAATTTAATTGAGTTATTACAGCAAGCGCATCAGGCAGCAGCCGAAGCATCATCAGCTTATAAGGATTATCTCGCTGCCAAAAGTTGCAGCTAACATCGCATCGATCCAAACATCAAGATGGCTATCTGGGTGGCTGCTGTTGAAACAGATGGTTTCTCCCGAAAATCGCATGATAGACTGCCGATTAAGCTGAGGGTTATTTGCTTATCAAATTGCATACAACCAGTGATATGTTAAAGATTTAATTGGCGCTTGCCTTCGAGTTTAAAAAAAGTCATTATAAGGCAATAATGGTAAATTTTGGGATTGGACTTAAAAAACTGAATTTCACCAAAAATGCCATTATGTTTTCTACGATCAAAATACCGATCTTTTTCATTCTTTAACTATCTTCTCAAGAACCATACAAAATATTGTTCGTGAGAGTTAAATTTGAGATGTAATTTGAGATACGGTTTGCTCATGAATAACTATATTTCTCTTTTGTCTTTATCACTCGTTCGTATAAGAACCGAAACATAAAATTCAGATAGAATATGGTTCGCTCACGAGAACAAACCAAAACCATCGGTGAAAATAAAAATATTCTCTTTAAAGAATCTATTCATTTAAAAAAAAACTATGCACGACTGGATCGCACGACTAGATCGCACGAACTTGTTCTCGTAGCTAACAACTATACAACATAGACATTGACCATTGAAGGTTTAGATTTACATTATGTAAGAATTGTTTGCTTAAATTTTTATCGTTAACGAAAAAATAATAAGAACATGATAAAATAGTAATTCCGAAGTTGTGTGTTTCAATACAAAAATAATTGGAAAAAAGTTAATCTGTATAGATAAGTTTTATTTACGAAATAATAAAATATAAGATTTTTTCATAAATAAAAACTATCTATACATGAGGGCATATACACCTTAATAGGTATAAAAAGGTTTTTTTTTAAAAGAACCATATTCTTTTTCCATTATCTGATTTTGTTGGTAAAACGTTAAAAAGTGGTATGCGGTGTTAGAATTAATCTAGATACGTACAATGTTCAATCAAAATGGTTAGAGCTGTTTTCGAGAAAACTTGATAAAACCAGAATCGTTGTATGGCAGCTACCCGTTTTAGATGAGCTAAAACGAAAATTCGAATTTGTCCTCTAGGGAATCACATAAAAACATTTCAAACCGAATTTGATGCAAATCCGTTTAACCATTTAGGCTCTAGCTCGATTAACATCTGGACGAACAGACATACAGACAAACTGATTGACGGAGGTTTTGAAAGTCTACATCATCGTAATGTTAGTTTTGGTTAGAACCTCGATTTTTTTTTTTCACACGAAACTAATACTTGCCCTATTATATAGAGCAAGTAAAAAGGAAATCTGTTTTTGGTTAATATGAAGAAAATGGATTTTTCAAACATTCAAGGGAAACAATAAATAATGATTTATTAGTGGATATTAATGCACATCTATTTAAATATCTTGTTTAGGTATGATGGAACTTAAAATATTTTGATTCAATTTTTTTTTATGAATTAAGCAACATTAATATTCCCTGAACATGTTCTGTGTTATCCCAAAGACGCATTCTCCATCGGGAAAACATCTTCTTCAATGATCTAGCAAACACAGACATTAGTAGTGTCGCGCACCTTTTAAGAAGAATCAAATGATCAAATGGGGTAATTTGATAATAAAGGGGAGCAATTTAAGTTAAAGTTATGCTGCATAACACTTTTCTCCGAAAAATCTATGCTTCTTGTGTTGCACCCTAAAAAATGTATATTTCGGAACGATATTAGGATCTGCTTCTGCATTAATCAATTGTATCAACCTATCAACTGTTACCAACTTCACTTCACTCAATGACACTTGACGACAAATATGAATCAGTTTATTTTTTCACGTTCATTTTTAACCGAAATCAAATACCCCAATGCAACCAAAAATGCAAACGAACAGTTTTATTACCTTTTCCATCTTAGTATTAACTGAATGTGGATTTAGTGCCATAATAATATATTAAATAATAATTAATTATTAATTTTGCTGATAATAAAAAAGAAATGCATGGATATAACAAAACGGGGAGACTTAAGACTGTAGCTGAATTGCAGGAGGCATCAGGCGCAAGGGATTTAAATATAATTATTAAATTATTTCTTTTTTGAATATTGGTTCTATATTAGCCGCGTTCAGGGAAGAGAGGTATCGGTGATTTTGCTCCGTCAAAAGCTGAGTAAGCGATTCCAAATTTTTTTTCTTCAAGATTTTGACAGTCAAACTGAGATTTTTCGATGAGGAATCCTGTTTAGGGAACTAAGATTGTTGAGGCCCTCCGAAATCTCCCTTTCCTGAACTTGCCTAATATACTGGTATGTTTTGAAAATAAATTTGAGGTTTACTTAATTTCTATGGAATTCTTCCTTATGGCAGACATTGCAGATTTTTGATGTTCAAAATTATTTAGGTATCTTCAAATGATGTTAGGGGGACACGAGGATTTTGGAAAGGTTCTGTCAGGCATACAGTGGTCTAAAGAGTAGGGAGAAAATCTTTTGATTTATGTGGTATCGCAATGTTTCAAACAATGGTCTAAGTTTGTCAGTTTTTCTGCTGGCAGCCGATTTTACTTAACCTAACCAATGAGCGGTTTGAAAATGGTTTTTTAATGGTTAAATACGCGAGCGAATCATACTTTTTTAAATTCCAACAGATTTGATTCGTTCGTGAAAACTAATTTTATTTTAAGGAAACTAAAATTTAAAATTCAGGATTGAATCAAAAAAAAAACCCTTTGATTGATTCCGACCCCAACAAGAAATTAACCATGAGCGTTCCGAATTTCAGCTGTAGAATTAATAAAGGGAATAGTAGAATAGAATTAAGGGCGGGTAAATTTTAAAATTGAATAAAACAAGTTGATATATGAGATATCAATAAGGTTTTATCTTTATTTAAGAGCCCTATCAATGACATTTTGTGTGAAATATAACATTGTTCAAATGGCTGCCGCCCGCGGCTTCGCTGGGTGGTGCGGATTCGAAAGGTCCAGTTTTCGATGACTTAGGCGCATAAATCAGGCTAAATATAACCGATGGAATCGATTACGTTGTCTTTGAGGGCCGCGGTGGTTTGCGGCTTATTCGCATAGACCTGCGACTTAAGAAAGCCCCACAAGAAAAAGTCCAAAGGGGTCAAATCACACGATCTTGGTGGCCAATTGACGTCGCCTCGGCGCGAGATAACCATGCCATGAAACCGATCGTGCAGAATATCGATTGTGTCTTGAGCTGTGTGGCACGTAGCGTCATTCTGTTTAAACTATATGTCTTTGGTGTCCATATCATCCAATTCAGGCCACAAGAAATTGCTGATCAACGACCTATAGCGATCGCTGTTGACGGTGATGGCCTGGCCAGCATCATTTTCGAAGAAGTACGGACCGACCGTGACGCCTCCAGCCCACAATCCACACAAAACAGTAACTTTATTTGGATGCATTGGCACCTCGTGAATCTCGCGTGGATTGGTGTCGTCCCAAATCCGGCAATTTTGCTTATTCACGTACACATTCATCCAAAAATGGACCTCATCACTAAAGATGATTTTTCGACCAAAATTGGGATCAACTACAAACTGCTCCAAAACCCAATTAGCGAACACACGCACGTGTTGATCGACGATGTAGCTTACCATGATGATTTGTCTTTAGTATCTGATTAAAAGACAATATTTTGACAGAAAGTAAAAGAAACAGTATGGCCGCCACGAGCTGTCAAAATCAACCCGTCCCTATTGGAAAACCCTTTATTTCTTAAGCAAACTTTTGTACATTTGCAATGAATCTTCCATGCATTTACTAATTCTGTTCCTGCAGCGAATCCATCTAATAAAGTTTCCATAACTTTTTTTATCTATCTTCTTCGATATATGCCTGCTATTTTATAAAACAAATCAATTACTTCAGTAGCCATAGTGATGTTGTATACTTGTTTATGAATGAAAAGTGATTTGTTTTAAATCAAATCATTTTGCTTACTTTATTGATCCGTCCATGAAATGATTTGACAAGACTGTTACCACTCATAATGCATAGATGGTAAAGCCACATTATGGAAATTTGATGGATTTTTTGAATGATCTAGTACTTTCTTGACTGTTTCACGGAAATTTTGGGAATTCAAACCAACAGTGTATGTACACCTTTCAGTTCAATTTCACCACTCTAATCTTTTAGAAATATCTTTTGTTCAAATTCACCAATTTCTTAATTATCTTTCATATTTTTTCGGTCGCTTATTTTTTGGTGACAAAATGATGATCAAATGATGATCGGTATGATTTTTTTGTTAAAAAAAAAAACGGAGAAAAACTTTTAAGCACACCGATGAACGACTCACAGCACATAAATGGATTTTATGTGATTTATTTTTCTAGAATTAGAAATATATTTGCTTATATCGGTAAAGAACTATTCCTTTTGCAATCGGAACATGCAAATAAAAAACATTTTTTTTTAAATTGTCAATAACAACTGGTACATCATTTGCATAAAACCGATAAGCCTTTAGAAACTGACTTGAAAACGCAGTTATTTCGTATGCTTCTTTACAATTTTCACTAATTACGTGCTCGTATTTAAAAACTTAAGAAATTTAAGCTAATTTATTAAAAGAACAAGTTTAAGCCACCCAGTCGTGAAATTTCCTTTTTATTTTTCTCAGTTTTAAGTTGTTTAAACAACAGTTTCTAGACCTCCAATAATTCCATTTGGGCATCACTAAAGCAGCATTGCAATTTTCTCCATATAAGAATAACCTGTGGCAAAATTCACCATTTTATATTTACAAAAAATTTAAAGTACCTACGCAAATGTGAGTTAAATTTTTTGAAGAAGAACGATCATTAAAAAGTCATCGCAAACATTTTCGACCTCAGTCCAGGCAATAAAACAAAATTCCATAATAAAACGTTCAAGGAGCAACGAGCATGAGAGTCTGCGTCACCGCCGCCGCCGCGCCACCCGCCCGCCACCGTGCGTCCTCGTCTATGGTCTTGGTCGTCCTTTAGATCTGCACTTATCTTTGATGATGATTCTGATGATGATGGGGACCAACCGACGAAGACGGACGATGATGTTGGCATATAATTTTCTCAACATTATGCGTTGATTTTTCCCTCATCTAGATTGAATGATTAGGGAATAAGTCAGATCGTAAAGAACAAAAGTGAAGAACAATCTGCATCGTCAATATTATGACGACCTTTACGACGACCTGTGCACGAACGATGTCATCATATGTCAACCCAAGTATATGGAGGAACATATTTCACATGCAGTCGAGTCGGTAGATATGATGTTGCCGGCGACAACTGACCATAAACTGGCTTTATGGACCTCTTTTACTGATGCGCCTTTTTAAGCTGTTCCGAGAAGAAAAGCATGTTTAGTGCGGAATTTTTGCATTCGCTGCTAATTCTCCGTCGCGTCGTGTGTCATCGTACTGTCCAAGCTGATGTATCATTATGTTGACGACGAACTTACATGTGAGATGCAGAGTCTTTTGTTGGTGATGTCTTTAAGTTAATGTGGTTCCATAAAAATCCAATTATTGAAGTTTTTTTAGGTACCTAAACCAGATTAATGAGAAATACTTACTATTTTCGTAGAAATGACCATCAAAAATGCGTATGGGTTGTTTTTTGTTATACTCATGGGAGTATCAATCTTTATTGGGGTTAGCTTGATGCGCTATAGTTCTTTGAGGTGACACACACAGACATTTTAGCTCTTTAATCTTTAAACTCAAAAATTGAACTGAATCAAAACAGACAAAATACAAGAATATTAATGTTGAATGGTGAGAAGAAATAAAGTTACGTTTGTGATTGTCTAACATTTCATCAAACGGTCAAATTTGTGTGTTCTATTTTTCAAGAAATATTAAGCCTGGTAGAAGAAGTACGAAGGACTACTAAGTTCTAGTGTTGGACATCCACTACCTGAAACACAATTTACTTCTCCAACTCCAATACAATTTGTTTGTTCTGGTAAATAATATTGTTTGCATCCGAAAGCCCTCGACTCCCTGAGTGCGAATATGCACATACATGGCATGTATTAGTTGCCCCCAAACCCCGACAGACGTCCCCGAAAAACACTTTTTTTGGCGTTTTTCGTCAAAAAGGAAACCACTTGAAATGTGTCTCAAAAGAAAGATCATGACCCCTGAGTGCGAATATGTATGTACAAGACAGACGTCTAAGTGGCCTCAAAAAAATAAAATAAATAAATCGGGTGGCACAACGGCTCATGAAGAACCAGGGCCTAGTTTCTAACAACTCGCAACCATACCTGTGTGCACCTGTCGACAGGAATGGAAGGGACCTACAATTTTATGCAGAATCCGAACGTGATTGACAAGTGATACTCTTGAAGGATTTGTCAATTCCTCGCAAGAGGCAGTAGCCCTGAAAAAAAACTTTTTAGTTTTTAGGTGGACGAGGCTGGGAAGCGAACTCAGACCTCCAGCGTGACAGTCCAACTCAATAAACATTACGCTACCGGCTACTAAGTGGCCTCAAAACCCCCGACTAAAATCATGGATTTTTTAAAGAAATTTTTAGATACTTGATATTTGCCACTAAAATGTATTAAAATTGGAAGGACTTGATTACCAGAGTATTAATATATAAAAAAAGAGGAGAGAGAGAGACAGTTTCGTCCAAGAGCTATAAGGACGCGATTTAAGTTGAGTTAAACTTTTGAAAAGCGCGATAAAAGTCGTAGATGTAATTATACTAGTTTTTCAATTAGGTTCTACAACTACCAATTTTCAATGGCTACCCGATTTTGTTTTTCCCAAGGGCGACCCGAAATAAATGATGATGAAGAATTCAGAAAACTTATAAATATAAACTATGAGTTGCATGAAGTGATTTGGCGAAAAATGGTGGAAACGATCCAACCTACTGCACATACTCCTAAAAAGTATAAATAAAATTCCATATAAAATTAGAGTATGGCCGTTAGATACATGAGGAGGATCGTGCGATCAAGTTGTTCCTTTTAAATTTAAAGAAGATCTTACATATATTAAAAATGGAAAAAATTAAGCTACTTATTGTAATTTTAAGCAAACAATTTGCTTCTTGTGACATATAAAAATGACGACAATTTAGGCATATTTGAAACAAATGCAAATGGTCAAATTTGGAAGAAATTAGAAGGGACGAGTATTTTTATTTAAACTTACTTTCAATATCCACAACGTCTTTCTGGCCCTGTCCCTGGTTCTATTACATTGTAAATATTTGAATATAAAATTAAATGAATCTATGTATATTGGTAGAAATATCTATGTATAAATATATATTTAGCACTCATTTACTCATTTTATATACCTTATAGTTAGATCGTAAATATAGGCTTCAGTCAGAAATTGACTCGTTTCCTAACCTCCTTTAAACAACTAATTAAAAAGAACATCTCCTGACTTTACATTGCTGCGTTCGTATCGTCTCATTCCACCATTTTAGTAAACGCGCAAAATAGATTAATGGATGCAATTCGTCAAGTGCCACGCTGTAAATATTCAACCAAACGAAACACTGATCCCAAGATCAGAAAATCCTTTACTTAGATGAGAATTCGCACTTAACATACCATGCCGGCAATCATTAATCGAATCCTCACCGAGTGTCTGGAATTTCATTGAATAAAACAGACAAAGTACCTATACCTATAACGTTGCCTGTATATTATGATAGTGTCAAGTTGCTGCTTTTCATTGAATTTAGAGACTCAAACAGAACACAAGCATATTATGGACGAGCAGATCAAAAGCTGTAAGGCAACTCACCAATCAAGCAATAAGAGCGTCTGGGGCTGACTGTCAGTCGCAATTACACGAATTCAGATCTTCATTATAGAAGGTTTTCAGTTTATTTCTTCTTAGACGAACGACTAAGCGACGAACGGATAATCCCCTTCCAGTATCAGCAGCAAGCAGGCCATTTTCGGGAATCAAATTAATTGCACCGAAATCCCCCAAACTGGGAGAGTTCTTTACTTTTCGCAACCCCATCTACGACATTTTGTGTTCCAAAAATATCATTTGCAATCAGGGGTGGACTAAATAACTTTCTCAACCAGGGCCGGAGTTGTTCGTAATCAATAGTACGAAAAATCGTGTCATGAATTATGATAGATGGGCCTTCAAAACTTTCAAACTTATTTGGACTGTAAATTTATGAAAAAAAAAAAATAAAATGTCTCTATTCTCTGATGATGTTTTGACAACTGAGGTATGCCATTTTATTTTCAAACTTCTTCTGACGTCACTGACATAGCTGTCATATTCTGATCTGACATTTAACTCTCCTTATAATCATGGAGTTAATAAACGAAATTTATTTTCCCATTTCGGACGTGAATAGATAATTTTGTAATTAATACCTCTATTCGCTTCTTAACAACCCTATAGTGAGGCGCCCTTCTCCTAAGACCACTTTTCTGCCTTCATCCTCAATCCGCCCACGATCCGAACCTATAACAAAACTCAGTCTTAACGTGGGATTAAGACATTTTAATGAATGAAAAACAATTCCTGGTGCTCCTTAGTTCTTCAATTGTAACCAATTTGTTTTGAGCTCGGCAGTATGAGGAATACCAAAGCGGAGGCAGAGAGCATCTTTTCAGTCTAAATTTGGAACCAACTATATGCACTTGGCAAACGGAAAAATAATGAACAAAGAATTTTTGAGGCGCAACAGCAGCAACAACATTTGAGAATTTTTAGGACTTTTGCTGTTGTTTGTTGTTGTTGGATTTGTTGTTGTTTTTGTTGTTGTCAGGATAACTATTTATACGAGGCACGTTCATTATTTTATGTCAGATGACATTTTTCCGTTTATGTTTGTCCTCCTCGTCGACAATGAGACAAATTAAATTGAA
Source organism: Melangyna quadrimaculata (assembly GCA_949320155.1). Lineage (NCBI taxonomy): Eukaryota > Metazoa > Arthropoda > Insecta > Diptera > Syrphidae > Melangyna > Melangyna quadrimaculata. Next base: position 7,281,363 of record OX439484.1, on the reverse strand, counting down.
TAAATTAAAAGATGCAAGCGTTTCGCTAGCACATCGTTTATTAAATCTCACTCTTGACAAAGCAAATGAAGGCAATGTAACCGAATGGACTGAGCGAGGTATTAAGTTGAATTTCGCAGCAAGAGTTTGGTATATAAATATATGAAGGTATAATATGGACGCATTTGCAGTGATTTATGATGCAAAAATGTTCAACGTCCAAATGATGATGCTGCCGAGCGGATTACACACACAATAATATATGATTCAGGAAGATGATTAATTGAGAATTCTTTTCATAGGGAAATTTTGTATAATTATTAGTATGAGTTGTTTTATATGTGATACCATAAAAATTGTGCTAGTTAATACTTTTCAATTAAATTAAATTATAATTTATTTGCTTATATATTCTATTTTTACTTTTTGCGATTGTAATTTGATTTTTAAGTCGCTTTCTATACATATAGATTAATTCAACTTATCGTTAAACATTTCAAGTTTCTTTATGTCAAGTTAAAATATTGATCAATCTAGTACGATATACAAAAATTATAAGAATAATATTAGAATATAAAACGGGTTTTACCAATTTTAAAAATAAGCCAAGTATTAATGTTTAAATCATTAAATGGCTATTGTATCATTTTAGCATCGTAATAAAACCAAAATACACTTTGACATTTAGAAATGTCTAAATGGTGTTATGTTTTACAATACTAATTAATTTTACATTTAAAAGTAGGTTTAATTATATGAGTTAAGACATCCGATACTAGTGAAAGAGATCACGAGAATGTCGGATGATTGCATAACATAATCTCTATACAATAATACAGATTTTAAATAACTGTTTTACATAAGAATTTAGATTACTATGTATAAGTATCTATAAGTGATAACTGAGCAGTTATTTATAATTAGCAATGTTAAAGGGTGTTTCTTTTAAATATACAACAAATGGGTATGTTTTTGATTTTTGTTTTCAAAAGCTACCATTGTCTTGGACAACGAAGATAAAGAAATTTAGGAACTAAAATTACTCCTCTTTTAGTTAAACTAGTTAAAAGGCGTTAGGCAATAACGCCCAAGGCAAAAGCACCCAAATCGATTTGGAATTATCGCCCAAAAAAATTCTAAAGAAATAGTTGTTGTATTTTTGTTTACAGCTTTGGGCGTTTTTTCCGTTTTTTGCTATATTTATCTAGATGAAACAACGCCCAAAATTTTATGTTTAAATAGACAAACTGGTAATAAGGCCCAAGAAATGAAAATATTGCCAAAAACAATTACAAAACAAGGAAATATCGCCCAAAGTATCTCTGAATACCTTTGAGGGTATGGTCAGTCGCCAGGCAGGTGCCTATGTTGTCAGTTGGTGTCACACAAACTGACAACTTAGGCGCCTGCCTGGCGACTGAGCATACCCTTAGCGGAGCGATGGAGTCGCGTGAGCGGGACAGAGGACCCGAAGAGGTAGTTAAAATCCCTAAACCCGCGGGGCCACCTAAGATACTCTTGTTAAATAAAACTATTGACAATAAAATCCGTTGAAATTTTGTTTGGAAAAATCGCCCAAAATTGGGGAAGGAACCCCCAAACTTTACAAAAACAATTTACATGCTCAGTTTTCGGGCGATATTTCCATTTTATGATTGGGGTCAAAAAATTTATTTGGGCAATATTTGCATTTTTAAATTTATTTTTGGGCGATAATTCCAAATAAAAATGGGCGCTTTTGCCTTCAAATTTATATTTGTTTAGTAAGCTCACTTTGAATTATTCCTAAAAACTCACACTGAATATAACTCGCCATTGACATACAAAAAAAATTAAAAGCATGAAAATAATTTTGTTAATTGTTGAAATTCCTAATCTAAAGGTTTGAGCTAAATGAGATATGCCATTTGGTTTCTTGAACAACTATGAGTTTTTTTTTAGTAATTATAAATATCTACAGGGTGATTATCGCATAATACTTATATAATTGATCCATATTCAAAATATTAAAAAATTAATAAGGAATAATTTCGGCAACCGATTGACTATCACTATTGCGATTGTAAATATCGTTGATAGATAGATAGATAGATAGATAGATAGATAAATTCTTTATTTCATCAACAAGTTTTACAAAGTTTTCTTAAGAATAAGGACATGGCAATCCTGCCGTCTGCCTGAAATGACATTTCATAAGAATTATATAAATAAATTTAATAAAAGAAAGTGTTCTAGTTTTATTTAAAGTCGATTTTAAATTATAATAATAATATAAGAAAAATAAATGAAATTACAATTATAAATGATTTAAAACATACCAATTTTAAGTGATTTGAAACACAAAAGAAAAAAGCAATTTTACAAGTTTTACTACATAAACTAAGATTTAAGATTTTGCAATTTTGATAATCTAAAAGCATAGAACAAAATTACAATTTTAAATTATTTGAAACATACCAATTTTAAGTGATTTGAAACAAAAAAGAAAAAGAGCAATTATGAATGCTTTGCAACATCAAACTTAAGCTTAAACTGCCATAACTATGTAAAAAAAAAAGTTATAGGTTTTATTATACGAAACTGTTTCGGTAAGCAAGCGCATGCTGGCAATATTTAAAAAGACTAAGCCACCCGGCTGCACCATTTAAGATTTCGTATAGTTTTGGTAGCGATAGAAAACTTTCTTGGAAATACAACCGCCGGATTTCCTGTAAAATTGGACAGATAGAGAAGAAGTGATTAATATCTTCTATGTCTCGTCTATTACATAAATTACAAAGTTGCGACAGATCTTTACGGTGCGGAATAAAGTTTAAGTTAAGGATTTCAACTCTGGCTCTTAAAATGATACTTATAATTTCTGTAGAAAATTCACTGCGAAAATAGTTTTCATCTGATACAAGTCGGTGATTTAACTGCCTGTATATATTTCTAGATGTAGAAGAAGTTGCCCTGGCTAGGTTTTCGTTGAACATTTTGCTGTCAACTTTAACAAATCAAGTCTGCGAACTGGTCTCGCCATTCGTCCAGATTCGACTCTGATAGAGAAAGAACAAAGTCATGGCATAATGCGATTTGGTTCCATTCTTTGAAAGGGGTAGCATTAATTATATCGTTGATTGATAGTTGATAAACATTAAAATTCGATATTAAACCACCCAACCGAAAAAAGTTTTGGTTATTAAGACTGATGCAGGCCGTTGTGAATTATAAGACAATTTGAAAATACATATCAATGAATAGTTGATCAGATTTTCAGTAAATTGAGTTTAAAAATCCAAAATATCAATATTTATCAACTATATCAATCAATAATTGACAATCGTAATACGGGTGTTGGTCTGTTTTTGCTTTTACAAAGAAGAAATTCCTTTATTTTAAAATATTTTGAATAGTAAAAAGGACTTACAAAAAATTAATAAAAGCATTGCGTTCCGAAAATATAAAAATACTTCCAATTTAGAAAAAAAAATTTGAGTTTGATTTTTCCAAATTATGAGTTTGAAAATATAATGTAATATAATGCAAAGAATTTATTTAAATTAAAATGACCCCCCTTTCATATGACTCGACTAAACCTGCATGCTCTAGCTTCGTGTCACATCATATTATGCGAATCACAATGTAAATACAATTTCAAACATATTTTAAGGATACAAATTTGGAACGCCAATTTAAATAAATTCTCAATAAAAAAAAAATTTATATAAAAAAATCATAGCCTGTTTACGTCTTTGAGGAATAGAATTTTTGTAGATAGATAATATAAATCAAAACATCAAGAAGCTTCTACACGATAGACATATTTCTAAATTGCGTAATGCAATAGTGAGAAAGTTGAAAATATGAGAAATTGTTATATGAAACTGTCAATAACAATTTAAAGTATAATTGTTTTTTTCTTATAAGTATGAAATTAGAAAAATTAAGAAGAAACTAATTTTAACTTCAAAATTCTTGTAGCAGTAATCTATAGAAAATAAGATTTTTCTTAACTGTTTTAAAATATTTTTAAATTTTTCAAGTATTCTAAAATAATACTAAGAAATCACTTTATGCCTACCAAGTTGCAATACAAAATTACTGATTCGTTTTTGAAATATTGAGTTCCCGAAAAAAAATTGTGATTTTATTTTAGAAATAAAAAAAATATAAAAACAAAAATTGGTACGCAAGAAAATCCAATTAAAATTTTTGAAAAAGTAAAACACCTTAAAAGTGTCACCCTCGTGGAAACTGTTTTTCAGGAAAATAAAATACCGCTATCTACCGTTATTTTTGGTCATTAAAAAAAAACAGAGACATTCTATGACTCACAAAAATACTTGTTACCAATTTTAATTTAAATCCAAAGACTGACAGAATTGCGAGACACACATTTTTTGTCTTCCCTATCATCGTATAATAGCAACAAAAATGATCAAAATCTCGAGTACAGTTTTTGCTACAAATCCATAACTTGCCATTACCCGTGTAACGTAGCTATCCATAGCAGCTATCCATAGTACGATTTTACATAAATAACAAATACAACATCGGCAGTATGTATACTTCCGATAAAAGTTAGAGTAGAATCATACTGCGGATAGTTTTCCGAGTCTCGAATGGATTTTTGGTGATTTCATTCTCAAATGTTGGTTACTATTACTTTTTTCGTGAAGTTAATTTTAACTGCTTCTGATTCTCCCAAATACTAATTTTTTTTTTTTTTAATATTCTGACAGGTGTTCTTTGAGCTAAACCAATTTTGAAATACAAAAACCAGGCTACTGCGGATGCGTTTTTTTGGTAATTTTCTACTGTACTATTTATAGAATGCCAAAAAAACACGGGTATTTTGTATAAAGTAAACATACCTTAAATCTTACAGTTAGTTTATACCTACTTATCTAAACGTAAAATATCATTTTATCCATCTTATGTGAGGCAACATTACAAACATCAGAACAAAGTTATTTAAGTTCAAAATTTAATTAAAAAAAAAAAAAATGTTTTGCCATATAAAATGTCTGGCGTCGTCTTCTTGGGATTCGAGTGAAAGTAAATGAAGCTCTAAAGAAGTTGGACCAGGTTTGTACAACTGACCCTTAAGTGTGAACAAAAAAAAAAACAATTAACGTTTTTCACCTTAGACAAAAATTCTGATAATTTTTTCAAATTTCATGTAAAGTTGAACAATTAAAATGACAGTGGTACACTCGGGCGTATACGTACTTTTCTTATAAAATAATAAACATTTTAATAGATTTTGCTTAATTAGAAGCAACGTTTTTTCATTTTTATTACAGATTTCATTTAAAATAATAACGAAAGAGATTTGTTTATCAAATGTGTTAACCGGGCAAAGAAAAATAATTATTTTGTCTTGATTGTTTCGTTTATGAAAAAAAATAATTTTTGTAAAATTTTGAAATCGAATATTTTTGTCTTTTAACCTTTTTCACAGAACTGGATGTGCCATTAACTTGATTTGCCGGAATAACACAAACTTCAAAAATAATTTTGTTGTTATCAGTATTTTTTTTGTCAAGAACCTGAAATGTAAACCCACAACATTTTGTTTGCTATCGAGCCAGTACAAATTTACTTATAGCTAGTATATTATTGAATAATTTAATTCTAAGTCATAACCCCCCCCACCGCATCGCAAAAAACCTATCTTCGCCACTGAATCAGAAACCTCTTTACCATTTTCTTAAACACGTGACACATATTTGTTGACCAGTGAAAGTTTATTTTTTTTTTTTGAATATTATAAATATACCAGTAATAACAATTGTCTTACATAAATGTCAAGCAATTCTAGCGTTTATCTGTTGACTTTGACTGTACAATTAATATAGGTACCCCTATCCTTTTATTGTAGGTAATTGTATCTATTTATCAAAAATTAACTTGTTTTTAATTACTAATCTTAAAATCATTAACAGTAACCTCATTTAACTTTAAATCAATCGATAAAACACAAACAATGTATAGGACATTTGACAGCGCCAAAACAAACAAAACGTTCAACATACATAATTTTACCTCGACGAATTGGAAAATTGGAATGCAACATTTTTGATCAAGGTCGAACCCAATTAAGCACTCACATCACTCTATTGCACATCGATATTTTTTTCATCTGTTCTCTCTGAGCACATCATCGGCATCTACCCAATTTTTTTGATTTATTAAACTGTCCCTTTATAACGAAGGCACACTAAACCAACAACAACAAAATAAAAAAAAAACAAACAGAATCAAAAATTATTTGCTTGCATACAACAACAAAAAAAAAAAAAAATCAAGGAGAAACAAACAAAATTGAATCAATAAATTCAAGTTCAAAAAATTTCCGATGACATTTTGACACTTTTATTTTATATTATAAAATATCCTTTTCGTCTAACCCTTCTGGATCATGGCCGTAGCCAAGGGGAATCATCATAATTTTCTTGTCTTTCCCTTGGATTTTGTTAATAAAATCGCAAATAAGATCAACTAAGGTTAAAACTTCGAAGCCCCTGGAAAGAATTTTTTGTTTCTTCGTTGGATAAGGGACTTGCTATTTTTTTTTGGAAATTTTGAATGTTTTTTATCACTGCCACGAGGTTCTTAGGTACCAGTTAGGTACAATCCTTCCCAAAAACGCATTTCAAAATGTCCTGGAAAATACCACCCCTCCCCAAAATGTATTTAAAAATTTTTAAGTAATTGTTTCATAAATTTGACGAAAGTTCATTTATATAAGGTCATAGACAAAAACAATTGCTTTCTAGATTGATAACCAAAAATCAACTCAGGTGCGTCAAAAGGTGCTATTCAAGAGTACCATTTTTATAATTTTTAAACAGGTCTTCACTGTACAGAAGTAGTCTGAGGGACTTTGAAAAAATGAATCTTTACGTTTGAACATCAGATGCCAACCTTCATGTATAATGCCTCATTCAATCAATATTTATAGCCAAAATGTTATAACATCAACCCCCAAGCAAATACAATATTTTTCCAAACTACGGTCCTGCTTGCACCAAACCAATTTTCATTGATGCTCAGAAAACAAAAACGTTGCTGTGTTTTTTATTTGGAAAACGTGTCACTGCATTTTATTTCGCACCATCACTACCATAATGATCGGGCTATGACCTTGTCTATTTCTCTGGTGGAGCTGATATAAATTGAAAACGCTTTGCTATTTTGTATCCGCTACCCCTAACGTCAATCCAAAAACCAAAAGGAACACAAAATGACCATAGCACTTTGGTTAGAACCTTGTTGCCCCTTCGCACTTCTGACCCGCTCCGGTCCAGAGTGGAATACCTCGAAGTATCCTCGTCATTCTTATCTCGATGCAAGGCCCTCTGTTAGTTTAACTTCAAAAGTTCCGTGCAATGCAACTGCAGCTATTGGACAACATTCTCATGGATTGGTTTTCACCAGAAGAAACTCCGGTCCGCTGTAATTAAGATAAATAATTGAGACGTCGGTTGCCGTCGCTAGTTGTTGTGTGGTAGTGCTTTTGCTTTTGAAAGAGCTCAGAATTCTGGGGCCGTCTCTCGTCGGTCGTCGCTTGGTCGTCCGTGAATGAGTGTACCTGAACTAAACATTCAGCAACTGTGCGCCACTCTACGGCATGATAGAATTTTGAAAATTGAAAGAATTTCAGTCGCTTAAAGGCGAAGCCTAATTGCTGATATGATACTGGAGCAGGATACTAAGCAGCAGCGACAGTCTCTGCTGTGTACCCATATCGACATTCGACATATCAATTTTGAATTGGAGAAGGGCCATTTGTCATTAATGATGAAGTACACAAACCTACGTCCCGTTGAAGTCGCAAACATTGGGCAAGTTCATTAGTCGCTGGAGGAAATTAAATGAACTAAATTTTTGGCAAAACCTAGGGGGCACCTTCTTCATCATTCTCATCATCAACAAAACGGTTATATTCAGGGAAGGTATGGAATGATTGTGGTGAAACTGATGGTTTTTAAACGGACACTCATGGAATTTAGATTGCTCTGATGCTATGCAGCAGGAGCCATCATTTGTATCGTATAGGGTATTGAGAGAGGTATTATACCAACATGCAAAAAGATGACGATGCGAATTGGTGACCGTTTTAAGTGCATTTGCGCCCTCCTGTTTCGGAGCAGGGAATTTTTCAATTTCATTTTGTCTGATGCTTGCTTAAATATTTTTCGGTGGAAGTTTCCAATTCATTTTTGTTTCGTTTGAAGCGACTAATTTGACAGGTTAATTTGACAGTTTATCTGGTTTGTGAACGTGATAGAATTTACAATTATAAGGGTCTCCATTCGAACGCACTTGTTATATAGGTTGGTTCTGAAGAATCATTTATGAAAAGATGTTCCAGTTCTTGTGAATAAAAGGAGGTCTTTTGGGAATAAAGTTGATGACATCATAAAAGGAAATTGATGATACTAACTATAAATTTTAATGGAATTTTTTTATGGGGCACAAAATCGACAAGGGATGTATTTTTTGTTTAGAAATTAAGGAAATGTAATGCTCCTCAGTAGTTGTATTTTTCTTTTTACTTTATGTGTTGATTTTGCTGTCTTAAAAGTTCATTGATCCAAGTGTGATGAACGGATGTGTCGAAGGTATCTAAAAAATAAGTCTCATTTTTAGTGTTCTGCTCACTGGTTTTGTAAAGGGCATCATTTGATGCCCCATTTTTTATAAAAATCCACCATGCAACCGAAAAAATGCGCCTTATGCCCATTGCCACCTGAAAAACCTTGGCCGACCAGCGGTTTTGTTAATGTTCTGCCCAAATTCTTTAATGTAATGAAAATATTAATTCTGAGCCTGGCACATGCTGCTTGATACAATTCCAATTTTGTATAAGTACACAAATTCTATTAAATACAATGGAAACAACTGAAGTATAACAAAGTCGATGTGTTTCAATCAAACCGCAATGCTTGCCGTCTGGGTCAACTCGCTTTTTCACTGAAATGCTTTATGGCAAACAACATTTTTCATTATATTCTAGGGCGACACGTGAGCACGCCACATACAATTGACCATTTGATAAAGACGGAAATTTAAGATTAATGCCACAGACATCCAGAAACTGTCCTTGCGACACATTAATTCTCATAGCTAAATCAAGATGCACGAGAAACTGAAGACGCACTTAAATACGAATGGCAAATTGCTCGGAATAAGCGGAATCCACGGAATGAAATCATCTTCGCCTTCGGATTTGCGCCTCAAAATTGTCGCTTGAACGACATTTGTTTTGAGATTCTTCACAACCGATCGCGTTCCCGTACAAAGTTTCGGTGCATCAATTTCAAAGTTTTTGCTGTCGAGACGGAAAACTGCAAAGAATTTGAAAACACCGTTCGAGAGTTTATGACTTCGAAAGGGGTCGATGGCTGTTTAACTCATCCGCCGTTTGATATTAAATGACGAAATTCAAATGATCGTGTGTTCGTTTTCAATGTCAATGTTTTCACCTATTGCTAGGGCTGGCCACGAGACGAGAATCTGCGAGACTTTCTTAAGTCTTGTCTCGGTCTCGTTTAAATCCAAAATTTTTAGTTTCGTCTCAGTCTCGTGTCGGTCTCGTGTCAGTCTCATCTCGGTTTCGTCTCCGAAAAATACGATTTCCGGCCAACTTGATTAATGGAACGAAATATCTTTGATTATAGTTTGAATACGTGCAGAAGAAGATAAATATTTAACTGAAATAGTATTTTTAAATTTATTAGACTCTCTGCAAATTTTGGTCCAAATTACAGTCTCGTCTCGGTTGCTTAAAACCCAATCTCGTCTCGTCTCGTCTTAGTCTCGTCACGCGAGACCGAGATCGAGACCGAGACTATTCTCGTCTCGTGGCCAGCCCTACCTATTGCCATAAAGCAGATGCCGGCGAGTTTTCAATTCATCTGCCGGAGTTGATCTTGTAATGGTAGGCAACGCAAAACAATTGCGCCACCGAAACGTTATTCATCATTTGGTAAATCTTTCAACGTGTGATTCAGGACTTCCTATGTGCGCTTGTGTGATATTTTGTGAAGTGCACCAATCCTAGATGGTAATATTGCATTTCTGCTATACATTCGACATCGCAGACTTCTTTGAAATGCTGCATGTAAGTTCTTAATCCACTTGCAGATTCAATAGAAATTTCAATGCAGCACATTTTGACCACTTTTTTAAACGTAGCCGCAATCCAATAAGAGGCATGATTCAAAGAATCTCAGATCGCGTACAAATCATAGCCAAAATCAGTGAAATAAGGAATGTCCAATTCCACTGGACTCATCCAGTGAGAATATGTCACTATTTCCATTATCGACTGCTTGCATCAATTCATCGTACGCTATGCTTTTGTTCTGGATTCAACAATGGTACATTAACCCGAGCATCTTGACTGCAGTGCGACTTGATCGAAATCCATTTCTCCCTCCAATTCTTGAATAAATGCGAAGAAATGTACTGACAACCGCCAACCGGATCTTCCTGGATTCACAATTTTCCTAGGAATTTGTACGTTATTCCTTCATAGTGCCGTTCCTTTGGCCATTACAAATCCATCAAACCCAAAATCGTAAAAATCGAACGATCCGTTCTCGAGTAATGCTGCTGAAAAACGAAATGTGTGCTTACCTACCTATAGCGCCATCATCTGTTGCAAATTTTCCGACTTTTCTTTTCTGTACGACCTTTGCGTAGTAATTTCGAACAAACCCGCTGAAGGAAGTAACCAATTAAGTCCAGTCTTTTTCAAGTTTTAAGCATCTAAACAAACCACGAAGAACTTATATAATATGTTGATGCTTCGCTCCTTCGATAATTGGAAACTCCACGGTCCCGATGACCACGCTAATTTAATTTGGTGCAAAACGATCGTGGTGAGAACTTAAATGAACTCTATATTTTTGAATTACAGTTGACGCCGCTTATAGCGACCGCCAAGGAACCAGCTGTATGTGGTCGCAATAGTCGGTGGTCGGTTTTTCCGACTTACCACAAAAATTATTGAAAAGAAGCACAAAGGTATGCGATTTTAAGAGAATAACAAAGAATCTAATTAATTTTTTTCGCGATGGAAAGAATTTGTGTATATTCAAAGACGTTCAGGTTTGGATTCTCAATTACTAGCTTTTTTGTTTGCATTTTTCTGCGTTCTGTCGTTGTAAGCGGCGAGATCCAATTGTTTTTGATCAGAAATTTGTTGATATCTGCAACAAAACGTTATAGACGCCGATTTTGCGACGTTATAACAGACGATAAACTAATACACATTGTATGAAAACCAACCAAATAAAGGAAAAGTGGTCGTTAATAGCGACTTGTCGTTATAGGCGGTGTCGACTGTATGGTGGCTAATCTCCAAAAATTATTATAAATTTGATTTTGATTTGCCTGTAAAACATAAATCTTACCACTTGAATGAAGTCCAACCACAAAATTTAAATATTTTTTCCATAGATCTGTGTGATTCTTTTTATGACACTTCAATGGTTTAGACGAACTATTTTCATACTGAAGGTTTTGGGAACTGTGTTTCCTAATATTTGTGTTCAGCTTTCTTCAACTTCTTAGCTTGTTAATTGTAAATTTCTAGAAATTCTCAGAAATTGACTAAATTCTTGTGCACACCCATATTAATTACAATCTTAGTGTGCCAATTCCTTATCCTAAGCCTACAAGTTATGAACTCGAAGAAGAACTCGTAGGCATTTGAAATTGTGCACAGCGTGAGAAAAGTAAGCAAAATATACTGAACTCCTTTCTAAAAAAAAATAACAACAAAAAAACATAGCCTTAACACAGCTCTTCTTCGTTTATTTCACTCAAATCACCACAAGAAGTCAGCAAAGTCTTTTGTGGAAAATTTAAATAAATGACCCATGTCTGTGCCAGCTTCAAGAAACAACACACTTCCATCCAAATCAACAATTCATTATCTGGCCGACATACTTTAAGTCTTTTTCTTCTCGTTTGCAGCGCAAGCAAACATATCATCGCGTCGTTCGGACTGATCCATCATCAGTCAAATAACACAAGTGCTACTTTAAACTTGTCACAATTCCAGAATAAGACCATAAATTTTCAGCTTCAAGTGGTCTCTGTCTTGTGTCCTGTCCACCTCCTGAATATGTCCGATCCCGAAGTGATATGCAATGCCCGTGATTGCGTCTGTGACTTCAGCACACAGCATCAGCTTCCATAGTGCAAGCAAACCACAAACAGTCGTCATATGCAGAAATGCTCTCTCGTCAGTCGTGGAGTGAGTGCGTTGATAAAAATATACATGCGCGTTTGCACACCCCAAACTCTACAAGTTCATTTTCCCCAGAGATGAGCTACTAACCCGTGATACGCTGATGGACATGAGATCACTTCTTCGCAGAGCCATCAAATCGCCTATGTTGCCCACTTTTTTGTTGCCCATTCTGCACTGACTGACTATGGCCCCGTGAGTCGGCACGTCGTCGTTGGCCCCACACGTCATTTGTCAGGTGGCCAATTGTCATTCCTCTTCGCTGGAGTTTAGTTGGTGTGATCATCCATGGTGCTTGGAGTTCCTATACATAATCTACCTCCTAGGGATGTCCGTTCCAACGGCCGGGAAGATGATTGAAAATTCATTTATTCAGAGGGCCTTCGTGTGCGGATTTGCATTCGATCAAGCGGCGCCGCCGCCGACCGCTGTCCTCTCCGCTATGCTGCTGGTGAAGCTGTTGTCGCATTCTATTGTCCTCCATGGAATGGTGAGCGTCGAGCAATTGACATGCTATTGTCACAAGTGAGCATCCTTATGTCCTGCTGGCTGTTGATGGACATGCGGATAATTTATAGCCACATGTCGTTCCGACCGATATAATCGACTTGAACAGCTAAATTAATAATTCATCAGAACTTGAATGGTGTTTATGTAAATTTCCGACGTCTCGTAGCAATTGTGGAAGAAGAAGAAGCAATTTGCGCTGATTCTGGAACACGCAACTTTGTTTTCGGTTTATGGTTCCGGGGGCAATCTGGCATAGGTTGTTGTGCTAATTTTCAATTGAATTCCCTTACTGATATAAAAGGTAATCAACTCAATGAAACCTGAGGCAAGTTGTGTAAAATATTCTCCCTTAATTATAAGAATACAGCATCAGACCCTCTGTCATTCTCATTATATAGGGATAGGGAAACATGTCATGTGAGAGCACTTATCCTTTATGGCGCCCACCGTTATAAAATAGGATACCCCCACTGATGCATAATATTAACTTCTCTTCGTTCGCCTAAGGAATCATAGACTGCTTATTATATTTATTTAATAATCCCAACAGATCCCTAGAGAGAAACCATCGGCATAGGTTATACTCCACGAAAAACATCGTTAAACAAGCCGAAATGAACGATTTCTCAAGTTACTGTCGCCGTCTTTATTGCCGCGCAACCCTTTTGTTATTCATAGGGTGACAATTTTTATAGCCTAGGGATGCGATCAAATTTAAATTTTCCGCGCTATATACGTTTGTATCTGGATGTGGACGTGGAGAAAGGCAAATGAATTAGGTCCAAAAAAAAGTTTCAGGTTTTGAATTTCATCCGTTGAGGATTTGTTTTTGAATTGTTGTCTGGCTGAAAGATAACCGAAACTGTGGGTTGTTAAAATAATACGGTTTATGAGGATATGAACAATGAAAATGTGTAGGTTTAAGATTTGCTTTAAATTTTCTTCATAATATGATATGTACCTACTGCTACTGGGAAGGTATTATTGGAGATATATACATTCCAACTTATGAATACCTCCTATTGGTATGACTTCTATATAATAAACCGTTTTTTATTGAACTCTAAAAAAACAAAAACAATTAAATTGTTAATGGATAATCTTAATTTCCATTTAGCCAATGAAATTTAAATGCAGACATTAAAATGAGGAACGAGGAGGTATTTGATTATTTTTTTTTTATTTGAAGGACATAATTTATATGATAGGTACTTATCAAATTTATTGAAGATTTAAATAAGTAAGGAAGGTAATTGTAGAAATATTCAGTATAAGAATCAGTAAAATTAGATCATAATGATTTTTTATAGGTAAACAGCTTTAACGAGACTATGAAGAGGCACACCGAGAAAAAGATTTTAATATGAGCAAAGTGTCAATATCGATTCTTAACCAAAGCTCAGTTCCATACAAAAATTTTGGAACGTAGCACGTAGTACATAGCTAATATATTACAATAATTCATAAAATGACATGACACCAGTTTCTATATTATTCCATAATAAAAGAAACATTTTTAATATATACGCACATTTATAGCCAATATATGTTCAAGAAATTTCTTGGAATTGTTTTATTTTTTATTTATACGTTACAGTCGTAAAATATCATGAAAATTAACCTTAAAGACTATGAGCCCATGGTCACCAGACTTACGTTATTTTATCAAAGCTAAGTATTTTTCTGTGAATGCTATGGTAGCTAAGAACAAATTGATACTAAGAATCTTAAACCCGGGACAATTAGGAATGTCCCTCAATTTAGCAGAGCAGGGTCAGCAGAACAAAAAAAATTGATGGTTTAACAAGGTGCTTATTAAGTGCTAATTAAGTGGCCAAAAATTAAATTTAGTGCTCTAGTACTTTTAAATAAATGTATAAATGTTATTTATGTTGACTAAAGTTTTTTTGGGTTAATTTTTGGGTTTGAAGATATGCTATAAAAAAAGACATGTTGAAACTTTTGAACTAAAGGTGGACAAACGAACACAACTATTTCCATACTTTTAAGCTGTAGACGAGTTTGTTTTTTGTTTCTCGGGGTATTGCTATAAATAAGAGATGCTTAATTTTTTTTTTCCCTGAAGGTGGAGCCAATTTTTTTTCTTGGAATGACATAAACAGACGTTAGAAAAATGAACGCACTTAGTCTCATCTCTCATCGTCCTAAGTCATTTATAATTGTTGGCTATAGACGAGTTTTCTGATTTTGGGGAGATGCTATAAAAATTAAATGCTTAATAACTTTTTCCTGAGGGTGGCAAGCAATTTTTTGTGGTTGGACAAAAATAGGCATACAATGGAATAACGATGGACAAGCGATTCTAATGAACCGCATCCAAAAATTTTGAGTTCTGGTTCTCACTTCATAGTTCACACAGCTGGACAGTCCCAATTTTTGTTTGTAGGGTTAAGATTGTGGCAGCACATCGATAGGCAAGTTCCAATGCCAACTCCTTTTTTGGACAACAGTATTTTGGGAGCTCGATTAGCAGGTTTAAAGTATTTAACTGCCGACAGGCCCAGATCATTGAGGATGATCCACAAAATGCGGCTGAAACGTTTGAAAAAACATACGTTCGCACGAAAGCGAAAAACTTTTATGGATTGAGTTTGCAGATTCTGAAAGCAGAAAGCGCTTTCATCAATCGATTTAATTTCTTGAAATCAGTTGCATGGTGTAGGAAGTAAAAAACTTTTCTTTGGTGATGTGACCTTCACAAACAAAATAAAATCACTTCTTCTTATTATATGCACGAGTATGTTTCGTGCATATAATAAGAAGAAGTGATTTTATTTTGTTCAATTATTTTGGATTTGGAAAATTTTACGAATAAATATGGCATGTAACTTTGAGTGCTGGCCGCTTAAAGAAATGTGTCGTGCGTTTTACGCCATTAGCTCTGATTTTTGAGATGTAAATAAAAAAAGAAGATGTCGAAACACGAAGTATTGTTTTTTAAACAATACTTCGTTAAAAAAAAACTTAAAAGTAATGTTTTTTTCTTCAAAAATTCTTCTCTAATATATTTTTTCCTGTGGGAAATCCCCTGTTGATATTTGTATTAAATTAAGTCAGATAAGGACTAACATATCTTGACGTACATATCTTGAAAATCCAAGTTAATATGGCTGCAAATTGACGATGGATTTGAGTTCAGCACCAAAAATTAGCTCTAGTTATTTCCAAGTCCTTCAGATCAGTTATTAGTTCATTTTAGGGTCGATTTTTCAATCATCAGTTAAACTATCAGAGGAGTAATAAATACTACAACTACATTCTTTAATTATAATTGTGACCTTTTATAAATTATAGAGCCTACAAAACAAGAAATTTTTACTACAACTACATATAGCAACAGGAAATTTTTTTTTTTTTTCGAAAAAATCCGTACTATATGAGGTTTAACTGACTATTGAAAAATTGGCCTTCAGGTATTAATTAATACATCCATTATTGTATTCTGTTTTATTTTTGTCTTTTTAATAAATGAGTATAGGGCTGGCCACGAATAGAGACACATCGAGACTTTTGTAAGTCTCGTCTCGGTCTCGCTAAAATCGAAAACTTTCAGTCTCGTGTCGGCTTCGTATAATTAAGTCTCGTCTCGGTCTCGTCTCTGAAAATACGATTTTCGGACAAACTGTTGATTATTGAAACGAAATATTTTTGATTATCGTTTAGATATGGGAGAAGAAAATAAATATTTAACTGAAATTGGATTTTTTAATTTATTAGACTCTCTGTATATATCGGTCCAAATATACAGTCTCGTCTCGGTCTCGTCTCGGTTGCTTAAAATGCAGTCTCGTCTCGGTCTCGTCATGCCAGACCAAGACCGAGATCGAGATCGAGACCGAGACTTCTCTCGTCTCGTGGTTACCCCTATAAATGAGGCCGTTCAATGTGTTATTTTGTGCTTTTATATCAGCTTCTGTATCCACTTTAAGAAGGTCCATGTAAGATACAAAAATTCTAGAATTCTAAAAATTGTGTTTTCAGGCATTCGAAATAATATAGCAAATCGAATTGCTTGTTCCTGTCACAAACAATCTTTTTTAAATAAATACAAAATGTCTGCCGTTCCCTGTTGCATATAATTTTGTTATCATTTCTTGGTCAACTTAACTCATACCAGTTTCCCAATGACAAAGCCACCTAAAAGGTGACTTCCCTCCCCAAAATCACCATTATCTCTCAAGGAAAACTTGAAGTACCTACATACATAAATGCCTGTCGTCACTTCGTTATGCAGTCATAAACTACGCTGTCAACACTATAGTACGCGACCTAATCAGGTTTGTGTCATTTCTAAGTGCTACAACATGTTCTGTGACATTGCAGCCGGTGTATAACCAAAATGCCCGTAGGTATATTACCTACGGTCGTCTACGGATTGCCGGATGAATATCGTGGATTCAACTTCTCTGTCAAGTTTGGCTACTTTACCATACAAGACACCTTCCCACGTGCAAAAAATAATATTTACCAAACGAACCCTAACTGGAATTTAGTTTGTTTAGTTATGACATGAGAATGGCTACTATACTATCATCAGAAACCAGATACAAACTTAGGTATACCAAACCTATGCCAGGCCAAGGTATTGCTGGTAAGAAAACACTTCATCACCCAGTAACTGACTGAGCCACTTCCACTTCTGGATTCTGGTATCTGTAATATTGCCCTCCACCTAAACCTTTGCATAGAAACCTGACAGCAAGTTCTGTTGGCCGCATCATGGAAGCAGAATTAAGTGCACGCAGAAATAACATTTTAGGTACAAGGTACAACAGGTATTGCGTGTTCAAGATATGCACTTGTTGTGTTATTAGAGCTTCTATAATTGCGCATCTCCATTTCTGCCAATAGAATTTAGATTACAGCATTGCCATATTCGAATAATAATTTTGTTTGTATCTTGATATTTTTTATTTTTACGACTTTGTGTTTCTTTATTTAGGGTGCAAAAATTATATGAATATTTCTCCTTGAAACAAATTCTGAAAAGAATTTTAGAGGCCCACTGCCTTCATAACACGATTTTTTATTAAAAAGTAAAAACCCCTTGAAAGTTTTTTTTTAAACTGTTGATTATATTTTGTCGTCGAATGAAATCATTTGCCATAAAACATTATGATAGTTTTTTTGGCACACATTGTTGAAAATCCGTGTTCAGATTTTGTCTACTGATTCGGAAAAGTGACTGAAAAAAAATTGGAAGATCTCATAAGAATATTCTATAGTTAAGAGTTATCGTCACTTATTAATTTTGGATATTCAGGTAAAAATTAAATTTGTATTAAAAATTCCATCTGGCAGTACTGCTAATACAAGGCATCAAACGCCATCTACCATCTTGATGAACATTGCTTAAGTGGCCAGTAATACCGTTATAAGGAATGCCTTTCGTCACTTGGTCTTGCAAATGATGAAGAGGAATTCAATCTTTAATGAATTTTGTTTGTCGATACCTGGAACATGCTGCGCCCATCTTTAATATTTTTCAAAGAATCGGAGCCTCTCCATTGTTTATCTTCACGCAAAAGATTATTAATCTCCCGAGCCTCTTTGATCGGAAACACTCTGGTTAAAAATTGAATGTAGTTTTTTTTTATTATTATTTTTGTTTACCTCTCTCCAATCATGTTCTAAGATCAATGAATTGCTGTCAATTTAGGATCAACTTATTCCAGAATTATGTATATCTGCTGTTAGCTACATGGCCTATTTCTGCGACGGCATTTATGATGAGAATTATGATACCAACACTTAGGTTGATTTCAGAGGAGACTTAGCTTGGATGTGTTTTTTTTTTTCTAATAGAAAATAAATGCGACGACGCTGAAGTTGGGGGAAACTTTTCATACCTAATGACTGTTATTACGTATAGTGAACGCCATTGTAATGATCGCCGTCGTTGGCTGTAGTAGTTGTTGTTGTTGGTGTAGTTCCTATTCCTAGACCAGGGATAATATTATGGCTTGCTGTTTATTGCAGAATTTGTATTCTAAGTGATGGCTTTGTGAAACCCAAATAGATCAGAGATTAGGATGATTGGTGTTTGCTTAAGGTTGTAATTTCTAAAACATTTTATGGGACAAAATGTGTGACGTTGGGTTGTATTTTCTAAAAAAAAATGGGGAGTAAATTTGCATTTTCTAAATAAATTTTTCAATTTTTTTTGTTGTTGCAAGTCACCTAACAGTTTAGGTTAGGGCCATTAAAAGTTGAACAGTAGTGCACTAGTTTGTTTGAAGTGATCAGTTTTAAGTTTAGATCAGGTCGCAGATGACGAGTTAATTTGATTTGGTAATTTAAACTTATTTTGCCTTTTCAGAGTATTCCCTTACCTTACAAAAGTTTGGTAAGCCACCGTCTAATTCTTAATCAGGCATCTCCGGGATAAGGGCTTTTAGCTGACAAACGTTTAAAACTTAGGGCTAGTTTTTTCACAGCTAATCATCATTTTTCAAAAAATCCAAAGAATGAGTTTTTAATCATGGATATAGCTAATCAGTCAATTTTGCTTGATAAGCATTAGTTAATTAGAGCCTGTGAAAGTCACATAGGTACTAAATTTAACCCACTGTGAACAAACTGGCCTTTATTTGCCAAACCAATTAGGGAAACAAAATTGTTTTCAGTTTTCTTTTCTGTTTTTTGAAGAGCTGTATCTCTGTCAAAAATGATGGTATTGGAATGAATCGAAAAACATTCTTAATGATTTTTATCCCAGTTTTGGGTTTTCTTAGCAAATGTTGGGATACCATTGTTGCGCAATTATAAGAAATAAAAAGAGACAAACATTTTCAATATTTTTTTTTGCTGGAATTTTATTTAGTCAATCCAAAGTTCCAAGAAAATATCATGCTTATTCAGTTTGAATGCGTTTTTTCGTCGTTCTACAATTTTTTACTTGCGATATACGTAGTATAGGGCAAGTTTAGGATTCGTGAAAAACAAATCGAGATAATAATTTTTCCTAACAATACGATAATATAGAGATCGCGAAAAAAGTGGGTCTCGCAATTCTGTCTGTCTGTCCGTCTATCCGTCTGTCCGTCTATCCGCCTGTCCGTCTGTCCGTCTATCCGTCTGTCCGTCTGTCCACCTGTCTGTACCTTGACCTGCAGCCTAAACGGCTGGAGCGATTTTCTTCAAACTTGGGACTAAGGGTTCTTATGTGATTCCCTAGAGGGAAATTAAAATTTTTTTTTAGCTCAAAAAATAACGGTACCTGTCATACAACCAATATACAAAAATTGATTTTTTTCAAAAACAACTCTAAAGATTTTAATTAATAAAATTAATATTTTGGTAAAAAAAAATTGTATAACGGTTATTAAAGGTACCTGTCATACAACCGATTATTTGGTTTTCAAATTTCTCGTTAACTACTACACCGATTTCAACCAAAATTTGTATACAAAAAGTCGCTTACAATTTGAATAATTTTCAAGATTTTTTATACATACAAAATTAATTTAAAAAAAACAGCTCTAACTATTTTTGAATTTTTTTTTAATTCTTATTTATTAAACTAATCATATGGCATCCTTTCTTTAGCTCTATCTGTTTTAGCTATTCAAATAACTAGTTTATAGTATTTCATAGTAATCATTTATATTTTAAATTGTTTTTAAAACTTTGTTTTTAATGATATCATAATGTTATGGAACCAATAAAAATGTTCATTGTATATTTCAAGCTACGTTAAAGTTGTTAGCTATGAGAGCAAGTTTCGAACGATCCAGTTGTGCCCATTTTTGTATGAGAAATCTGAATTCAAATCAAAAAAGGTTAAATTTGTCTTCGATCAGCAATTTTTCAGAAAAAAAATTATGACTCGGAAATTTAATGGAAGGTTTTAAAACATAATGATGATGATATTTTTTCAAAAATAAAATATGTACTAAATTAAAACCTTCAATTTTTAAAAAAAATAATTCTTTATAAAGTGAAATTATTTAGGTCAATTGAATTTTTAATGTGTGTTCAAATTTCGATTTTGAATTTTATTCGTACGGATTTTCACATACAAAGATGAATGCAATTTTTAATACTTACTTTGGGAAATGCAAATTTGACCTAATTTTAAAGTTTTTATGGTAATGTTTGGATGAATTTTGAAACATAGCTCATAACAGTAAATTTCATTTTTAATTTAATTTTAAATAAACACACGAATTTGTGAGCTTTAAAAATAATTTCGTTTTAAATAACAAAATGCTAATTTATTAAAATTACTTTACGAAATATTCACAGACGAAAGGATAATAAGTAAAATTATATGGGACCTGGTCTACATAGTGTCCGGAAACGAGCCCTATTAAAATGATTAGGTACTATGGAGTGTACCAACGTTAAATTGTTTCTTTTTGTCCTAAACAATGGGAGTTGGCTAAAATAAGCGACCAAAAAATAAGAAAAACACTTTGCAAATACGAATGCACATAGACGAAATGTTTTATATTTTTTAATATACTGCCTAAACCCCACAGTTTGTTGTCCATATTCAAAAATGATGCTCCTGAACTAAGCTTTTCAATGTTGAGTATCTCAATTGTGGGCACTAGACGAACAATTGCTCTCATGCATTAAATTCGCCTCATCGAATAAAAAAAAAGTCGAATTTTCATACTGGTAAGCGAATTATTCGCCAATCATCATATTATTCGTTATTATTGGCCATTGGTATAAAAGTTCCTTTATTTTGGGGTCTATTCAGTTCATCGAAAGTTACCAATACTGTCACATCAATGGAACTCCATATCAATTAATTTTTGCTATAATTGCAGTCTTTGTTGCCATATACTTAAGGTGACCATATTCCTGGGAGCAAAACCCGGGACACAAAGTGAACATTTTAAAAACGTAAAACAAAAATATTAGTCTTTTTCTTAATTTTTATTTTGATACATATGTATATACATAAATACCTATTAAAAGAGAGAAAAACAAACGAAAAGAAACTCTTAAAATTAAAGGAATTTAAAACTTAACGTTTATATCATTAGTAAAATATTTCAGTCTGTTAACAACTTAGTCTTTAACTTATTAAATGAACATTATGTAAGGCTTCATTTTTCAAAACTACAAAAACATAACATTTCGTAATGCAGATTAAGCCTACAACGTACACAATTTTTAGCCTTAATACTGTTGTGCTGAATAAATATTTTATAATTGTTTGAAATTAAAAAAATTTTAAGCAAACAAACTCATCAAACAACTGAGAGTTCTTGTTTCGCTTCGGTTTTGGTTCACAAAAGCCAAACATGCTTCCATTTCTGGCCAGGGGTAAATTACTAAGAATTACTCAACTGAATATTTCAAGTCCTTTAAAAGATCTTTCCCATTGATTTCGTACAAGATAAATAAAATTAAAAAATCATTTATTCATTTTATTTCGACTTGTTCAGTTTCCATTTGTCTTACTATCAAACAAAAAAAAATATCAGAAAATGTGCACATACGGGACAAATAACTAAATACGGGACACCTGTACGTCCCGAGTTTCTAAAATAAAAACCCGGGACAGGCTATTGAAATACGGGACAGTCCTGGAAACCCGGGACGGATGGTCACCGTACATACTGCATAAACCCCATGGTTTAAAGCTTTGTGACCATACACAAAAATTATGTACTAGAGCTAAGCTTACCAACGTTATAAATCTCAATCGTGGGCAATAGGTAGACCGAAATGCCCATTCGCCATTGAACTATTAAGTATAGGGTTCTCCAATAAGAGGTGTTACTTTAATATTCAAAGAAAAATAGCATTTTTTGAGATAAATTATCGTATATTTATTTCAATGTAAAGAGGAAAGTTTGCCATTAATAATGGAAAACAATATCAGCCAAATGGGCGCCACGGCTACGCTTACACAACACTATTCAAAATAACACCTCTTATTGGAAAACCCTATATTTTTTAAGAAATTCACGTGACATATTCATATAGCCTTAAGATACATATATAAAGAAATAATGAAATTGAAATTTGAACTTGATTATGTAACAGTTCACGTGAA
Organism: Melangyna quadrimaculata; assembly: GCA_949320155.1. Lineage (NCBI taxonomy): Eukaryota > Metazoa > Arthropoda > Insecta > Diptera > Syrphidae > Melangyna > Melangyna quadrimaculata. The sequence continues at coordinate 7,258,582 of OX439484.1, read as the reverse complement.
AAATCAAATTTTAATTTAAAGTTCGTTTTTACTGCGAATCTTTAAAACTGTCTCACGTGTATCTACTTTTTGAAACTTTTTGCTAAAAGAACAAATTCATAGTGTTTGAAAATTTAGTAAAGCATTTTTTTAATAATTATTGACTCAATTTTTTTAAAAATTATCAAATTTTGTTTGAAAATTCGCGTGAATTTTTATTGTTTTCGGTTGGAGGTTGGGATTTACTCCGTTTTGACTCCACTTACTCCAAAATAATTTGTTCCGAGTAATGTTTTCGGAGTTATTTTCTGTTCCGGACCCGGAACACACATATCCATATAAGCTCTTTCATGGGGTAACTTGTTAAATAAATTTTACTCGACTGAAAATAGAAAATATACCTACAGAAATATCAGAGAATTTACTCACACACACATATTTTTTCGCAAATTAGTCTTGAAACAGCAAAACCTAATTCGATTGGAATCAAAAAGGAGTAGTATACTGTTCCGAAATCCAATCGAAAACGACGTAAAATTTTATAGAATGCTATTTGAATTTTTCGGAGTAATTTTCAAAAATTAACTACAAGTGAGTTTATTATATACCAACATTATATGTAAGTAAACATTTGAGAGCACAAAAACAAGCAATAGGCTAAATTCGACTAAGAAAATCGAAATCGAATAAAATAGAAGTTAGGGTAAGTTTGTTTCTAAATTTGGTTACCATATATGTTTCGTTATTTTTAAGGTTAAGTTACACCACCATCAAGCAATGATATTTGTTACCAATCATTACGCTTTCTGAAAATATTAATCTTCTGCGTTAAGAGAGAATTCTAAGATCGGTCTTAAATTCATAAGGAGTTTCAAAACTTTCGCAAATGTATAATTTTGTTTGTGCTTCATGAGATTGCTTTAATCTTCTTCCCGCATACATAATATCCACATCAGGACCCAGTGTCCAAATCTATGTAAGCCAATTTTTGTGAGTCTAGTCTCGGTCTCGTTAAAGTCAAAAATTTTCAGTCTCGTCTGGTGTCGGTCTAGTATAATTAAGTCTCGTCTCGGTCTCGTCTCGGATGATTTAAAGGCAGTCTCGTCTAGGTCGTAAGGGATGCTTAAAAAGCAGTATCGTCTCGTCTCGGACTTATCATGCGAGACAGAGACTTTCCTCGTCTCGTGGCCAGCCCTGATCGTTTATCTACGTTTGTCCAGCCAGTAAAATTATTTGTCCTAGTTTTAGTTTTAAACAATTAATAATTTTTGTTTTGTTAGCAAACTTACTCCATATTAAGAGTCCGTTTATTGCTTCAAAATATGCTAACATACCAAATTGTTAGAATACAAAAATAAGCTTTACCAACAAGTTATTAATCTTGTTTTTTTTTTTAAGGCCAAAGTTGTTCCTAGTGGATGTGCACATGCATTACTCTTCTGATTCTTACCTCTACCTATGTGTGGTATGCCTACGGAAATTATTTCAAATTAACAAAAAAAAAAAAACACCTATCCCATACGTTTCTATACAGGCTCCACCAAAACAAATGCATAAATATTTCACTTGCTGTCACTTTGTAAAAGAAAATAACTGAATATTCTCCGTTATTTTGACTAAATGGCCTATTACGGAACGAACCAACAAATCATCACCGGATACCCCAGACACTCAGGTTAGTCGAAAATTAATATCCTTCTCATATAACACAACGTGCTTATCCTGTCACATGAATGGACCTTAGCTCAGCGTACACAATGCAACTTTGTCCTGCATGGTGCACGGCAGCATATAAGCTTTAGCAGCAGCGGCAAAAGTAGCAGCACTAGCCCTCCAAACTGAAATGATCTCCTCCACACATCATTTGACCCTCTCTCTGCTGGAATGACTAACGATTTTTCATTCGCAAACAATGTCCGCCATTAAGGATAATAAAGGCGCTCCTCCGCATATGTAGTCAATTCGTTCGGCCAAGGTCGAGAAATATACGATCCCCCAAATTAAAGCCATTAAAGCGAAAAATTCCATGGAGGGCATCTGGTGATGCGAATGAAGTCGTGCCCATATAGCGCGCTTGGAACGCTATAACGCTTTAGTGATCAATCAACTGAAGGTTGCTCCATGGAAGTGGACTATATGCTTCGGTTGAACGAAGACCGACGACGAGGCATCGATGATCAGTGGGGGGAGGCTGAGTTGCGCAGAGAAGAAAGAATTGCAACGTGGGTGCTGGGCATTGGCCATAAAATTAGTTGAGACCTCAGATCGTCTGGCATTGTAGGCGCTTTGTGTCGTGCAAGTAAACGATGATGCGGCACAAATCACTCTACTCTCAGGTGTGTGTTGTTGTTGGTTGTTGGTGTTCACATTTGACGATGGAAAATTGCTCAATTTATAGACTCAAATGGATCGATTACAGTCTGACAAAGCAGAGATTCCTTGAACAAACTTAGGTGTACAGGACAGCGCGAATATGGCCAACGATCTGTGATGCATTACACCTAAACGAATGCAAATGCCAAACACAACCGCCCACAATAAATCATTTTGCATTGCAAACAGCCCCGTGCAAAACGCTGCTCGCTTATAGAGCCCTTTTTAGCTCAGTCTCTCTATGTGCATCTATGATAGTCCTCTGTGTTGCACCACCATCACCATAGCTAAACGTCGCGTCCGACGTCGTCTTCATTGCTGGGTCGTTTAGGAGATCATTCAGCAGGATGCCCCGCTAGCTAAATTTGTACTCTGTCTGTATACTTAGCTAGATGTATGCATCATGAATTGAAATTGAAGCTTATGGTAATGTAGGAGTACGTTAAGCCAGGTTGATCTGTTTGATTTATAACAGAAGAGGTGTTCGAAAGTGAACACCATTTTGAAAATTATTTGGGTGTACCAAGCTGCCTTACACTGATGTAAGGTTAAGTTGAAATCGTAGCAGATTTGCTTTAATGAATATTTTGAAAGAAATATTTATTTAATTTTTTTTTTAGTAAGATTTCTAATATGAACATGTTGCTACATCCTATAACTTTTTGTTCGCATTACATCTTGAAATCTAATCTGAGTACATACATTTATCAACCATGATGTAGTGAAAAGATAAGCATCGCTTAAGTGTATCGGCTTTTAGAGACTCGTTCATAATTATGCAGTAAGTAATGTTTCTATGTACCTACTAATCAATGCACTCATTAAATTAATAATTTTTCAATGTAATCATTACATATTTAAATTTGTGCCAGTTATGTAGTGAGTACCTACAGATTCTTTGTATATTTTCTACACTCATTCCATAAATAAAAATATTTCATGAAATAAACACATAAATATCTGTCAGTTTCCTGTGATGAGTACCTACATGATTATGTAGTGAGTAAAGTTTAGAAGTGGTATTCAATTCCTTTCATTACATACAAAATATGTACTCTTTACATTACAACTATGTTTTCATAAGTATGTATTTATCACATACATAATATGTATTCAATACAGATATAATATTCACTCATTACATAGTATGTACATGTACAATGTACATGTAGATGATTATGTAGTGACTAAAATTTCTTAGGGGTATGCATTTTCTATTACTACATAAATAATATGTTATCTTTACATAAATACTCCCAAGTACTTCTTACATAAATAATATGTAGGGTGTAATTACACACATAATATGTATTTTTGTTACTTATTACACAAATAAAATGTACTCATTACGTTTATATTATTTAGTAAGTGAAAATATACTGTTCTAATCACAATTGTGTGCTTATAGTTTTATATAATGCTTAATAATTTGTACATAATATCTATTCGTTAAAAAGATTAATCATTACATAATTGAAATGTTCTCATTACATAAATATGTATTAAATTAAAATATACCTACTGTACTCATCGCAATGGTAACTAAACCTGTATTGAGTACGTTTTTTTTTTCTTTGTAAGATTTCTTGTTAATCGTACGGCTGCGACTGGTTCATTTATTTTACTAGGAAATTTTCAAGTTGTACTTAAATGTTTAGCGAAAAACAGTCTTCAATTTTAAATAGCTTGCACGTCAATTTGCAGCCACTTCTGTACAATAGCATCCATATTTCTATGAAAGGTTATTGCGGCGCCCTCATGCATCATTCTAGTTATGATTTGTAATGTTTGCTTTGAAGATCGATGACTTTGGGCCCCAAGGCTCTCTCTGTTGCTTTCACATAGCGTTGTTTTTTATACTTCTAGTGACGTTTAAAAACCGAACGAGCGTAGGCTGTTGAAAGGGAGAGCATTTCAGGGTAATGTCCTCGCCCTATATGTGTTTGCGATTTATGCGCTGATTGCCACACAAAGCGCACTCGGGCGGATTTCGCATGCGAATGCGCGCATGCGCGCATATGCCTACAACATCCATAAGAGACTCACCTACAACAGTGAATTATTGCACGCGGAAGATAGATGACGGATTATTTCCTGAGTCAAAGCGGAGCCGTGCTAGAAAAGAGGGTATACCTTATACCTTCCTTGCGTGTGCACCATCGATGGTGTGGTGGGTGCGCTTGTAATAGTCGACGACGACTATACGGACCTTACCGATAGTAGACTGCAGTTCTCTTCTATGTTTATAAACGATCATCCCACATAGCCCTAACGAGACTCAACGTCGCCGATGGCCAAATGGACAAGGCACTATTTGTTCGCAATTAAACAAAAGCGTAATGATGCGTCCTTTCGAGCGCGCACGTTATAGCTAGCCGGAGGCTTTTTCTGATGGCAATATGGCAACCGAGGTATTATTATAGTTGGTTTGGTGTGGTGTGGTGTGTGCATAGCTTTACATTGGCCAATTAGAAATTCCGAACAAATTTATTCCCGCCAGCGATCGAGCACGGGAACAATGTATCTTGCACATTGTGTTCTCTATACACTTTAAGTAGCCAAGGTGAGGAGATAACTATATGGCAGAATACCTATTGGCGGCATGATTGCAATAGAAGTGGACAAAATGACCAAAGAAAAACCAGGTAACGCACGCAGTGCTGTACTAGTTAAGGAGACTATTTTTTTAGTGGCATATTGGTAGCCTAGCCATCCTCGTTCGTACCTTACATACAACAGCAAAAACCAAGCTAATGAGATTCAGATTAAGATTTGTAGCCTTACGGAATTGGGTAAGGGGCAGAGGGAGATTTCGAAGAGGAGAAAACAATGCAAAAAAACGTCTGGATAGCGGTGGTGGCTTAACATAAACAAGGCGCTACTTTTGCGTTAATTCCTAATCGATGTTCTCTTGGCTTATAAGGTGGTTGAGGTATTTCAGCACGCACAGAAAAAAATTTCCTATATGGTTTGGAACAAGAAGTTGTGATTCGGTGAATTTGCAGCAGAAGAAGTGGAGGGAGATAACATTTCGGTTTTTTTGCTGTTATATTGTAAACTATATAAAAGATGTGAAGAAACCTAGCTGAAGCTATATAGATATCTTCTCCTTATTGCTTTTGGGGTAAATCATCTTCTAGAAGTCTTAACCTCCTGGACGCTCATTACCTTACAGTCTGTTTACTCTGACCTAAACACAGAAAAAAAAACAAACCTAAGGTACCTAGATTGACATTTTTGGTTCAAACTGACAGTTACATGTGTTTCTTTAAATTCAAATAAATTTTAAAAGATTTTGACAGTTAAAAATAACTCATAAAGCTTGTCTTCAAGCTGTTTATTCTCACTAAGCAAACAAAGAAACCAATAAAAAAAAAAAAAAAAAAAAAAAAAAAAAACTAACAAAAAAACGGAAATGATTCGACTCTATTGGAGCTCGCACGGTCGATATCGATCGGCGTGGAAAATTATATCAATCTTAGCTCGTGAAACCACAGGGGGCTGCGGCAATAGCGTGAATTGAAATATGAAATATTTCAGTGAGACTGTCACATTCCACGGGCATCATAATACACCTGCTGTTTTAAACGATTGTTTAAGAATTCATATTCATTGTGAATCTTGTTGTAGACCCTGAAATACTTCCACCGCCATCGCACCACGTCTGGGGATAATCACTTAATTTAGAAAAATATGAACTATGAATTATTTATCACGTCTTACGAAATGATTAGGTACTATAGCCAGCTTGAGAGATACATAGTTCTATAAGAATTGAGGTTCTTTACTCAGCGGTGTGTGGCGGCGGTGGCGCCACGGGATATCAAGTTTGATTTCGAAGTCTTAATTAAATATGGGTGCTAAAGAAAAAAATAAAATAAAGATAAAAACTATTATATTGTTTGTTCGGTTCGCTGGCCTTTGTTGTACAATTCATTCAGACTGACACAAGTGTCAACATTTTTCTTAGAGAATAGAGAACTTAAAACGGACGGAAACAACATTGCATGGGGTCGCTGTCTTACTTTTGAATACCTTCATGTTTATGTTTGATGTGCGCATTTAATTTTAAGTGAAGATGAATGAACTTGCGTGTTAGGCGCTTGCTTAAACAGCTTTGGGGTTCTTTAGGTATATCTTGGTAGGTACTTTGTCTTATTGAAATTATAAAAAAAGTTTAAGCTCATAACCTTATGGCCTTTTGTTTTAACGGCTGGTAATGTTAAGAATAATTCGTTACCACACATGAAAATGGCAGGTACTTACTGTATTAGGTGGGAAAGGTTAATGGTTAGCGCAAATAATGTTGTAAGATATCATGAAAAAATGACATAACTTAAAATGACACAAATTTGTAATGTAAAAATTAAAAAAAAAACATTTTTAATCGCGAATGAACAAAAACCGCGTATGTTCAAAAATCTGGAAATAATAAATCTTGAATCGCACGAACTTTCTCTTGTACCTAGTTAACAACTAGAATGTAACTATCATTGTCGTATTGACGATGTAACGTTAATGGTTCCAGCATGTAATTTTAAAATCGAATTCAAATCAAATTTGAAGATTTAAATCTTATATTAAATTTTAAGTTTTGTAGCAAAACATGGATATTAAAAAAATTTTCGAAAACATGAAATTAGTTTATAACTTTTAAGTATTTCGACCTAAACCAAATATAAATATAAATACAAAATTAAAAAAAGTTTTAAGAACAAAGGACCTATTACATAAAAATTAATATAAACTTGTTATTTAAATAGCTAAAACAGATAGAGCTTAAAACAATTTGCCATCTGATTTTTTTGATAAATATGAAAATATGAAAAAAAAATTCAAAAATCCTTAGAGCGGTTTTCTTAAAAATTAATTTTTTACTTGAACATTTTTAAAAGTAAAATTTGTTATGCCAACATTTAGTTTTAATTAAAATACAATTTTACACAAAATTAAAAAAAATATTTACTGACCCGTTTTCAAAATATTGAATTTTCAAAAAAAAAATTCAATATCTTTTAAAAAGCCCAAAAAATATTTTTTTTTGAAAAATTGTATATGCAAAATTGTTAAAATTAAAAAGGACCTCTTACACAAAACATTTCGTTGAAATAGCTGTAGCCGTTAACAAAAAGTTTGAAAACCAATAAATCGGTTCTATGACAGGTAGGGGAAGGTGGCCTAAAATGGCCCACCAGAGTAAAATGGCTCCCTCGCTAGAAATCGTAGAATCGAACAGAATTAGAGGGTTTTATTAACACAATTCTTTAGTTTATCTGGCAGTTCCGACATATACGAAATGTTAGCAACTTCAAGATATTATTTAAAATTTGGCAGACCAAAACGTCTCTAGCCATCTCCAAAAGTAGAAACAATAAAATTTTAAGAAAAATTTGGTGATAAAAAACTGTATACAAAATAGTGAATTTTGAAAGAAAGCAGTTAATGCATTTAAGTATCAAGTATTTCTTTTTAAATTACTGAAATTCGTTGGCCTGGAACTATTTCTGTCTGTTCGGAATTAAAACTTAAATAAAAAAAACCTATACGGGCAAAATGGCATACTTAGCTCTCGGCTAAAATGGCATAGTGTGCCATTTTATACTTATCCTTACATTTTCATATTCTTTATAGTGAAAATGGTTGAAAAATATGAAGGATCTATAGAGAGGCAGTCCTGGACCGAGGACGTATTATCAAAAGCCATAAATACATCCAAAACGTTCAATGTTCGGTGTTGAAGTCAATATGTTTATTTTAGTTATATAAGTTGAAGTTGTTTTAAATGAATTGTTGATTTTATTTTTTGGTTGAGTATTGTTTATTTTTATTTTACTTCGAACTTTGATTTGTTTTAAATAAAGTTTAAATTAAATTGAAAATGGTTTTTGGTTAACTTGCCTGGTTGGTTTACTTGCATGGGTAAGATTGTGTACTAGTATGCCATTTTACCCGGGCAATTTTGACCGTTGGAATTTGGAGGCATTTTGAAAATTAAATACTTTAAATACTTTTTGGAATTTTTTATACCCGTAAGGCAAAAAAATGTCAGCGTTATTGATTAAAGTTTGCAAAGAATATAAAATTTCATTTTGAATGTCACTTTTTTGCAAGATATGGGACATTTTCCTTTGGGGGGCATTTTAGGCCACCTTCCCCTACCTAACGCTAATAACCGTTAAAAAAAAATTCTGCCGTATTAATTATTGTAGTAATTATAGTAACTCGTTATTTTGTTTCAAAATCGTTTGAGCCGTTTTTGAAATAAATAAATTTTTGAATATTGATTGTGTGGCAGGTACCATTATTTTTTGAGCTAAAAAAAATCTATTTCCCATCTAGGGAATCCTATAAGAACCTTAAGTCCAAAGTTTGAAGGAAATCGCGTCAGCCGTTTAGGCTGCAGGTCGAGGTATAGACAGACGGACAGACAGACAGACAGAATTGCTAGACCCACTTTTTTCGCCTAAATCCTAAAATCCTAAACTTGGCCTATACTACGTATATCGCAAATAAAAATGATGACAACTAAACAATTTTGGTTGGATCCAGTCCAAGAGTGACAGTACAATTTCAATTTTCAATTTCAATTTATTACTTTTTAATTTAGGTATAATTACTTAACACATTAAGGTACAATATCTTATAAAATTAGCGCAAGCATCAAAATACATTTTTAAAATTGATATTTTAGTTAAAGAAATTGGATTATTTATATACAAGAGTAAAGCAAAATAAATGAATATAACATTATAATTTTTAAAATATATAAGAAAAAAAAAATAAATGAAAGTAAGGTATAAATAAAAATAAAAAAGCTAAATATAAATTTCCAAATTTATTATTAAATTAACAATAATAGAAGAGAAAAAAAAGGACTCACAGATTACACACATCCTATCACCACCATCAAAAGCCTTCCAAGTACTGCAGTCTCATCCTAAACAGCTTAGGTCACTCTATCATTCGAAGCGCAATGGGAAGAGAATTCCACAACCAGACTGAGAACAAAAAGAATTGTCGATTTGATACCAAGTATGTACACCGTACTGGGACCAGGTGTAAAGTTCTTATGGATCGTGGCATACAAATCTTATTATAAAGGTACATCGGTTGATGTGTTTGCATCAAATTGTGAAGCAGCACTAATGTTCACCATTAATGAGTTTAGCAAAATGAGAAATATGATCATATTTTTTTAAGCCATAAATATACCGTGCAATGGAATTATAAGCAACATTTAATTTTCTTTTGTGAATAGAAACACAATTACTAAATATTTCGCAGCCTTATTGGTAGAACAAGTGTTTTTGCAAGAATGATTCGCGTTTTAAAGGGTGTAATTTTTTGACTTGCCCATAGTAAACTTAAGCTTCCATAAAACCTTCCTACAGTCAAGCTTATGTGTTCATTTCATGAGAGTGTCGTGTTGAATAATATTCCAAGATTTTTTGCCGATTTAACAAACTCAATTGTAGAGTCATTAAGGAATAAATTGGGAAAATACGAGGTATCAATACTAGTTCTTGAGATTACTAAACATTTAGACTTAGAGGGATTCAAACATAGGCCATTAGATCGAGACCAACATTGAAATCTGTTAAGGTCTTCGTTAACTTCATGAGCTGCATTTTCCAAAAGACCTAAGCTTTTCCTAACTTGGACATCATCGGCATACATATCTACACAACAGTTCAAAGTACTCAAGGGGAGGTCATTTATAAACATTGTAAAGAAAAGTGGGCCTAATATTGAGCCCTGCGGTACACCTTTAAGGATTTTTTTCAGATGCTTTTTTTACTTTTTTTTTAATGATAACTTTCTTTTAACGTTAAATAAAAAAACTCACTTATCGAGATTTAAGGATAACTGTCATTAAAATTTTAAAAATTTAACAGTTTTTATGGAGTTGCGAGGTAAAAAAAAGCTGGCAGGTATTCCGATATTTTGCGGTGAAAAATCGATGGCCATTAAAACTTTCAAAATCGAACAAGATTTACGGTGGCGGCGCGTGGCAGTCCAAAATATATGATGCTCGAACAGCCTGCAAAGTTCAGGGTCATCATTTTAAATGTCTGTCTGGGGGGTGTTCGGCCCCTAGGGTTGGTCTCTGGCAACTTACAAAAAATATTGAAACAGTCCCCTGAACATCATATGTATATTAAAAATTAAGTTTCAGACTATAAGAGGTTATGTCTTTTTTTCGATATTTTAAGCGTAGCGTTAAGAACCACCCACCGGAACTGTCTGGCAGTGTTATTTCAAAGTGATTAATAATATCTCGTAAAATATACGTTAAAATCAGATCTCAGACTATAAGTATAAAGTCAGGCATATTTGTATCTACATTTAACACCATGGTTCCTGAGAATTGGCACACAGCCCAAGATAACAAGTATTCATTCGTTAACTGTACGTTCTAACACTACGCTCACATGCACATTTTGTGCATCAGGCAGCCCTGAGATCTTGCTCTATACGATTACTATGGCGGAGAAGTCCAAAACAATTGATTTTAATACGTCGCCACACAAGACTTTTATCCTCAACAAATATTGTTGAAAGAGTACGGAATAAATTATGGAAACATTTCGGACTGTTACCTATGTCATTGAACAAATTAAATACTGGCCCATTAAAAAAGCAAAGCTGCGTTTTGCCCATTAAAGAACTCAACTGTTATTCTCGGGCTGACCCACTGGTCAAGTTTTGCAACTATTTCTGAAATATCTGCTAGTAGGTAATTTGGCAGAACTGTTATAAATCATCATGTCCAGTCCATATAGTCAATTGTAAAATAATAATTATACCAGATGTTGAACTTGGTCATTATGGTATGTCTCTTATTAATTACTAAGGTTGCTGCCATGGAACGTGTTATAAAACACCTGATAAAACGTAATAATTGGTTTACTTATGGGCTACAGAATTATTGCCAAATGGCAATACAATTCGTTTATTAAAAATCTCACAGAACAACAAAAGCTCCATACACCATTAATATTATAATGGACTAGACTCTGAGTGGAAGTACATACTTACCAACAGTACCACCAGAGAGAAAAAAAAAGTAAAATACTACAATCCATTGAATCCAATCTAGTTCTAATCATTTTCCTGTCAACTTTATAAATTTTAATTTAATTTTTCATTTCCAAAAGCAGCTGAACCAACAACGAAATAACTTCAGGTAATACATACCAATAGCACCTAAAGCTATTCTACAATTTTAGTTCTATAAAGCCTTTGAACTATGTTTTCGAACAACAACAACAAAAACAACTATATGTATAACAAAGAATTGAAGTCTCTTTCCACACAGTAAACTACAGCATAATAATTGCAACCATTACAAATTGGAATGGGAAATGGAATTTCCATGCAAAAGAAGAACCACTCGGCGAGGAGCCCCAATGTGCACCATCAGATCACTGGGTTCATCTTCATGAGATTCGAGAAAAGAATTTGGTTTTTATGTTTGGATTCTAATTACAGTGCAGAGATGTTTTCCCTCTTCTTGAGCTGGTTATTTTGTGTTTTCCATTTCGTTGGGCGACTAGACTCCATATACGAACGACGACGAAATTCAACGTGCCTTAGCCACTATGCATCTATATATAGGAATATACCTACCACACCACATGACACTCGAATGGAGCATCATCAGAAGAGATAGGTCCTTCTAGACCATGAAATTAAAGTTATTCTTCTGAGGGGCTCTTGTTCTGGTGCAACCCAACACCCTTTTACAGACACAGAAACGATTGGATCTCTAAATTGTGTGTTCGGATTCGCATTTGGATTTGGATTCGGGATGGAATGGCTGCATGAAGATAGACACGCAGCTGGACGGTGGAAGATTCGAGACTTTGTGGAAGAAAAATGAAACCAATTCCCATTGGAATGGAACAACGGATTGAGAATCAATACCCTTACTCCAGTATCAAGCTAGATATATAGTCGGCTCGCTGCTGGGGCTCGCCTAACTGGGCAGATTGCGAGTATAGTGATGACTTGTTGGCTCTACTTTGAATTCTGTTAGAATGGAATGGGTTTCAGGAGCATCATCAGAGACAACACAGTGGTCAGTTCATGGGCAGAGATGCTGTTAGTGGCGTACAAGATAACTTCGCTGCGCACTCATTGCTGAAGTTAAACGATATTTACGGAGCTAATTAAGATATCGCAATGTTAAAGGAGTGGTGATTTGCCTTGCAACTTACAAGCCTGCGACAGACGACCGATGACTTCTATATTTCCACTGCTATATAGCATGGCATGGATTATTATGATGATGGTGTTGAAGTTAATGGATTCAAGCAGAGTATAGGGGACTTTCCGATGGGAATCGATTATTATCTTTTGAAGTTACATTATACATGATTTAGTGTTAAATGTACCTTGGAGCTAAAATTTAAGTTGTATTTGTTTTCGCTGAAGAAATGGATACAAAAAATTGTAGGGTGAGAAACATTTTTAAATAAGTACTATTCGAATACTAGTGAAAATTTTTGTTTGATTCATTTTGGTGATAAAAAAAGTGTTTCTTTGATGGCGGAAGGCTACAGGCACGTTGCTCTCAAGTTCGCAATTTTAATTATATCACAATTAATTCTTAAATGGAATTTTATAATTTTTTATAATTTTTGGAAGCACCAAATCGACGTTAAAACGATACGGCATTGGAGACGATAATTGACGTTGGTTTCAATAAAACGAGAATCGTCATATAGGTGATAAGGATTGGGAGACAAAAAAGTCAAAACAACTGCCAACCGTAAAACTTGCAGGTATGTGAAAATGGCGGTGCTAACTTCGAGCTGGCGTAGTAGCCGTAGCGTAATAGTTAGTGCGTTGGACTGTCACGCAGGAGGTCTGGGTTCACTTCCAAGCCTCGTCAACCTAAAAACTAAAAAGTTTTTTTCAGGGCTACTGCCTCTTGCGAGGAATTGACAAATCCTCCAAGAGTATCACTTGTCATTAATAAGTGATTCTCGTCTAACCGTTCGGATTCGGAATAAAATTACAGGTCCCTTTCATTCCTGTCGTCACGCGCTTACAGGAATGGTTGCGAGTTGTTAGTCACTAGACCCCTGTTCTTCACGGGTCGTTGCGCCCCCCAATTTATTTATTTATTTTTTTTTTTTTTTTTTTTCTTTATTTCGTAAAAATATTTTTAAAAAAAGTCTGTGACCGCACATTTTACAATTCAGAGATTTGATACATTTATCTTACAACTGAAACATTTTCTTTTATAACAAACAAAATAAATAAGTGCATAATTTAAAGAAATTAATCGAAGGAAAATACGAAAAAAAACCTTCATTCAAGAGAAAAAAAAAATAAATAATTTATTCAATTTAACACATTGCATAGATAAAACAAAAAAGATAATTAAATAAGTAATTTATAGTTTTGTAGATTTTATATAGTGATCAATAAATAAAATAAAAAAAAAAAAAAAAAAATTATAAATTAACAAATAAATATCAAAATAAAACATCTTAACTAGATGATTTTTAAATGAACAAAAGAGTAAGTAAATAAATGCAGAACCAGGAAATTAACAAAAAACTAAATGGATAAAGATTAAATGAATAAATAAAATAACAAATGAGTTTATAAAAAAAAAAAAATCAATGTACAAACAATAAATAAAGAAATAATTTAATAAATTAATAAATAAGAAAATAATAAATAAATAAATAGGTAAATAAATAAATAGAAAAAATAAATAAATAAATAAATTAATAATTAAATAAATGAATAGATAAATAAATAAATAAATAATTGTATAAATAAATAAAAAAATAAATAAAACAAATAATTAAACAAATAAATAAATAAAAATATACATTAAATAATACATGAATAAATAAATTAAATAATTAATAAATATATTCTATAAATATGTACATCTTTAAATTAGAAATATAACACCAATTCAAACGTAATAAATATTTATAGGAAATTAATAACACAGATTAAGCTGGTTTATTAGAGAGTTCTCAGAACTATCACAGCTATTATTAAAATTAGTTGAAAGTTTACGAATCCTTTCAAAAATCAACTCAACATCCGCTTTTCTGTGTAGATCTAAGGTTGAAGTATGCGAAGGAAGATTTAGCATCTTTTTCAAAATTTTGTTTTGTGATACTTGCAACTTCTTAAGATGGCACATAGCTGCCTTACCCCATATTGGACATCCATATAAAAGTATTGCTTGAAAAATAACTTTGTGAATGATTGTCTTATTTTCATTCGTGAGCGAAGACTTTCGATTAATAAAAGGGTAAAGCATCTTAATTGCTATACTAACTTTCTGTAACGTTTTTTGAATATGTTGGTTAAAAGTAAGTTTTGTGTCAAGATGGACTCCAAGATACTTAACGGATAGCTCCCATGCTATCGCGTTACCATTAATTTGAAGTTGACTGTTGGGAAGAAAGCAAGCTTTTTTTTTCGTGTAAAAAAGATGGCTTGCATTTTCCCAACATTCAACTTAATTTTCCATTTTCTATAGTACTTTTCAAGTATCGCAATCGCATTTTTAAGATTCGTCTCAATATTGAGAGCGAATTCATGCGACGCAAATACTGCAGTGTCGTCAGTGAAAATAGCTGCTTCACAATGCGGTAGACTCGGAAAATCAGAAGTGTAGAGATTGTATAAGGCCGGGCCAAGTACTGAGCCTTGTGGCACGCCAGAATCAAAAAAGAAAATGTTAGACACACCATAATTAACATGAACTTGAAAACATCGATTGGACAAAAAACTCTGGACAATTTTACATTAGTATGTATACAGGAAATTCAAATTTTATCATTTTATAAATTATTCCATTGTGCCAGACAGAATCAAAGGCTTTTTCAATATCTATCGTTGATAGTCCCCTTGAACGATGTTCTATAACATGGTTGCAAATTCGTTTTACCTGATGCATTGTGCTGTGGAAGCGTCGAAAACCAAATTGTATATCAGGGAGAAGGTTTTTATCTGAAACAATTTTTAAAATATGTTCCTTTAGGATTTTTTCGTACACTTTACTTATGTTGCTTAGTAAACTAATTGGCCTATAACTTTCAGCTTTGTCTGGGGCTTTGCCAGCTTTGAGCACAGGCACAACTGTTGCTTTTTTCCAGCACTGAGGAAAGTATTGGCATTTTAGGGATGCGTTGATCAGAAAAGTAAGATAACTAATTCCAACCGGAGGTAAATTTTTTAAATATGCATTTCTTATTTTGTCGAGACCACCTATTTTTCGGGTTTTCAGGCTGTTGATAACATTTTTTATATTTTCTTCTACTACAAATGCATTAAGGGGAGTTAATTCGTTTGAAGTGTTAAAATGTTCGATTGTGTCACTTACTAGAATATTGGTTTCAAACTCACCTAAATGTTGAGAAACCAGGTGATTTTTTGAAAAGTTTGCACCAAGGAAATTAGCTTTTTCTATATCTGTAAAAATTGTATTTAAAGAATCCTTCAGAAATGGTATTTTTCGGTTTTTGTTTCTAACTATCTTTACAATATTCCAGAAGGGTTTGCCATTTTTATCAAGTGCGCTTAATTTTGTGTTCCACTCTTTATTACGATTCATATATATTTGATCCGATATGAGCTTATTGAAATGGGAAACCATTAATCGAGAGAAAGGTTGACGGTATTTTTGCCAACTTTTGCGGTGAACGTTTCTAATTTTTATAAGTTCTAGGATATGGTTTGAAAGCTTCTTACAAGTTTCTTTTACTACTCGCTTAGGAACGCTTTCATTGACTGAAGATATAATAGCTTGCGTAAATTTTTCTACAATGGAGTCGACATCATCTTTACATGAGACTCTATCAAGATCTGTTGAACTATTTTGAAGATTAGTTTTAATATTTGATTTAAACGATTTCCAATTGGAATTTTGTATGTCTAGGAAATATTGAACTTTCCTTTCGCCCAACCAAGAGAGGTTACAAAAAACAGGATTGTGATCTGAACTGAGGGCACTAAACGAAAAGGGTTCTGTTATTAAATAAGGGACATTTGACACAAAAAGATCAAGAACAGAAGGACAACCACGATAACCTGCAGGAAAATAAGTTGGACAAGGCGGATAAAAGATATTAATAGGTATTGTCAAAGAGAGGTCTGCCAATATATTGCCCCAAGCATTCGCTCTTACACATCCCCAATCTTTGTGTCGGCAGTTAAAATCGCCGCCTAATAGGAATTCACCATTCATGGTGAATAACTTTTTAAAATCATGTTTGAGCCATTTTCTTTTTATATCTGACGAAGAACCACCGGGAAAATAAACTGTATAAATTTTGACTGCCTTTTGGTTTCTCAATTTAATCTGTATCCCTATATTTTCCACAATTTGTGTTGGTATTACAGGTAAAAGCGAATGTTGAATTGATTTTCTAATAAGAATCGCAACTCCTCCACCTCTTTCATCTACTCTATCAATGCGATATCATTTAAAGTCAGATGACGGCAGTCTTATATTGAAGTTAAGCCAAGTTTCCGTTACTAAAGCAACATCAACTTTATAGCTATTTACAAAATCTAAAAATTCAAGAAATTTATTACGTATGCCTTTAGCATTCCATGTTACTATTTTTATTTGTGTATCTGCCATTTTACTTATCATTAGAGTATAAAAACTTAGTGGCTAAATGTGCGATCACATTAAATTGTTCTAATTTTGTTTTACAAACAGATAAATTTGAAATCATTTCCATGCACAAGGAATTCAGTTCCTCCATGGTGAAGAGTGATGAATTGTTGTTGGTAACATTGTTGTTGTTGTTAATATTTGATGAAGAAGCTCCACGTGAGTCATTTACCCATGCATTAATTGTTGTTGGTGTTTTTTGAAATTGTGAGCTTGAATTTGGAAAGCTTTTGCTCGGAGCATTGATCTGGTGCCTTTGTGGCTGCGGGAGCGAGGGAAAATCAATCAAAGAAGCAAACGAAACCGGTTTTTGGATGGCATGATGGGTAGGAATTTGAACTGCTGATGCTGCAGCGAAATGGGCTCTCGGGTGGAGATGAGCTTTTCTTCCAGATGATCGCTCTTTAATTTCTAAATATTTTGATCTACTAGCGCATGCTATGTCAGTAGCTTTATGATTGCCGTTGCAGTTAGCACATTTATTCGCAGATGCATTTGTACATTCGTTTGTTTTGTGAGATCCAGCGCAGATAGCACAATATGTTTTTATGTGACAGTTTCTCTCGCCATGTCCAAACATTTGGCAATTAAAACATTGAGTCACCTTACCTTTGATCTTTCTCTGGAAATTCCAATTCACTTGGGTGTGTAAAATAGAACGATAGTTTTTCTTAAGATCATTTAATTTTATCGATCCATTTTCAAAGGAAACGATATAAAAATAGTCTGTTAATTGATCATATTTTTTTCGATTGTTTTTATATCAACACACTTTAAACCACGAGATGTGAGTTCAGTTTTAAGATCATTAGTTTTGACGTCATCCAGACCATACAAAATAACTTTGAAGATTTTCGCACTTTTAAGGTCATGAGAAAAATATTGACAATTATCCTCATTTAGTTGTTTTAAAACAATATTAAATGAATCTAAGGTTTCGAACACAATTTTTATTCCGATTGTTAGCTTTTTAATTGAGTAGTCGGATACACTAAGATTTTTCATGAGAGTATGCACATAATCAGGTGATTTGTGGAGCACTTTTATAGGTGGCACATACACCTTTTTTATAGATGGAGAATCAATTTCATCCATATCTGAATGATCAGTATCTGGATGGCATTGTAGGGGTGTGAATTTATTAAAGTAGGGGCTCTTACTGTAGCCACTTGTTGGAAACATAGTGGACCTTAGTTTTTTATCCGAGGAAAAGGAATTGTCCCCGGTTTCAGGCGATCTATCGCGTTTGGGAATGTTGTTGATTAGAACTATTACGAAAGAGAGATGAACACGTCATACGCAATCGAAAGCTCCGAATAAACTGAATCCAATTTATTTTTTTTTTTAATTTTATAACTTTAAGCTGAAAAATTACCACCCTCTAAATACCAAATACTTGATAAAATGTTTTTTTTTTTTAATACGACAAATGCGAACACATCTTTTTTTTACGAAAATCCAAAACTTTGGGGTGCTAACTTCATTTGCATGAAAATATTAGTTTACAAAAAAAAAAAAAAAAAATAGTGACAAATCAATAAAACACCTTCATGGCTTTAATTTATAGAAATTGGAACAAATTTCAAGGATAATTCAGTATTTCGCTTTTTTGGTTTCATCTTCAAGTGCAAAAGCTTATTTTCGTCTTTTCAATTGGTGTTGCTATAGATATAGCCTACCTATAGGTAGGTACCTACTTTTCGAAGACGCTTTATATTTTTTTTAATGGAATCAGCTTGTCAGAATTTTAAATTTGAATTTCCCTAAAAGCTTCGGCTCTCGCTTTTTAATGATCCTTGAAGTTGAACAAAAAAAATATTTTTGTTTTCTCTCAATATACCTAAACCTAATTTGTACCTTTATGTACCTATACCTACCTCCCAAAACTTGCTTTTGTTGTTGAATATGCTTAATAATGTACATGAATCCATTTGGGATTTATGTCCCTTGAAAACGTACACGACCATATCTTAAAAAAAAGAAAAACAAAGAGAATAAATGCAAATAAAAGTATGGAAGGTAAGTAAAGTATATTGGTACATGGCCTATATAAAATCTACTTTATATTTTTGCTTAGATGGTATGTTATCATCATCATTATTATATTCTTCATCACTCTTGGTGGGTAAAGGTATTATTTTATGAGCTTTGATAATTTGCATCTGCCTATTTACTTGGCGACTGGGATTTCCATTGTTTCGAGTAATTTAACTTTTAATGAGGACTTTTAAAATATTAATGCTTATGAATTTAATGAAAATCTGTTTTAATAACTTCTTGTGACAGAGTTGTACTCATTGTAATGTAACTTTTTGTCACAGAATAAAACATAAGTAGGTATCTATCCAATATTTTTTAATTTAAATTTTGGTTTCAACCATATTATATGATTTTCAAAAAAAATTAAGTACATATTTTAATTTTAATCTTGATTCTTTGAATTTAGCAAGCTGTATGTTAGGCTCCTTTTAAAATAATGTCGCAAAATTTTAGACGATTAGGTACGATGTTATATCATTTTTAACAGGAAAATAGGTTAAAAATTGTTTTATTTTGCTAGTTTTAAACTAGTTAAGCATCGTACTATCTCCTAACAATTTACCTAAGCTAAAATCATCAAAGGGCTATTTTATCTTTTTAGTATCGTACTTAATCCATGACACTCTGACGTTTATATGCTGAAGTTTATGAAGGAAATTGGTTTCGTATGATACTAGTTAAAAAGTAAATGTTAAGTAGTATCATTGAGTTTAAACACATAGAGGAACCACCTCAGAGTTAAATTATCACCAATGTAGGTGGCGACCCTTGTATATAAAATCCATAGTACTATCATGGACAATATTTTTTAGGGCGACCCACTGCCTGTGGTGGCGCCACTTTATCTCGCGGAGAAATTCATTTTTGGGAGACAATTTTCGGCGGGGACTTCCATTTTTGGGAGACTTGCATTTATCGGAGAATCGAGACTTATGTAGTTAGAGCAAGAGAAGTGCATTTTTTTCGATTCTAATAAGAATCAAATGGAGTAAGCGAGATTACCAATTGAATGTTTTTTTTTAAACGTCTATGATGAGAAAAAGGTGAAGAGAATGTCAAAAAAATGTTCGTATCCTCTTTGATTGAATGTGCAAAGTAATTTTTTTTTCTTAATTTACTGATATGATATATACGAGAAGAACAAGAGAAGTAATGAGTAGACATACATTATGTTAGTCGTTTGCGTCGTCGTTGTCGTCGTCGTCGGCGTCGTCGTCGTCGTCGGCGTCGTCATCAACCTTGAAGCAAGGAATATAGTTTTCTATTGTGGGAAAGAATAATGCGTATAGGTATACCTACATTCGTATATTATCAAGGGTAGGTTGATTTTAATGCGGGAAAGAAAAATATGGTCATGTTGTGTAAGTATTTTTATATATTTGTATATGCCATCGTATAGGTATTATTGAGGGTAGTTTTTATATTAAATTGTCTGGCAAAGATTTCTTATTTGCCGTGAAATTTGTTGCAAGTGCAAGATTTTGAGCATATTTTTTTGCGGGAAAGGAAAATATAACTAAATAGGTAGATATATTCGTATTAATAATGAACGGTAGGTTTTATTAATATCTAAATTGTTGGATGATTTTGAGTTTGACCTGAAATTTTTCTCAAGACATTTACAATTTATTATACCGAGGAATACCTATATAAGTTAATGACAAAAGTGAGAATTTGTATGCAAGTTAAGGTAGGTAGGTTCTTGGTGGTAGGTAGATTGTATACCCAGGTACAGAAAATAAAAACAAATTTCCTGTTTTTGGCTTGAAATTTGTTTGTTTGATTTTCAGGGTAGGTAGGTTTATTTGGTTTGACTTTGCATTCACAATTTATCATACGAGTAGGGATGTAGGTAGGTATGAAGGTACCTACCTAGGTAACTTTTAATTGTTTGACACTAGAGTCTGTCAATGTGGTGGTTGAATTTCAGCCAGTTGGCGATATCGTAGTGGGTAGGTAGGTTTTATAAGTTTTAGTTGTCAAATAATTTTTTTTATTCGAGTGTAGGTTAGGTAGGTACCTACCTTCCTAGCAGTTTTTGAAATATATACCTAGCTACGCCATGTACCTACAACATTGTTCATTTAATTAAAACTACGTATAGGTATGTATACTACATAGGTATGTACATTTTTATATTTCAAATCAACTAGAAGGCGAAAATGAATGCAAATTGCAAAACGGATAGTGCACTGAAAATTGAATTATACACAGCTATAGGTAGGTATGTACGCACATACTTATATGTATACAGGGTATCGGGTAATTCATAACCCATACTTTGGCATGAGATTTTTGGTCATATTGTAAGAAAAAAATTGTTGTATAGTAAAGTCTGATTTTCAGTTTTGACATCATTTTTTGCGGATTTAAAAAAAGGCAAACTTTGGTGTACCCTGCCCCTGTTAAGGTTAATTTCTTTGACTTTTTTTAGTTAGAAACAACTAGCCTTTAAAACTACGTTTTAGTTAAACAGATATGTGTTTAGGGTTGCTAGATATTTAATTGGTGTTCAATTCTTCTTGCCCGAGCAAAATTTTGACTTTGAGGTCAATTTTTTATTCAAAAAATGCCTAATAACAAAGTTTTATTTTTTTTACCTGATGGACAAAACAATAATAAAAAAACTCATTAATAAGTGCACCCAAAAACCCATACATTTTATGATACTTAGGAAATTCTAAACCAGGTAAAAAATCGAATTTTGGGTTTTTAACATACTTTTATTGCAGTACCTGTTTGATTGGGTTCAAACGGTTATAACTGTCTATTTAAACATAGCTTTGGCAAGTTTTATACCTTTTTAAAAACTAAAGAAAAATAGGCAATTTTTGAAATATAAAACCTGTATTGAGCCATATGAATTTTGTTCAGGGAGCTCTTCAGAAGATTGAGGTCAACATTTATTTAGGTAAAGTTCAATATTAACTAATGAATTTTAGGCCAATTAAAAATATTTTACTCAGTAAAGTTAGAGTTCCACTAACTTTACTGAGTAGTCAGTGTTTTAATGCAAAATTTGTAAAAAAAAAAAACAAAAAACTAGTTCAAAGTAAGATTTTTTTTTCAAATTTCAAAAAAAATAGCCGTTACTCGAGAACTGCTATGATTCGGTATGGAAAAGTTACCAAATTTCTCATAGGGTATGCCCTGGCCTTTCACCAGTTCTTGGTTTGGACCATTGTGAATGGGACACCCTGTATATGTACCTAGGTAGGTACATATACAGATCAGACTTGATCTCAATTTATTTTTAAATTTTGGTACACGAATTTGATTTCGGTAGATTTTTGTGTTTACCGAGGCTTTTCTTTGGTACGCGGTACACAGCGTTAATTTTCGGTACTGTACCGGTCGTTTTGGTATAGGACTTTAGGTCTATACTTTTAAAAACTAAAAATCTTAAAACAATTTTTCTGAAAAACTATTTTAAAAAGTGAGAACGCCGGGATGAAACGCCAATTTTTATGGTCTAAAGGCCGCTAAAAGCTATATTGCATCAATAATTCAACAAGTCCAATTAAATAATGCTAAGTCTTCTACTTGGCTGATGTATTTCAATAGTATATAGAATTTGTATTATAAAAAAAACTCATATGTAAACAATGCTAGGCCACGGGTAACTAAATTTCCAACAATTCTTGATTAGAAATTCTAATTGGGTTGGATATAGTTCACAATTCATTTTCGCTGTAAAGTTGATGTAAGCTGGACTGAACTTAATAAAAATTGTGCGTCTGGACAAGGCCCTCACTGTCAACTGAAGAATCCCAGAGAGAACGCCGGGACGAAACGCCAATTTTTATGGACTAAAGGCCGTTAAAAGCTATATTGAATCAATTTTAAAAAAAACTTTTTTTTTAACGAATGTTAGCACTAGTTTAAAAAAAAAAAAAGTTAGATGGCGGACCCTTTATATAAGTCAAACATATTTTCACCTCCTCATCACGGAATATGGAAGATATACCTACCTACCTATCTCCGATGTCCTTCTTGTCATCTATTTTTGTACAAATAAATACTCCCATTGCCCCCAAAGGAACTCCAGCTTTATACGCACAATCTCATTCACCAGGCACTGTTCTGTTTGCGGTGAAATCGAAAACCTCTTTTTTCATACATATTTATTCGTATACCTATATATGAGACATGTGCTTGAAAGGAGCAAATAAAAATAATAATAATACCTAAAAAGAAAATATTAACGACAAAGATCACTGCCATCTCAGTTTCATTTGTGTGTAACCTGTCAACTTGCGTCGATTTATCTTTCTAACCCAAGAATCTTACAGATTGTTGTGATGCCAAACCAAGCCAAAGCCAATGCCAATGCCAAGGCGACCGGCCAACCTATACCTACCTATCGAATCAACTGGTTTCCAGTTTCAATTTCTTGGATATCTTTTCTCTCTTTTTAATTTTTTATTGTTGTTTGTTTGATTTTTTATTTATTTTTATAAATTTACTTTTGCGCACTTTTCTGCTTTTGCGCTACCGTCATCGTCAATGAAATCGGGTAACTTCAGAGCCTCTTTTTTCCAGACAGTGGGCAGTTGAATATGCGATGACAGCCTTAATGGTTATATACCTTTGTGCCCATGACACTTTGCCCCTTTCGCGAGTATAGAATATAGATACTGAATTGAAAAGGCTTCGACGGCTAAGGTTTGTGACATCGTCGTCATGGTATTGTCATTTTAACTGAAATGAAACGCACAAGCTAGATCTGAGAATTTATTTAGACACTCCATTTCCATTGGCAGAGCAGAGCCACAAACCAGCTGCCAATGCCCACTCTAGACCGTGTCCTACAAATCGCAAGAATCGAGAAATTTAATACACGAGCGAGTCAGAGTAGGCCTCAAGGTTTTTGTTTTAAGCACACTGTCATCGCACTATACTACCCATTCACACTCCTTATGGAACTTGATTTGTTGAAAGCAGTGCAGCAAGCATCTTCAAAAATCTTAGGTACTTTTTAGTAAGTCAAAATGTAATCTTCAATTTTGTATTTTGTTATTCTGTTAGGTCTTTAAATAAGCGAACAGGATTAGGATATCAAACTAAAAGAAATTCTCATATAGGTACTAAAGTTTATACACATAGAGGAACCACGTCAGAGTTAAGATATTACCAACCTAGGTGGCGCCCTTATTTGCACCTAGAACCTGAACCAGTGATAATCAATACTGGAACCATTTACTCCCTGAGGTGGACTATTTCCTCACTATTTCCACAAATAGTCTATCTTAAGGTGGAAATAGTCTACCTTAAGGAGCAAATGGTTCTTGTATTGATTATCACTGGTTCTTGTTCTAGATACAAATAAGGGCGCCACCTAGATTGGTGATATTTTAACTCTGACGTGGTTCCTCTATGTGTATAAACTCAATGGTAGTAAGCACATAATAAGACTACATGCATGTAGATTTTAAAATATACAAAGCCAATAAATACAAAAATTGCGAAGCTAATTTTATGGTCGTAATTATCAGCGGTTTATAAGATTTGCGAAAAATTTGCGCCGGCATTCTTTAATTTTGGAAAAACTGTAATGTGCTGTAATATGCCCAAAATTGTGCCGTAAATAATTTTTAAAATATAACAAAATATTGGAGTTTCTATTCTTTTGGATTTTCCTAAGAATTCAAGTGCCGAAAAGATAAGAAATTCTAATACTTACCAGTTTTACGGCCGAAATACAAACTTGTGAAGCTTAAGTTAACAAAATAATTTACAATTTTGTAAAAACGAAACAAAAATTAGCTAGCTTTGAAGACAAAAAATGTCTTCCCTTCTATTTTCCTCAAAAATAAATCCTTGTGTCGTTTGTTTGAATGGAAACTTCGCATATTTGCAAATTCTACGAGTGTTTTCTTTAATATTTAAAAAAAAAATACAAATATTTAATAGTTTTGCGGCAGGAATTTAATTTGACAAAGCCTAAAATTAGTAAAGCACGTTTCAATTTTTCAAAAACGAAAAAAATTATGCTATGTATAAATAATTATTACAAATTGCAATTTTACGAAATTTACGAACAAAACAATTGCCTTTTTCGATTTTCCTAAAAATGTATGAGGCGTAAATATAGCAGAAACATATCCAGTTTTTCAAAACAAAATTTTGTGTGTATGTGCCCGATTTCAGCGCAATTCGTTTAAATTAAAAATTCGCAAGTTTGCTAAATCTGCGAAATTTTTCTTATCAATTTAAAAACATCAAATATTTGCAAGTTTTACGAATGAATTAAATTTTGCAGAGCGTAAAGGTAGTAAAGCTATTTTCAATTTTGTAAAATCAAAAAAGTCAGCTATTAATAAATCCAAAAAATTGCAAATTTGCTAGCTTTGCGAACAAAGAATGTCTTCCCTTCCATTTTACTAAAAACAAAAATATTGTGAGGCGTAAAGTTGGTAAAGGCATTTCCAGCATTGTAAAAACAAACAATTGTTCTATTATCTGCCCGAATTTGGCTGCCTTATTTTGCGTTTGTTTAGTTTAATATTTGCAAGTTGGCAAGTTCTGTGATTTTTTCTTTTCGATTTAAACAAAAAGTCTGAGCTGCTTTGTGCTAAATGATTATTTTCTCCTTTCTAAATAAACAGAAAAATTGAAATGTTAGGTGCCGAACTTGTTATGCTTTGTGCCGCTGTAGTTTAAATAAAAAATTCGCAGGTTTGCAAATTTTGCAAACGATCTGGTTTGTTTGTTTTTTCATTTAAAAAAAAAGTTGTATTGTGACCTATTGTGCAGCCATTTACTGACGACTAAAAAATAACACATTTGCGACCTCTATGGCCGAAAATAAGTAGAGCGAAGCTTAAAATAAGCAAATGTCATTTTGGATTTAAACAAACCAAAATTGCAGACTTCTTTCCCTCAGGATACTGGATATAGATGGAATCTAAACACATACAAACGAGTAATTACCTAAGTGGCTATAGGCGTCTTTTAAAATCAAAATGTCTCTTTAAAATTACAACTAAAAATTGTACATCCATTTCTTAATGAAATTAATAGAGAAAATTTTTTTTTCTAAGCGAATAAAACTCCGAACAATATTTAAAAACAAACAAGATATTTATTCGATGAAATATGAAAACGAAGTGAAGAACAAAACAGAAAGAAATTATTATTAATTTGATACATTTGTTTCATAGTTACTTTGATTATTTTGGCAAAGTATTTCTTTTACAAAGTGTATTAACTACAAAAACTAATACTTCCCCTCAAATTAATACTTATTTTTAATATTGTTAAGTCCTAGCATATTAAAAAACTTAATATGTTTAGTTCTTCTCAAATTCTTTGTTAGGATGTCCGCTGCCATTTCCTCTGTATTTATATATTGCAGTGTTATAATTCCATCTTCAAATAAACCTCGAACGAAATGGTACCTTATATCAGCAACAGATGGCTTTTTAACGTCAAGAGGAAACCAGATGGCAGTATCGAAAGGTATAAATGTAGACTAGTTGCTAAGGGTTGTTCACAAAAATATCAAGTAGATTATTTTGAAACGTTTGCACCAGTAATAAGACATTCAACAATACGTTTGATCATTGCCCTTGCTGTCGAATATAAACTTTTGCTACATCACATAGACGTTACCACAGCATACCTTCATGGCGTTTTGGAGGAGGAGGTTTATATGAAACAGCCTGAAGGTTTCGAGGATGTAAACAATCCATCCAAAGTATGCAAGCTGAAGAAGTCCATCTATGGACTTAAGCAGTCTGGTAGGGAATGGAACAAACGATTGAACGAACTTTTGGTCAAAATAGGTTTCAAACGATGTGTTTCTGACAGTTGTGTCTACATAAAAAATGAAAAAGATGACATTAATATAATTGGCGTCTACGTAGATGACATAATTTTAGCATGCAGTTCGCAGACATCGATGGATTCAATCAAAGGACAAATTGAATCCGAATTTGACACCGTTGACAAGGGACCTTTGAAATATTATCTTGGAATCGAAATTGATAGAGAGGGAGAAAGAGGCCCGATAAGCATCTGTCAAGAAAACTATATTCGTGAGCTCTTAAAAAATATGAATTTAGAAACTACTCGAAAATGTTACACTCCATTGGATCCTGGAATGAAGCTCAACAAGACGACAGACATCAATACCAAGGAAGTTGACCAAAAGCTTTACCAATCACTGATGGGAACCTTGATGTATTTGTCAATTTCAACTAGACCAGACATAACGCATTCGGTGAGTAAATTAGCACAATTTAATTCAAATCCAACCATGGACCATATGAGCGCACTTAAGCATTTAGTGCGTTATCTTTCTACCACTATTTCTTTAAAACTACACTACAAGAAAACTTCAGAGGACCTACTTGCATATGTTGATGCTGATTGGGCTAGTAATGTAGATGATAGGAAGTCGTACACCGGATTTACTTTTATTCTTGCTGGAGGAGCGGTATCGTGGCAATCGAAAAAACAAACGTCCATAGCGCTAAGCAGCACAGAAGCAGAATATATAGCAATTTCTCAATGCAGCAAAGAAGTTCTTTACTTAAGAACTTTAATCTCTGAGCTTAATTTTGCGGAGTTGGTACAGAAACCAACATTAATTTTTAATGATAACTTGGGAGCACAACAGCTTGTTAAGAATCCTATTCATCAAGAGAAAATTTTTTTTCTAAGCGAATAAAACTCCGAACAATATTTAAAAACAAACAAGATATTTATTCGATGAAATATGAAAACGAAGTGAAGAACAAAACAGAAAGAAATTATTATTAATTTGATACATTTGTTTCATAGTTACTTTGATTATTTTGGCAAAGTATTTCTTTTACAAAGTGTATTAACTACAAAAACTAATAGAAATTCAAATCTTCGGAAATATTCCTTCCTGTCGAAATTTATCGTTTGACACTTGTTCCACTTGGCGAAATGAGAAAATTATATACGTACTTTACATTTTTATTTAAAGTTAAACTCATCCTGCCTGATTTCCCGGATGCCTAAATGTAACTGTTTGAAAACAGCAAACATATCGAATTTCTGATGGATTATGCACAAGCACATGTCCTGTCCATTGGGTGCAGTTACCTACACTACAAGCAAACCAGAAAAGGAACTCAAACATCAAGACATTCCACTGCTCCATCGGTGCATACTGTGTTTCAAGTTTCTCGCCTCGTTGTTTTGACAAATTTATTGTGACCCTACTGAAAGGTCCAAAAATAAAAACCGTCTCAGCTTATTTATTGCCCACGGGGGTGACACTCTGATTCACCCCTGGGAGGCAGAGATCGCGTTTGCATACTAATGTCCCCCTTTATATTCTTATATGCTTGTGCAGCGCTTCAATGATCGAACTGCGACAGATGCACTCGCGGAGATAGTGTCAGATTGATCAGAGAACTGAAAGAACAAGGCAAACTCAATCGCCTCTTCGCTCACAGGGCCCAGCCCAGCGCAGAGTTTTTTGACAGTTTCGAATTTCGAATTGATGGCCACCACACTGACGGGTATATCTATTTCATAAATTTATAACAATGCTCCATGGGTTGGAAATATTATTGGAAAGGTGAAATTGATAAAACCGTTTTATTATCTTCGTTGGTATATCTTCTTCAATCCCCAATTCTCGAGCCTTCGAGATGCTCTGATTTATGACGCACGATCTGGTTGACGTGTCTCGTTTTCATTTTTGGGGATTTTCGTTTTCTTTTTTCAGTTTTATGTTGTTGTTTTTTTTATGGAGATGAAAATTTATGATCAGTATCGCTATCCATTTCCTTTTTGTCTTTCTCCTCTTGTTATTTTTGTGCGTGAATAAGAAAATAACTGGCATATCATGGAAGAAAAAACTGTTTTGGCAACATTTTGAGTGCAAGTTATATGCAACAACAGGCTTGTAATTTGCATCAAGACAGGCATCCATGAAAATTTGTCACAATA
Organism: Melangyna quadrimaculata; assembly: GCA_949320155.1. Lineage (NCBI taxonomy): Eukaryota > Metazoa > Arthropoda > Insecta > Diptera > Syrphidae > Melangyna > Melangyna quadrimaculata. Next base: position 7,229,592 of record OX439484.1, on the reverse strand, counting down.
TTAAGATCGTGACAGTCGGATATAAAGGGACATAAATATGAACAGTTTATGTCCATGGCTTGACAATAAAACTTTCTTGAAAACGGATGTTCAGAAATTTGAGACGTTTTAGTTACGTTGTTTTTTTTTTTTTTGACGAGAGAAGTTATTTCCATCTTTAAGATAATTATCTTATATTTCCATTTCATTTATACTTTCATATTAATGTAGTAATTAAATAAATATTTTATTTGATTAAGAGAAATAGTAAAGTAACTATATACATTCATGTATGCGTCAAATCTAGTATTTCTGATTATTTGCTGAGTTGTTTTCGACCTCGATCGTCGACCGCTTCATGGTTAATAACCGAAAAAACCGCGATTTTGTCGCGCTTTTTTCAGTTATTGGCGATTTTAGTCCTAAATAATCAATTTTAAATAAAAAAATTGTTCTACGATTTCAAATTAACCTACTTTGCTTCAATTTAAGCCCAAAACCATCTCTGTAGACCGAATGGTTTCCAAAATACAGCATTTTAAAATTGAGCGCTAAAAACAAAATATAACAAGTAGTGTTATAAAACAATATAATGGAAAATAAAGAATGGTTGACATCAAAGCACTGGAGCGTGTATGATTACCCAAAATAAAAGGACAATCATACAGGACGGGGGGTCGATATACCCCCGTTAAGGTGGGAGGGGCAATTATCTAAGAGCACGACTTAAGGTAGAAACAACACTATTGAAAAACAATGGTAACACAGACAATATTCTCCTATAGCTTTTCTGGAACCCAGAAACCCATTCTTGAATTTGCTTTTTAAATAAAATTACTTTAATCGAGAAATTAATTTCCAAACTCAACATTCTGAAAAATTATTTACTTAGTAGAAACAGGAGCAAATTTCTTTTTCAATATTTTGAGTTTGGTAAACAATTTCTCAAAAACTATCGATTAAAATAACTTTATTTAAAAAGGAAATTCAAGAATGGGTTTCTGGGTGCAAGATAAGCTATAGGAAAAAATTGTGGATGTTACCATTGTTTTTCAATAGTGCTGTTTTTACCTTAAGTCATATTTTTAGATAATTGCCCTCCCATCTTAACAGGGGTATATCGACCCCCTTTCCGGTATGATTGTCCTTTGTTAGAGGGATGTTATTATTGCCGTTATATCACCTATAATTTTTAGGGCCCTATTTTTGAATTCTATCCAACAAGCCACGATGAGTAATAGGAGCACCTGCCCATTTGAGAATTATACTCAAGCTTTGGGCGAATAAAGTCTTTCTAGATCACAGCCAGATCAGAGGGAGTAAATAATTTCTTGCATCTTCGGAGAACACATAAGCATTTAGCAGCGTTTTTTGTGGTCATTCCACAAAAGGTGGTCTGTGACACGCATACCGAGAACTAAGAGATGTTCGGTTACATCGATGCAAGTGTCGTCCATGGATAGAGGCATTGGGGGTGGGTTTCGCTTAAATGACAGAAGATAAAATTTAGTTTTATAAGTATTAAATTTTACACGGTTTTTGATTCCCCAGTGGACAATGCTGTCGAGATCATAAGTTAATGAGCTTGTCATAGGCTTCCATCAAGTTCCACATCCGAAGGACATGGATGTGAATCTAAAAACTAATATGAAAAGCTGAGGGTACTATACTCTGCGAAACTGTTTAATGGAATAGAAGTTTCAGACAAAAGATCGTTTATGAATATAAGGAAGAGAGTCGGAGACAAAACGGAGTCCTAAAGCACATCAGCATTTATTTTATAGATTTCAGACTTGAAACCGTCCAATACAACTTGTATTGAACACTCCGAAAGGTAATTTCTAATCCAGCGAAATAGGAATTCGTCAATACATTTTCGATAAGATAGCTTGGTGCCAAACTCTATCAAGTGCTTTTGAAATATCAAGCGCAATAATCGTACTTTCTTCAAAACGATGTAAAGATTTGTGCCACTGTTCGGTGAGATATACCATCAGATCAACAGTGGGCCTATTGCTACGAAAACCGTACTGCCCGTCATTAAGAAGCTTTCGTTCTTCGCGATATTTCTTGAGTGAAAATTAATCAGCATGTCCATGACCTTGGAAAGAAGGGACGTAAATACAACTGCACGATATTTTGAGGACGAAGAAGATACGCCTTTTTAAGGAACTGGCTGGACAAATGCTGTTTTCCATTCACTCGCAAAGAGCCCAGTAGAATGGGACAGATGGAAAAGCTTACGCAGTGGTTTTCCCAGCGTTGGAAAACACCTCTTCTGAAAAATTCTGGGACGCATACTATCCGGGCCAGTGGATTTGTGCATATCGAGAAGTCTATAGCAACTGAACGAGTGCGAAAGAAGATTTGTCTCATAAAATCGTTTACACTCTCTAGTGTAGGCAGAGTTCCTCTTACTGGCAGCATTGAATTAATAGCAAAAAGTGCTGCAAGCAAATCGAGTTATCTTGCCAGCTGATAGCAGGTGTGTTTTTGGGTTCGATGGATTTTACCATAAAACTTCTCATTCCACAAATAATTAAATTTGTGTCAAGGTTTGTACAGAACGTACCAGGATCTAATTAAAAATGTGTTATAAAATGAATAGTGCCGATCCATTTTAAATATGGCATAGACAAATTATTATAAAAAAAAACAACTATTTTTAAGATTTAAAAAAAAGTACGTATACGCCCGGGTGAACCATTATTTTTAATTGAATTTTGTACGGTACTGAATCTTGTGTCAGTTGAGGAGATCATGAAATCAGAAAAGTCAGCTTGAGTTTCGCTCAAGCTGAAGATCTTATGATCTAAAATAAAAACTGGTAAAGGACGAAGAAGAAAAAAACGAAAAGGGAAGAAACAGAATCAGCTCTCCGCAATCCTTATTCCTTACTCCACTCAAAAATTAAGAAATAGCACAAATAAAAGAAAACGTTAACTCTGCAATTTTGTCAACCTTACATACTTTTATTTCTCCCCGCTTCCCGCTGTATTTGCTCGGTGTAAAAGCAGTAACAGATTTATGATAAACTATTAACAACTTCTTTAAGATGAAACCTGGCTCATAACATACAATCCTTTAACCAACCTATTAAAAGCTAAATCAGCTCAGCAAACATGTTTACCGTTTATCCTTTTAATTCATTGAACTTTAATCCCAATTTAGCAAAATCTTATTTATTTGATTAAATAAGAGCCAAATCATGCGCGCGCTCTAAGTGGCAACAACTGTGTGACTTTCTTCAATAAATTTTAAGCACAGTCTAATCCGCATGCACATTCTAATCCAAGCCAAGCACCGGAACATGTAGTATAAGAAGTAATAATCCTTAGCCCAGAAGAACTACTGCGACTGCGACTGCCGCACCACCAGAACAGTAACCGCCATTAATTTTCGATTCCAAAGCAAGTGAACGTCATGCTGGATAAAACAACCGCGTCGCAAAAGTCTGCCATGTGTTGCAAGCTTATGCAAGCCTATGCTATATGTGTACCAAGTGCCCAAGAGCGCGTCTATCGCTATATCTATCGCCGTCTGCTCGCACTCAATGCACAATATGTAAGCGCAATAAAGCAATAAAGTGGCAATAAATCAACTTAATTAACTGAAAATCAATTCATAAATTATTCCCACTATACTTGTGTTGTGGCCTGTCTGTCCAGCAGACGCGCAGTGTGTAGCTGTGCAGTTTGCGCACATTAAAATGATCACTTGCTGCAGGAGCGGCACAAGTGGTAGCCGGGAATATATCCCGCCGCTCCTAATGCGCTGCTTAAATGCTGAAAGGCTATCCCAATGTAAATCCATTTGCAAATGTAATCTTTGCAAAGTGATCTTCTTCCTCTCACTTAGGCTGTTTCTGGCCTGCCTTAGCCTCTGTGTCGGAATTGCAGCCTAGGGTTCTAAGAGGATTCTCTTTTTTTTGTGCTGTTTTCTGTGGCTAAACACCGCATTCGGAACCCCCTTGACACAGCCCACCAACCATGGGATTTTCCAGTCCTCGGTTTGCGACTTCATGGATAGGAATGAAGGTCATAGCGTGTGAGCATGTAGCACAGGTGACTTGTGTGACACGACAATGACTACGACGACGTTTGCTGCAACAGCAAATGACTCCAGTTGCCCAGTGTCGGGGTAATAAATATTCGGTGCGGGTCAAATATATCAGAGGTGGTACCAGGGATTCGTGCATATATTTGCAATGCTCATGTTCTGCTCTCGCTGTGATTAGGCATTCAAACTCCCCCAAACCAAAAGTGTATGTGCGGGAGTCGTGCTTAGTGCTTGGCGTTCTGCTCACTCAGTCCATTGTGATGTATATTGCATTTCAACACTAAAACTGAAGGCAACGGGGCACGCGGTATGGAGTTTTGAAATCCAATATGGCACTGTGTGTCTTTGGTAATAAATTTTGGTCAAAGAACAACGCGGATGTAACATGTTGCAACTATAAAAATGTTCTCGAATGTAAGTACCTATACCTACTTTGGGAAGAAGGTGTAGTATTTATGTTAACCATTTAGTGACACTCTTGGTTGTATAACACCTGAGTTAGTTGCAATGGGGTTACTTAAGTTCTTGCGAGTTACTTTAAAGGCATTCAGATTCCAGTAAAAGGGCATCCGTTAAAATTTGGTAGAAACAAATCTCGTTGCAAAATAAAACAACGTTTGCCTTGGTTGCATCAGGATTTACTGAGAAATCTGATTGGTTTTGATTTTTAACTTTATTTTAAAACTCTAAAATACAAAACAAAACAAAAAAATAAAGTTTCTTGAATCTAACTTGGAATTATTGTTCCATAGTTCCATCAGGTCAAGTTTTCAAGAAGGTATATTCCAACCTTAAATCCAAATGAGGCCGTGAGTACAAAACCATTAAAAAAAAAAAAAAAAATTAAATCGGCTTATCCAATATTGAAAAAGTAGAAAATATAAAATGTGGTTCTATGGTAAGTAGGTACTGGTTATAAGAATGAAAAATAAAATATTTTTTATTAGAAAGTTAGATTGCACTAAAATAATATCACACTTTAGTTTTAATCAAAATTCTTGCACATTTTTCAAGAGAAATATATTTTTTTGTTTATAATTTTTTAACATTTTTTGGAAGGAACCCTTATTTCTGAATATAGAAAAATATGATTTTTTAAAAATATTTTAGGAAATAATAAAAAATAACTTTTTATAACAATTAAATTTTTTTAAATTTATATAACAATTATGTTTGAACTTTTTAGAAGTTTCGCAATTAAAAAATTGGGCACGACTGGATCGCACAAACTTGCTCTCGTAGCTAACAACTTTATCGTAGCTATAAATTGATGATGTACAAGTACGTAGGACACAGGTGTTGCTTCCAAAATATTATGCTATCATTTAAAAAAAAAATTAATAAATTATTACTATAAATTTTTTATTTTATGGCTTTGAAAGTAAGAGCTCAAAATCAAGTATGTCATCTGATTTGTTTGATAAATAGGAATTTATGAAAACAATAAAAATCGTTGAAGCGGTTTTCTTAAAAATTAATTTTTATATATAAAATTTTTCGCTCATTTAAAAAAATTAAATCTGTTATGCCAACATTTAGTATTTAATAAAATACAATCTTATAAAAAATAAAAAAAAAATATTTATTAGCCCGTTTTCAAGATACTGAATTTTCAAAAAAAAAAATTCAATATTTTTACAAAAATCCAAAAATTATTTTTTTGAAAATTTACATATGCAAAATTATTTGAATTATAAAGGAGCTCTTGTATACAAATTTTGTTTTAAATCGGTGTAGCCGTCAACGAGAAATTTGAAAACAAAAAATTCAGTTCTTTGACAGCTACCGTTATTACCCGTTACTGGTAAAATTTGTTTTCTTCAAAATATACCTTAAGTAGTATCAAAGTAGTATCAAAATTCTATCAAAATTCTTGGAGCCGTTTTCGAGAAAAATAAGTTTTTTCTTAATGGTTTTTCAACATTTGTATGGAAGGTACCTACCGTTATTTTTGAATTTAGAAACATTTTTTTCAAGTATTCTACAAAATAATATAAAATTATTTTACACCAAGTTTTGAAAATATTGACCGAGTCGTTTTCAAATTATTTTGTTTTCAAAAAAAATTCAAAATCCTCGGACCCGTTTTTGAGATAAACATCATTTTCATTTTTGGCGAAAAAAAATTGTATGGCAGGAACCGTTATTTTTATAAGAAAAACGTGTTTGCATATTAGTCAAAAAATACTGTGTACCAAGTTTGAAGAAAATCCTTCAGCCATTTAGGTTATAGGGTCGAGGACAGACAGGCAGACAGACAGAATTGCGAGACCCACTTTTTTCGCGTTTTTTATAATCGTTATGTTAGGGAAAATTAATATCTCGAGTTAAATTTTGTTTACGAATCCATAACTTACTATATCGCAAGTAATAATGAAAACTATCAAAATAACAGTTTTCCAGAAAATTAAAATTCCAAAAAAAATAGTTCTTCGAGAGGTAAAATAAAAAATGTTTTTTGAAAAAATAATCACCCTTATTATAACAGGCGTTTTTCTTAAACAATAATTGTCACTTTTTGTGTCGAGTCACTTTCTTGGCGTTTAAGAGTCGGTATTACGTTCCTTAAACGCCATCCACACACGTGCCACATAATGACAGTCTGATATTTACAATAGTAATTAATTTTTTCAAACTGAAAATAATTTGCTTTTAAACTTTTGATTCCTACAAAGGACAAACATTAAAAGTGTTGAATTGTTTGTTTAATCAAATAACAGTGGATAACTTTGCCGATAATGAAGAATAAGATGAAGGCAAAGAATAAAATCGAAACAAAAGCCACTAGATTCACCAGGTACGAAATATGCAAAATTTTCCAACGAATTATTCTATTTTGTTTACATTTCCAGATCTGTATTGTACCTATGTATGTATGTACTTAAGGCTTAATATGGATACTTTTGCTTAGCTGTTGAATGAACTGCAAGACGAAATTTCCAAAAGACATAGCACAACCAATAAGTATCATATTCATGTCATATATGTATGTACTTATGTTTTCGTTCGATAAATTCATAGAGAAAAATAAACAGAACAAATAAAAATGATAATAGGCCACTTCTTTCTTGTATGCAGATTCCCATCATTCATTCATTAAGACGCCCTACAAAAGTTTGTTGCCAGTAAAGGATTTCGTTCCATCAGTCTTATGGGTTGTTTCGTTTGTTATGGGTTCGCTATCTTCTCCAATTCGTAATTAAAAATAGTCCAAACTAAGAAAAAGAATGATATAATTGAAAAACTAACATTTTTTATTCAACTATACACAAGGCGTTTGAAAATTTACGGACGCCAAAAAGTGTCGTTTTGCTAGTCGTATTATTGAACTTAAACGACAGCTTTAATACCATTTTTGTCAAACAAAATTTACATTCCACTTAACGCCAGACGTCAAATGGCGTAACACCAAGTAAAACGACTCCAAAACGACTTTCGTAATACCAATTTCATGAAGTGACATTTGTCATTTAAATAAAACGCCTGCTTTAATAAGGGTGAATATTTAACAAAAAGTAGGTTATCCCTAATTTAATTATTTGTTTTTTTTTTTAATTGTTAAAGCCGTTTGTGAGAAAAACAATACATTCCTTAATGGCTAGAACAAATAAGAAATAAGAAAATCAAAAAAACCTGTTGGGTAGGCGACCCACTTTTTCGCGTTAAATTTTTTCGAGTTAAATTTTGTAATCGAATTTACCCGCGCAGAAAATCAATTTTTTAATTGCTGAATTAATGATAATTTCATTTTACCTATTTAAATTGCTTCATTAAAATTGAATAAAACGCATTTTTGTATTATTTTATTTTGTTCATCTTTATATTTCGAGGACCTATTTGCCTCATCATCAGATAAAAATAATTACATAAGTACATACGAAATTTAAATACATATTTACAAAATTACCAAAAATATTTATAATAAGTTATTTGATAACAATCTGTTTGATTTCAACATTAACTTTAGTTATAAATTAATTTTTAACATAAGACATTTGTTTTTGAAATAAAAATTAAAATATAGAACAAATTTTCTTATAAAGTTATTCAAGTGTTTAAAAAATAAAATTTGTTTGATTTTGAATTTGGTTATTCTGTAAATTTCCAGTTACACGCAATGCCCTCATTCTTTATAATTTGGTTGACCTCATGAACTTGTAATTTAAATTTGTTACTTTCTAATTTTTAAAACTTTTGGCTTCATCAAAATCAAAAGAAAGTCCATTTTCCTTTACATGATCTGCTAAAGCAGCTATATTTTTGTTGACCGATCCTTCGTTAACTTTTTGACATTCATTTTTTTGTTGACCTATTCCCCAGTTTTTGAATAGTTTCTCCTTTGTATGTTTTTTCGCAATCGTTGCATTTTACAAAGTAAACTAATCCACTGTTTTCGATTTTATTAATTTTTTTGTTTTGTATTAAGAAAGAATTTTGAAATATGTTCTGTTGGCTTCATTGCTGCTGGTAAAAAATATTGGCACACTTTAGCGAAAGACTCACTTAATTTTGGTACATACGTCATTGCTGAATAAATTTTATTATCTGTATCTAATAAATCTCTTGTCCGATCATTATTATTAGATAGAAAGCTGTAGCTACTTAGGTCAAATCTTTGTGGTAAATTAATTTTGGCTGATGAAAAAAGTTTTTGGATTATATTGTAATGGTACTTTGGAGTTTCCAGCTGGGGTAAATACTTAGCGGTTATGCCAGGGTTCAAGCCAAAGAAAGTAATAGAAACTTTAGCTTAGTTTTAAAATTTAGTTATTTTTATTCAAGAAACACATTATAATTCCTTTTAAAAAAAGATCTTCTTATTGTATTGTACGTTGGTTACTGATGTCTTCTGCAGGGAGTTCGTTATGTGTTAGGTTATTTGTCTTCTGGCACTAGCTGAATCGGGATATGCGTATGTTGCATTCACTTACAGCTTATACGAGGAAACTATCACAGACTTAGTTCTGGTACATCTCGGACCTTGATCCGGAAGATCGCAGACTTTAATACTGTCCGGTAATCACAGGCTTTGCCTGGTAAATCTCAGTTTTATTATAACTGGTGAATCGCAGACCTTTTATGGGTCTGGTACATCTCAGGTTTATCACCCGGTAAATCACAGACTTTTATCAGTCTGGTAAGATTGCCGTTCAGTTTTATTACGTTATCCTGCTGTGCCTCGGGTTACTTAATTTTGGTCATCTGCCGTACCCCTCTTTATGCTGTGCTGCTGCGAGGAGGTAGTGTCAACTATATCGAGAGCACATCGAAAAAGATATACATATTGAATTATTATTGATTTGGTGGGGTCGGGGTGTCGTGCGTAGTCGTCATAGTATTGATAGTAGCAGCAGCTTGCTATTGTCATAGAGTATTTGCGTAATTTGGACATTTGTATTTTTCTTCAAAAGTAAAAGAAGGCTCACTACAAAAATGATCCTGTGAAGTATAGTCTTCGGCTGAACATATACTGTGCGTAATTCACCACACTGGTTTGGTTGGTCGAGGTGAGTTTCGGTCTTGCCGAACTAGGTACGGTGTGTGGCTTGTTACTTGTATTATTTATAGTAGGGTTGCTTAAACACCGATAGTCGGTGCTTTCGATAGTATCGATAGTTTTTACATAAAACTATCGATAGTATCGATAGTATTTTTCATGTGGTGTGGAATTTATCCATACGAATACTAATCTGCATCTAACTTATATGAATTAATACTTCAAATTTGCTAGAGAACCAAAAATAAACAGTACCGAAAGAAATATTTATTTTTTAATTAAAACAAAAAATAACAAACTGAACAGGAACAAGAACACCGAACCCGAACAGAAACAATAATAAAAAATATAAGTTCTTATAAGAGACAGGAGAAACAGAGAATCACAAGTGTTAGTTAATGAAAATGGGGTGTATTCATAGTCATTTTAGAGCTGGGTCTAACTTAAACATAGGTTTAGTTGAATTTTTAAACGTTGATTCTATTTTTTTAAGTTTATCATTACAAAATATTTGAAGCTATTTGTGTAGTATACCAACTTAATTATGTTATATAAACATAAAACCAACAATTTGTAATTAATATCGGTCTGTATTCATTGAGCCAAAATTGTCTTAAACTGTAGTTTAGATAAACCTGGTTCCATCTGCGACTATGAATATGCCCCAATGTGTTTTATTACTTATTTTTATCGCATACTTGTACATTGTTGTGAGATTTAGAGTCAGGTCATTATATTGTCCGCTATTACACATTGACTCAAGAGTCGTGACTCTTTTTGAAATTAAATGAGTGCGAAGGTGAGATTTGATCTCTTTTCTCACTCCGACTCATAAAATTTCAAAAAGAGTCATGACTCTTGAAGTCTTCAGTCAAAGTGTAAGCTGACATTGCAGTTTCTGTATGTTTTATCTCGTATGAATGCATAAGTTTTGGTGTGTTTTTAGTTTATGTTGCTAATTATGGGTTTCACCACTCATAAGCTTGTGAGGTGAAAAACTATCGATAGTATTTTTAAAACTATCAATACATTCGATAGTTTTTTACTATCGATGTTCAAGCAACCCTAATTTATAGTTAGTTTGCTTTAGATTAAGTTCATGGCAGGTTATGATCCTGCAGCCTGCCTGTTGGTCATTTTCATTAAATGTACTGCACTTGTATTTTGTATGTAATGACCAGTGGCGTCAGTCAGGGGTTCCAGTGTTTAGTGTAATGCTTTATTACAATATTAATTAGGTAGTTGTTTTTTCTCAATATATTTTGTATCCTTATTATATTGTTGCTAAAAAAGGTTTTATGGCTAAATGAAAATACCTAACGAATAAAGTTTTTAACCATAATATATTTTATTTGAGTAGGATGAGCCGAATAAAATTTAATAAACGATTTGATGCAATTGGCTTATGAAACCAATTTGTTATAATGTTACCATCATTGTTTCTCTTGACTGTAACATCTAAATAATTTATTTGACGAGTAAGTGTGTCCTCCAATTCATATGTAAAAATAATATTTTTGTCAAAAGATTCCAGAGCTGATTTTACTTCATCAATTTTGTTACTTGGAATAGCTGTTAAATGAGCATCCACATATGCCATCCAAAATTGTGGTGTAAAATCTATTTTATCAAACGCATTCAATATTACTTCATCCAGAACCCATTCGACGAGAATTGGAACCAAAGATGATCCCATGAACAGTCCAGTTTTCATACGTACATACATATATGTAGGTATATCGATTTTTAAAACAAAAATAATTGCAGTCAGAAAGGCAAAATTTTAACATGATCATAAATGTTTGTTTTGGAATCTTAGCTTTAGGTTTGATACGTAAATCAAAGTGACGTTCAACAGTTTGTAGTGCCAATTCAGTTGAAACATTATTAAAGCAATTTGATACATCGAAAGATACAAGAATATTTCCTGGGCTCTCATAACGTAATTTTGAAGACGATCATCGTTTAAACGATTGTATTGAACAACGTCGTCAAAAAGTCAAAAGTTTGCTTCGCATAATATCACAATCTTATCGTTCAATCGTGTAGTTCATCGCTTCAATTGTTTACGGTTTGAGAACTACTAAAACATCAAAAAATATACATAATTTATTTTATTATGTCAGAAAATAATCGTTGTCATTCAAATTTGATATTTCAGAGTACATGGGTAGGTTCAGAAAACTTGGGCGACTTGCAAGTAAAGCAAATTTCTAGACTGTGATTGGTCAGCTGTCAAAAAATTGTTTCAAATGAAAGGAACCTTTGACAGCTGGCCAATCACATTCTAGAAATTTGCCTTACTTGCAAGTCCCCTAAGTTCTCTGAACCTACCCCATGTTATTATATTCGATAAGTTAATTCAAAAACTAAACGTGCAAAAATCTATGCAGAAAATGTAGAAAACGTAAAGTCAGCGAGTGTTTAGTATTAGTACCAATTTCCTCTATCGGCTTGTGCCGCGTCGCGTCCGTTGGTTTCTAATGTGCCCTATACGAAGAACCACTATTACGCGAAAGGAAACCCGTTGATTGAATTGTGGTTCACTATGAAAATAAATGCATAGTGACGGAAATGCGCAGTGGTAGTAAAGTTGTTGCTGAAAAACCTGCAATTACAGAAAAAGTTTTCGGTGTGCAGGCAGATAAGTCAACTGCCGATTTTATAAAAAAATATTTGCACTAAAATAGGATGCAATTTGCCCTTCGCAACCCACTACTCGCTTTTTAGTCCTTTAATAATTAATAATAATTATATCTGCTACTTTTTTTAAAAAGCATTTTTAAAGATTTTATGAAAACTACACAAAAATGTATGGGACGATTGCGAAATAACAATCGTTTAATCAATCGTTTCAACGATCGTACTTGACAGTTTCAGCTGTTATACGAATTAGTAACTGAATCGTCTAGGCGACGTCGTTCAGACGATTCATGTTTTTTGAGTTTCACGAAGCAATACAATCGTCAAAACGACATCGCCGGACGATCATCGTCTTACGCGATGAGAGCCCAGGTAGAATTTTGGTTTTTGTAATTGTTTCAACAAATTGTTTTCAATTTTTGATTGTGAATTTTGATTTATAAGATTCTTTAAGAATGTTAGCTAAATATTTTGATAATTTGTAACTAGGAGAATTTATTGTTGAAATAAATGGTCGATCTGGCAAATTTTCTTTATGATATTTGTATTGTCCAAACGGGATGAAATAGCACTACACGAACGAAGTTGTTTAGACTCCTGTTGGCTTATTAATTTTCTACTTTTATTAAAAATAGTAGGTACTTATTAAGCGGTTATTTTTATATTGTAGCGATGACGTCGGATCTGCAGCCAAAACTTTAAATTTATCGGTATCATTAAATAAGTTAACTAATTAATTATCAAAATCTGTACGCTTAGCAATGATGGTCACATTACCTTTATCACTTGAACACACAAAAAATTCATAATTATCTTTCAGAAATTTTGCTGTGACTTTAGCCGCTTTAAGGCTCTCCCAAACCAATGCGAAACATTCGTTGCGGCGAAAAAACATTCGTCACTCAAAATTATTTCATATGTTTCTCCGCCGCGTTGGTGTGGGCACTCTAATATATCACCATGTAAATAAATTTTGACATGCGAATGTTTTTTCGCCGCAACGAATGTTCCGCATTGGTTTGGGAGAGCCTTTAATCAAAAAATTTGAGATTGTGTTTGGCTTTTTATTTGATTTTATATGTCTTGTAATAAGATAAGTCAATTGAGCTCTCATAGCCTTTTTAATTGGTTCTGCAGCGAATCGTGAAATAATATATTCTTAATCAGCAATTAAGTCAAGAGTCGGGATGGTCTGAACTGGGAGAGCAAATTTAGGATAAAATCCAAGTAAAACAAGCATTTCACGGGGAATAGTAACATCAGAAAGATTTTTAATAAAATTGTCATCATATTTTATATCTTCTAATGTTTCTGAAATATTCCAACGTCTGCATTTTAATAGAAATACTAGCCTTGATATTTCTTGGGCATATTTAGCTTGTTTATTTGCGAATAAAGGAAGGATTATTTACAGAAGAGTTATCTTCTGATTGCAAGGATGTCCTTATTATTTGAACACGACGTGCGTATATATATTATGATTCTTGTATTGCTGAATTAATGATAATTTTATCTTACCTTTTTATTTTGCTTCATTAAAAAAATTAGAAAGAAACAAATTTAAATTACAAATTCATGAGGTCAACCAAATTATAAGGAATGAGGGCTTTGCTTGTAACTACAAAACAGATAAAAGGGACTTAACTAATACATAGGTACTACAGTCTCATAGTTAATGCCAATTTACAGAAAAACCAAATTCAAAATCAAACAAATTTTATACTTTAAATACTTGAATATCTTTATAAGAAAATTTCTTCTATATTTTAATTTTTATTTCAAAAACAAATGTCTTATATTAAAAATTAATTTATAACTAAAGTTAATGTTGAAATCAAACAGATTGTTATCAAATAACTTATTAAAAATTTTTTGGTAATTTTGTATATAAGTATTTTAAGTTTTTAAGTATTTATGCAATTATTTAAACGCATGTATTTTATTTCTATAGATCCCGATGATGAGGTAAATAGGTGCTCGAAATATATAGATGAAAAAAATAAAATAATAAAAAAATGCGTTTTATTGAATTTTAATGAAGCAAAAGAAAAAGGTAAAGTAAAATCAACCTAGTTATCAACAAGGCCTTTGGGAGCTTTACATAGATTGTAGCAAGGGGCTAACAAGGCTTGAACAAGGGCCTTTGCGATTATGAACTGTTTCTTCTCGTCAGACAAAAAAAGGTTGGCTTATGTAGGACTTTATCCTACGATCTTCGGCTTGTCAGTCCAATTCTCTTTTTTTCTTAATTCATTTTAATTTTTCAATTTAATTATATAGATACAAAATCCAAAAAACTAGCCTATACTTATAAATATCTTACAACTAACTTAGTGGCCCTAAGCGGAAGCTCTTAGTTAAATGATAATTTAATACTTATGCCTTTTGGCCTAAGAATTAAATATATACTAATATCTTACTGGTTTTATTTTTTACCAAGAAAGATTGTAATTCTTTCACTTTTATTTTTTTTTAAACTTACATACTACTTAAAACTTTTTAAAGCTAATAAAAACCAATACAGCTACTTTAAAGTTAAAACTACTATAAAACTATTTACAACTACTTAATAAATAGAACAGCCACAGTAGACATTTTCACATTTTTAATAATTTTTTTTGTTGGATTTTGTGGGTTTTATAATTGTTATTTTTTTTTCAATACGCTACCCACTGAGATAACTTACTATACAAAAATTCAATTTAGAAAGTGAATATGTTTGGTACTCTACTTTTTCATACAATATTGCATAACAAATTTATTCAGAATAGAACAGGATTTTATGTACCTGCTTTTAAGGTGGAACAACTTACATACATATATCAGGTTTTCTGTTCTAACTTGTCTTAAGTTTCTCACAAATCTTTGCTGTTTTGTTCTGTTCTTAACCGACTTTTTTTTGGAACTGAAATCCAGAAAGGGCTTACCAAGTATCTGTCAAGTTTTCGTCACCTAGATTTTCCTACTAAAAAATTACTTAGGCCTTGCCCAAACTAGACATTAACTTCGATTTTTTCCAACCGTTCATAACTTCCATGTATAGTTACTTACATAATATGGAAAGTTAAAACTAAAAAATTATGTACCCAGATTGATCGCCGTTAAAATTTTCAAAATCCAACTATTTCCACATTATTTATGAGAGTCCAAAAATTTTAAAACTTTTTTTCATAAGCATTTTTTTCTGCTTTTATCATAACTTCTTTGTAACCGTATTTAAAAAATAAATAATGACGTAACTATGTACCGTCGATGGCTGGTCAAATTTTCAAAAAAAAATAACAAGATTTACGGAGCTGGTTACAGTACAAATTTTGATTAACAAATTAATTGTCTGCAAAGTTCAGTGTCATACAAAATAACGCTACTTTACCATACAAATAATGAAAACCCGTTAAAAAATAATTTTTATTTATCTCGAAAATTAGTCCAACTTTTTCAATGAAAAAAATGTGTGTTTTCTTCAACTAAATAATTGTATAACAAAATGAAACTAGTGCGAATTTTATTTGTACATAAATCAGACTTAGTCAAACTTCGGCCCTTTGACTGCCAATTTCAGACATCTCAATAAATTGTTTTTTTTTTTTATAAATCAATGAATTTTCATTGAAAATCAAAAAAAAATAACCGACACTGCTTTTTATAATTTAAATATTATCACTTAAAATACGGTTAATGCAACAAAAAAGCTTTTTTTCCTATCGCTATACTTACAGTGATTAATCTGCAATCTTAAGAATTCAAACGAATATTTTAATTTTTTTCATTAAAAATTTCAATTTCTTATCAGGAAGCTGAATAAGACGTAGGTTAGTTAATTTATATAAATTTTCCTCGATTCAATATTCATAAAGATATTGAAATTTTAAAATAGAAAGGTACTAATGTGTCTAGACGTGTGATTGATAAGACCTTTTACATAATATATTTCTATAAATAATAGGAAGCTGCACCTGGAATATTTAATGAACAGATAACAACAACTTATTCAAAGTATCAATTTGTCTTCAGTGTGCTTGTATACACTTTTTCTTTTCTTTTTGTTAAATAAAAGGTAGCCATAATAATAACTTACCGGTTTTGTTGAAAGGGTAATTTACTAGAAAAGCAGACTAAACAAAAATCGACCAAAGCCACTGGTCATGAATATAATCTTCATCCGCCCTCGGTTAATACATTCTTACCACTTGACCTGGATACCTTTAGAAACAGCGTTGCCACAAGCCATTTAAAATCTGCTTATCAAATTAATTAATGATAATTGTTAGACAAAAGATTTAGAGCAAAAATTCCATGTGATTTTCCCTCCGTTCTGGAGATTCCCAAAAAGGCAAATAAAACAACTAAGCATTAACATGCACACGTTCATTATGTAGTAATATCTGTTCTAATTGTAACAATGGTGGCAACGCTGGTTCGAAATAACAAATTGATCGAAAAAGGTAAATACGAATATATGGAATCAAGAGAGTGGGTGTGGTGGATCAACCAAACTCAACCATGCGACGATAAATAAGATGGGTGCCCACCAGCATCGTCATCGAAGTGAAAATTTATTTATCTAAAACAAAAACAAAACAAAGCCACACCAAGCTCCAAGGTGCTCCAAATCTCATCCGTCAACATATTATTATACCTTCATCGTGTCATTCGTTCATTGACGTTTTATTCATAATTCATAATAAGAAGTTAGCTTGGCCTACTTGCTGACAGCCAATAATGTCATCTCTTGCAGTAGGTATAGGTATGTATATATTATAAGCCGCGTGACCTGGAAAAGTCACCTTCTTTTTTTTGTGTTCAACTTTTTTATCAATAAAGCTAATGTAAGATGAACAAGTAGTTGTCAGCCTCTCGCATCTAATCGTCATCGAAATAAGTCTTTTTCCTTGTGCAGAAAGCTACAGGGACAGGAAACTGATATAGCAGAGCAGCACCTATTCCTTCTTCTGTGCCATCATCCAGCGCCATCGCGCAAAGATGAAAAACAAAATATAAGCCAAAGAACTGAAGAAAAGTTTGTCATTTCGTCGTATCTATAATGAGATCTTTTG
The DNA here is from genome assembly GCA_949320155.1 of Melangyna quadrimaculata. NCBI lineage: Eukaryota > Metazoa > Arthropoda > Insecta > Diptera > Syrphidae > Melangyna > Melangyna quadrimaculata. The sequence continues at coordinate 7,212,357 of OX439484.1, read as the reverse complement.
CGACAAGGATGTATTTCTTATGAAGCCAGTGATTTTTGTTTTTCTTGTGAAACATCTTTATGCTAGGCTCATGGCCTTAAAATTTTTAAACCCAGGTAACTATATCTTTATTTTCAGTGAACATTATAACACCTGGATGTGTTGTGTATTTTGGGTATGATATGACGTTTTAACATCATGGCCGTATTTGAATATTTCTCAAAACTAGGCTCAAATTTTAATTTTAATTTTGCCTTAAGAAGAACTGCTACCAACTTGGTACCTTTACTTATTCTATATTTCTAAAGGTAGGTTAGGTACCTATAGCATGTGTTCTACAAAAGGTTTAATTGTAATGAACATTCTCGGAGAAACCTTTAGATATTTCGACCAATCATTAAGGTCTTTTTAGTTTTCAGTGAATTAATTCAGACTATACTATAAACAGTTCATACAGCATTGCTTTTTGAAGTCCATTAACTGAAAACTTTACCTTATAAAATATAATTAGGTTTTTATTTTATATTCACAAAACCGCTTTCCGGCTCAAATAACAATTCTTCAGGCAATTATTCTTGGGCATGTTCTAAAAATTCGTATGGGAGTGGGGGGCATGGGGTTCTCTATTTCCCTTGGCTTTTGCAAGAGGGTGCTTTTATTTTAAATTGACTTATAATAAAGGATATTCTTTTGAAAAAATATCTTAGCATGAATTCTGGTATTTGAGCAGGTGATCCTCGAACACCGCAGCAATATTTCTTGTTTTTCAATTTTTTACCGTAATTTCAACAAACAGTGTTCTATTGAAATAGCCAATTGGCATTCCCCCTTAAAGAATTCAACCGTGATGATACTGGTACTTCTAGGAATGCACATCAATTAACCCTGGAGTCTAATTCTGGGCGTACTGTGAAGTAACTTTACATGGATTCTTTCTCTATCTCTCTCCTCTTCTTTCCCCTTTCATTTCGATATGCATCGGTATCCCCTAATCAATCCCCATTATTCACTTATGTATGTACAAGTACATGTCATTTCAGTATATCTGTAAAACTAAGCTAAAATTGAGAATCTAACTTCAAACTATTTTTGTAGAAAAATAGATTTTCTATCAGAATTGATGGTTTACAAATTTAAAAAAAAAAAATAAGCGGAAAAAGCTGACAAAAAGAAGACTTAGTTTTATTGATTTTTTGTGTTCTATAACTCTCTAAGAAAAGGACGATAAAGGTTCTCTTAAAAAGCATATATCTTGATTTCTATTAGTCGAACTGCCAACATAATGACGTTTGGACTTAAATAAAATGACAGAGCATCAGGGTATATATTTTTTAAATTGATTGAAGTGGTAATAGCCCTGAAAAGAAAAATAGAAAAATCGCTATATTCAAACCCCCACCCCCGCCAAAGGCTGAAACAAGCCAGACTTTTGTTTTCGATACCACGATGTATGCACCTACAAACCCTCATACTCATATTTTAGTTATCAATCCAATCCCAAAATTTGCTGTTGGCTCTTAGACTATTAGGAAATTCGAAAAATCATAGATTTTTAAAATAGTAAAGATGGGCCCAAGTCATATTCAAATGGAAAATTTTAGCAACTCAAATCTTTAATATAAAAATTTAATTACAAAAATTAAAAATCTATGATTTTTCAATTTGATTTAATTCTCTTATAAGATCTTGTAAGCAATCAATTTTGATTCAAAATGTTTATATCTACAAAAGTCTGTTCAGTTGAATTTTGAAATTTGACTTATTTTGGAGTTATACCAAAAATATTAAAATTTACCATTATTACCAGTGTGACCAGACTCTAAGAAATACATAGGGAGATTTGTGTGTTTTAACCCGCGCTGAGTCTTACATAGATCCTGGCAAGGGGCTAGCAAGTTTTAGCAAATGCTAGAAGCTGGAATAAATACCTTCCCGATTATAAACCATTTTTCCTCCTCAGGAAAAAAAAAAGAAAAGTTGAATGAAGTAGGACTTCATCCCGCGATCTAATGCTTGTCAGTCCAATGCGCTATACCCACTGCTAACTCGCTATACAAAAATTCAATGTCGAAAGTAAATAAGTTTCATATCCGAATGTTTCAAGTTGTCGACAAGTCAACAAGTTTTCCTCGTTTAGATTTTCCCTACTTAAAACTTACTAGGGCCTGCCCAAACTAGACAGAAACTTGGCATTTTTCCAGCCGTCAGCTTTACCTCAGCTTAAATTCCACAGAAACATCAATTATATAAACCTTGACACAATTGTTTCTTCTAAAAGATTAATTCACCAGCCCAATTTATAATACTATACTACAATCGCGATGGAATCAATTTCTATAATTAATTGTTAATGGGTTCGTCTTAAAGTTTGAATTTTAAACTTCAAATTAAGGTTAAAGTCATAAAAGTCCATTGGATAGTTTTCGCGTTATCCGCCATAGTAACAAAAATAAAAAATTATACTATTTGTTAAACCAGGCGAGAGTTTGAAACATTGATACGCAATGAATGCGCCCATTGTTGGTCATTGGTTTTAAGTGTGCTGTTAGAAGTGAAGTGCAACATATCTTGACCTATTTGACCTCCTTAAATTTATATGTCTTCGAAAATATGAACCGTTTAAGAGTTATACGCGAAAAAAGGGCTTTTTCGACATTTTAGGTTTTTTGAAATGTCGATATCTTTTTAACGGTGAGTCGTAGGAAAAAAATGTTCATATATTTTTATTGGTGGATGGCATGATCTACAAGTTTTGGATGAAATAATTTTCGATAGCACTTACCGTTTCGGAGTTATAGGTGAAAACCCGGTATTTTTGACATTCAACCTTGAATAACTATTGACGCGTGTGCGATTTGGCAATGAACTTTTTCGACTATATTTTTCATGTTAGCCTCTACTTTTTCGTCTACCATTTTAGATTTTGCTCTCTATGTACATAAGTATTAAAATAAAAAATCGGTATCCATGTACCTTATGATTTTTTTTTACCAAAATTTGACAACTTTAACGAGGTCTGCCGGCCACTTAGCCACTCGCAAACAGTCTGCCATTTTGTTTCACGTTTCTTGACGCTGGACAGAACATATTTGCGTTATCAGAATCCATGTACCTTATAATTTTTTTTTCACCAAAATTTGACAACTTTAACCCCTCACCCACCCCATTTAGACTCTGAATCGCGCTGGCAGGCGTGCATATTTGTGCTCAGCTATTAATTATTATAATGATTATCTCCACGAAAAATCAATCGTGTACCGATGACTCACTTGTTTTTGTAGCCCAGCTCTCCGTCCATGTCTTCCATTGAGAACAATTCCGCACTCATCTGAGAACGTAAATCGCCTACATTGCTCAACTTATTAGTAATCTATCCCTGGCCAGAAATAGAAGCATGCAGGCGCGAACGCAGGTAAAAACTTCGGGGGGGGGGGACGTTTTAGACTGAAAACGCAAAAATTAAGAGTTAAGAGTGAAATTGTATAGCGAGGAAGTTAAATTCATACATTTTGGGGGGGGGGTGATATTCTAGAACGGGTAGCTGCAATACAACGATTACAGTTTTATCAAGTTTTCTCGAAAACGGCTATATCGATTTTGTTTAAACTTTGTAGATCATCAGTTCTAATAATACTGCATACCACTTTTTTAAACCATCACTACACCATCAATGTAAGGATCAATGTATGGATGTAGGAAGGTATCTATTTTTTTGAAAATTTATTATTTTATTAAGGAAGGTATGATTTTTTTTGAAATTATTAGTTAAGAGTTAAGATGCGAGGAAAAACAAGAACGTGTAGGTTGGGTTAAGACGTGCAAAAAATTGAACAATTTTCGAAGAAATTTGAGTCTAAAAACTTTTATGTTTATAAAAAAAGCAGGTATCATAAAAGAACATCGACAAAATTTACAAAATTATGGTACCTGTAGCTTTTCTTTAATCCAGAAACTCATGGTTTTTATTTCTAAGTGGAAATAGAACCCATCTCCAAAGTAATTTGTTACCCGACTTCCACAACGATAACATTATCAAAACATTGCAAAAACCACTTGACGAAAAAAGTGTAGGTATAATCTGAAATTTTATCACTACAACTTTGGCTTAAAATCTTTTCTGAAAAGTATGATATTTTTCGAAAGATTAAAAAACAAAAATTGTTACCTTTTCACCTCAGAATGTCTGAATTTGGGGAACTTTATAGGAAATTCACAAGTCATTTTTATTTTGTTTATATTGAAAATCTAATTTAACTGAACTTGTGGTTGAGGTCGTTTATGACGATCGAGGGCTCATTTTATGGTAATTTATGGTCAAAGTGTTTAAAAAAAATGTATTTCAAATGCAACAAAATTGTTTAGTCTTCCTAAGAACCGACCACCACATTTGCCACCGCATTCCACATCGTCTAATTTTCCTGGGTTCGACACTGGACGTATATTTAGGTCCACTTCGATTAGCCACTTTAAGGGCCATTCAAGCAAGTACAAGAATAATTTGCTTTGGCTGTATTTTAATCTGTGATTAAAATCACAGAGCAAAGGTGGTTCAAGGTCCCTTTCTTGAACCCTGAGTCATAAGTAAATAATAATAATCAATTTTATTAAGGCAAAAAGAAAAATATGCCATTGGATAAGAACTCTGGTTTGGTAAATAATTTAAAATTAATCATTTAATTCACTATCATCATCATAATAAATTTTTCATACGGTAAACAAACCAACAACTCTCATCTTTGATAAAGGCTATCAAAGCTTACTCATTCATTATGTTCCTTCCTCAATTTTGTTCATCAATTTAACCTTATGACCCATATTCCAAATAAATTTTTTGTTCAGTAATTAGTCGCTATCAGAAGAATTGCAGTCAATTTCTTTTGTTTCCAGATTGGCGTTGTAGAAAAACAATACATAAATGTAACAATAAGAATAATAAAAAACAAATTTAATCTCTGTATACCTATATAAGGCCTAGGATTATTTGAAAGTCTAACAGTCGTCTGATTCCTTTGAAATCGCAGCATTAAGTGAATTTATAGAGGAAAAAATGCAAGCATTGGTCTTACTTGTACTTGCCATATTGGCCGGGTGCCATGGATATTCCTACGTTATTCCAGCTAGTCTCAGTAAGTTTAACATCATTATTCAGTATTCAGCTCAACGTACCGTAGAACCTTAGTCATATCATAAATTATTCAGAAACTCCTGGAATTTGTTTCTACAATGGGCGTATTCTGCCAAAGGGTGACAGCCAGGTACCAATGGTCTGTCAAAATACAAACTGTCGTGAAGATGGATCAATTATGGTTGACGGGTAAGAATAATTATTTAAAAGTGAATTAGTGAAGAGAATTTAGAGTATTCTTTGTTTCATTATTGTGTATACGTATAGATGTGGAAATATATCGCTTCCTAATTGTACTCTGATCGAAGTGGGAAGCCTTATGAAATCATATCCTGAATGTTGTGAAATGAGCTATCAGTGCATTGATGCAGATGGAAATACTTACATTAAGGAATGGAACCAGTTGAAACCGACCACTTCCAATTCTAATTTCGCATCAGTGTCACTCCAAAAAGACATAAATCAACCATTGATTCTGAAGATATTTCAGTATGTCTAACTATAAATAAACAAAAACTCGTTTTGACAAATATGTGCGATTAGCAAGAGGTTCTACTAAGCGAACTTTTAAACTTAGTTTTTAAAATAACGTATGAAAATTTTTGAATGGGAAGGGGTTCAAAAACCCCCAATGTTTTATTAAATAAATTTGTGAAATCTTTCAAGGAGTAATAACCCGTGTCTTGGATTTTATTGTGACATATTCTATGGAACTTGGTGTTAAACTACCTTTAAAACCTATATGTATATAAAATCTTCAATTTTAAGTTTTATTTTTTGCAAAACAAATTTTTAATAATTTGCTCGTACAAAATCTTATGCGAATAATTTATAAAATCATGAGCATTTATTTCCATATTCGTCACAGTAAGAATGCCCATATATCCGAAACGTACATTTAGTTCACAAATTCTTAGGCCGTGATTAGTCATTGATCTTTTGACCCTGCACCAAAATTGATCGAGTTATGAAAACCCTATATCCCAAAAACATTAAATCCAGAAAGTCCAAAATCCCGCAAAACCTTAATTACGAAAACAGCACGGTTAGAAGTGAACATAGCCGATCTTTTGCTACCATTGAATCAGCCTACCTTCCAGGACATTAAGCATTCTCTATCGTTATTTTCTGGTGACGACACGTATGATGCAATGATGTATGATGTATGAGCATGCGATTCAGTTATCTATTCCGATTCGCAGATTAATGAAGCCTACAATCGTCCTTAAAATATAAATTATTTTGTAATTTTTATAAATTCATTATTTAAAAAGCTAAAAATACCATTTTAAATAGCTAGAGCTTAAAAACAAAGTCCGACTTCTGATTTGTCTGATTAATATGAATTAACGTGAAAAATAATTAAAAATCGTTGGAGGGGTTTTCCTAAAAATTATTTTGTATGCCTATATTCTAAGAGCCGACAGCAAATTTTGGCAACGGATTGATAAACAAAATATGAGTTTGAGGGTTTGTAGGTATATACAGTGGTATCGAAGACATCGTGGTATCAGCCTTTGGCGGGGGTATATGTACCTACAAACCGTCATACTCATATTTTGGTTATCAATCCACTCCCAAAATTTTCTGTCCGATGTTGGTCTTCTAGGTATATTATTGTTTTCGAAATTTTTTAAAAATAAAATCTGGTATGCCAGCTTTTATGTTAAAAAAAAGTTTATAGACCTGTTTTCAAGATATTGAGTTTTCAAAAAAAAAATATGGCAGCTATACCGTTATTTTTTTCAAAAATTGACCGTCAACCAAAAACTGAATTTAAAAAAAAAAAAATTGGTGGAAACTCTAATATTTTGAAAACGATTTAGTCAGATTTTTTAAATTGGTACACGGTCTTAACTTTTATTTTATGCAGATGCTCTCTTAAAAGGTATAAGTAATATTGCATATCGAAACATTAAAAAAAATCTATTTTTTTTTTTTTATTTTTATAGCACTGAATTTTCAAATTAAATAAAGCACTTTAAAAAAAAAATGAAAATTTTGAGTTTGAAATGTATTTCTTCAAAAAACTGTTAATCGAAAGAATGTTACCATACTTTTTAAATAATTCTTTTTTCTGTTTTAAGTAAGGTTTTAAGAAATTTTACCCTGCTGCCTAAACGGGGTCTCCAGAAAGAGGGGTACCTATTTTGAGCGAGTAAAAGGGAACTTATAATATGCGAGAGGTTCTTATTATTATCCAGCTTGGATGAGCATTTCACTGCCAGATAATTTCAGTACAATAAGTTATTTTTGATATTAATAAATTTTTGTTTGAGGGTTCCGAAAAACTATTTTTAAAAAGGCAAAACCTCAATATTTTGTATTGCCTCGTCGATGAAAAGTAATATTTCCCTTCATCTGTATGGCAATATTCCCAATGCCATTGCCAAAGCGCCTCCATTATGTCAATATTCAAGTTAATGGCAACGAGCGAGGCAATTTATTCTTGTACTAGGTACCTATATAATTTATAGTTCCGCAAAATGTCGGGCCCTGCAAGGGAACTTAAATCTTCCAATGTCATAGTTTTTTTAAAGTTTGTCTTTCGAGGTGTGGCGGTCCTAGCTCGACGTCAAACTGGATCCCTTACAGGTTTCAGGATGAAGGGATTATTATTCCCATTTAGGATTGGAGTGCTAAGCGCCCAAGAAAATACTAAAATTCTGTAGCATTAAATTTTTGAATTTCTGTTGTGGTGGTCGCAGGTTGATGGACCCAAACAATCACCTTCTTCCCATCAGTTTTACTGTTATATTTCATAATGTTAGATTAATTCTCAATTTGTATAGGATATGCTATATGCTTGCACAGAGTTTCCAAATTTCAGAATAAAAAGTGAATAAGGATTTTTGTTTTGAAAGTACGTACCTGTCTTGTCCCTATTAAGCAGTGAGAAAGTTTTCTCTAAGAAAAAATGTGTACATGAGCGGCGCATCTAGAAGGGGAAATGTAAGAAAAAGGCATTAAACGACCCATTCGCTTCTCAGAACCATCACCACCCGGTTGTTTCTTTGAATTGTAATCTTTTGAGCCATCTCTCAGGTGCGCTCTGCTTTAAACTATATACATAGGTAAGGTATAGGAGTAACCAACCCCAAACCTCGCATCATCAATGCTCTCCTTTCTTATTCTTGTTTTAATCTCGATTTTAATGTTCTGTAAAAGCATATTTGGCATAATGGAAATGCCTGTACCTACATTATGCAGTATGAACTCAGCAGAGAGGCCTGACTTGGGAATGGCTTCTAAATTAATAGCTCCAGAGAAGTATAGTCGGGTGAACCTAAGTAAGGTATACGAGAAAGGTGGGTAGGTATACATTTTAGGGCGCTTCCTATTCCATTTCAGGAGCCATATCTAAACAAAATACCCTTAAAAGCTTTGGCACATAAATTTCTATGTTTTCTTCTTTAAAATTCTACTTCAGCTCCACCGGGTTAGTAGGTGAAAAGGTATTTTTTTTTACTATAAAGGAAAGGTATTATGTGAGGTCGAATTATTGGGCTGCACATGTGGATTTCACTCGGATATAGGCGTCGGATTTAAGAAGCAGCACCAGTTTCAATTAAATTTGCATGAAATTCTATTCTGTTTCTGGTGAGCAGATTAACAGATGTAGACGGCAGGGGTTGATGGGTCGCTATTGGCAATAGCATTCACCAGTCTGTGAGTAAACGTGTACGCCAACGATAGCTATATAGCTAGCAAAAAGGACCTTCTGCGAGGAATTTATGGAAATCACCACACGTGATTTAGGTAAGTTAAGTGTTTTCTTAGCAGTTTGGGATTACCTTAACTCCTGGGATGGTCTTCGATTCGTTTTTTTTTTTCACGCTTTTTTGGTGTTGGTTTTGGGTTAAAAGTATTAGAAGTCTTAAGGCACTTAACGAGGTTTATATAGATAAAACAAAGGGTTATCGGTCTGTGCTCAAGTTTGTGCAAAATACTAAGAAAACATACGCCATATGGCAAAATGTGGTCGATTTCTGAGGTTTTTGAGAGAAAAAGGCAAAATATCGAAGAATTTAGGCGACGAAAAGTTTAAAATTTGAGGTATGAAGCGTGGTGGCAGAATATATTTATGATTATTATGTAAATATTTGGACAAGTTATATATCCTTAAACGATGCGCTAGGATTTGGAAGTTTTGTGTGTAATGGCGCAAAAAAAGGTCATAATGTGTGTCTGGCTTCACACGAATGGTAATACAGAAAGTGCAAAGGAAACGTAAATGGCTCATAACCGACAAGACAGATGGATTCTCGCAAGGATATTAGTGTATAAGACAAAAGTTTTAAAATTATGCTTGGTATTGAAATAATGTAACCATTCTGGCGAAAAATCGTCAACACACCCACGCGTGAAAATGTTTAATGTCACCGGGGAATTAATTTTTCGTGAATTTGGAGGGCATCAATTCAGTGAAGTACATCACGAACTGAATTGAAAATTTCGTCTATCCAATTAATTTTTAATTAAAATTGAACCGATTTATATATGACGGACTTATTTGACTCTTTTATGTGCTTATAAATACATCATGTCTTCATAAGAGAAACACACACTATTAGGGGGGTTCACACTCATCGACAAGTCGATCGACCTGAGTTGTGTTGCTCTTGCTAGCGTTCACATTCGACGACCGCTCCATCTACTTCATTTGTAAATAAATTTTCAAAAATCAAACACGGCGTAGATTTAACTTTTTGCACCAGTTTCAGCGAAGGAAATTCATATTTTCTCCCTTACTTTTGTGGTTTTACTTCTATTTCAATCCATTCTCTATGAATCTCACAAAAAAATTAAAAAGAAACACTAAAATACAAATTTTCAGACAAATCAGTTGTTCAACGTCAATATAATGAGAATAAAAGGCATTAGCTACTTGCTCAAAATTCCATTTTTCCGATTAGGTATGAAAAAAAATCGTAAGTAACTCTTTTGAATTTTAGTTAAAATATTCAATTATTTAATGGGCAAATCTCTTATATAAAATATTAAGGACAAAAGGAGTTCTCTTACTTGATCATCTTTAATTTACAGTGGCGCATGAATCGGAACTGAAAAGTCGCGCCACGGTTTTCAAGATTAACTGCAAAATACCTGCAAACTAAAAAAGTGTGTTAAGTCATCAATGGTGCAAATGTATATTGTGGTGCTGGTAATACTAATAATTTTGTTCTTTTTTGTTATGACATGAATTTTGTTTTTCTAGTTGGGGTTTGTTTAACCGGGGACGAAACCCCCCGCTTATCCGAGTGGGTAAAGTTATAGCCTTCCTTTTTTTAATGTTTGAAAGTTGTTCCCGGTGGTTCCTGGTTTCTTCGGATTATTCCATTTTTTTTTAAATATTAAAAAATGAGGGTTTAAGAGCCAAATGCTGTTTCTGACATACCCGGGGCTTAGACAAGCGAGTATAACTAGTAGTGTTTATGTGTGTTAGTGTATCAGAACACGAGACAGCCAACTAGTAGCCCAAATGGTATAATATTTTTGCCTGCGAGTAGCCTGCCAGTTATCCTACTAGTGTAGTGTATTTTTTTCATTTATTTGTTTTGTTTCCATAGTTCCCATAATTTGTATATTTTTCTGTATGAAATATTTAAAAAAAATCATACTAGTTGACAAAACGCGCAGAGAGCTACTAGTCACACATACATACATCCATAAAATTAACACTATGATACAAATGCTACTAGTTCTACTCGCTTGTCTAAACCCCGGGATATGTAGCTCCCCTTTTTTCGGAAATCGAGTTTTTTTAAGTTCCGCACTGTTCTGAAGATTGTGTCAAGGTCTTGGACCTCTTTGTTTAAAATTTCAAAAGTAATGGGCAAAATTCGAAAAAAAAAAAAAATACAGCCACCTTGTTTTGAAATTCCAACTTTAACTTGTATTTTTGTGTTTTTTTTTTTTAGGTTCTAAGAATCATTCTAACATATTTTCCAAAAAACTAAAGCCTTATAAAGAATGTATTTTTAAAGATATGACTTTTGAAACTTTTTTCAAAAATCCAAAATACAGCTTGCCAATTTGTTTTCTCAAAAGAATTGTTTTTAAATATTGCATACTTAATATAAATATTGTATTTTTGAATACACTATAATAAACCACGTCCCTTATTTCGGCGGACATTTTGTGGCAGAATCGAAAAAAGTTGATATCAGTTTTGTGGCTTATTAAATGCTAATTTGTTGCTCGCTTAGTTTTTGAGTTATTGAAAATTCCGCTAAAATAGTATGAAGTTAGCGGACGAACATTTGAAAATAATAATTTTGTTAATGTCCAAAATTAAAGCTTTTTAAATGCTAATTTGTTACCTAAAAATTAATTTCTTATCTCTTAAGGCTAATTTCCGTTCCAGTGCAGCTGGCGGACCGGAAGTGCACTTTCTAAACTTAGAAATGAAATAAAAAATAACCGGGAACAGCTACAAAATTAATTTTTGAGCAAAAAATTCACTTTTCAAAAGCTACAATTTCTGGTAAATATAAAAGTTTAAAAATTCAATTTTTTTTTTTTAATTCTGACCGTTAAAATCTTATTTTAGCGGAATTTTGTATAACAACAAAACCATGTGAGGTACACAATCGTGGTTTGCGTGGATGATCTAGTTCAGAGAAGCTTCAAATTGTGGCAACAAAATTTTTTTTAGATTTTAGAAGGTCAATTTTTTGGTAGCTTTTGCCAGCGGAAACGTAAATATTAAATAAACTGTTAGAGCTACAAATTTGTTTGCAACAAGTTTGCGCAAACAATCAGCATTTCAAACGCATCAAATTCAGGTAAAAGAAAAAAACTCAGCGTACCGGAAGTGCACTTTTTTAAACTTAAAATTCAAATAAAAAATAACCTTTAAGAGATAAGAAATTAATTTTTAGGTAACAAATTAACATTTAAAAAGCTTCAATTTTGGACATCAACAAAATTATTATGTTCGTTCGTTAACTTCATACTTATTTAAGCGATATTTTGAATATTTAAAAAACTGTTGTAGGTACAAAATTTATTTTTTCAGAACTTAAGAACATTTAAAAAGCTTCAAATTTGGGTACCATTTTTACTTCAAAATTCTTTTTATTTTGGATTTAGTCCGCTAACTTCAGACTTATATTAGCGGTATTTTAAATAACTCAAAAACTAACCCTGCTTCAAATTTTTGGATTGAGCAACAAATAAGCATTTAATAAGCTACAAAATCTGATATCAACTTTTTTCGGTTTCGCCACAAAGCGTTCGCCAAAATAATTGACGTTAATAAAACGTTTTTAAAACGAACTAAAAAAAAAACACCTTTTATGGTACTTTAAAATTTTCTTAGAAAATCCAAAAATCCTGAAATTTTGTCCAAAAATATAAATAATTAAAAGCCGGTATCCATTAAAAAAATATGTCACTTTTTTGCTCCAAAGATTTTGTTTAAAGATTATGCCTCAACAAATCTATTTAAATGAAAAATCATGGTAACCTTGTCCTGGACCCTCTTTTTACGAAATCACAAGTTCAAATCTTCTTCCAGTTTGGTCTAGGGCTCTCCTAAATTCTTTCAAACTTCCGCTTTTTCAAATTGATTTTTAGTATGAACATTTTAAAAAAATGCTCCCCCCTCCCCCCTTGAGATATCCAAAATCTTTAACTTTTCCCAAGTTCAGAACTGCTTAAAGGACTCATGCCAGAAATCGTAAAAATTAAAGATTTTAAGCAAAAAAAAATTCTTGAAATGAAAAAATTATGTTCAACTTATTGTTCTGGCCTCGTAGGTGCGTATGAAATTATTTATTGATTCAATGTTTAATTTCATTTTAAAAGAATAATATTATGTGGGCAATGGTGTTTTTCAAAAATTCGTGAATTTTCATTTAATTACTCTTGACGTTTTATACAAGAATAAGAGTTTTCACAAAAATTGCAAAATCCACTGAGAGCTTGCTTAAGACGAGTGTTCATTAAAGCATTTTCGTTGAGACAGTAAAACCTTTCATCAAACAACTAAAAATACTTAATCTGAAATTTTATCAATTGATGAAACGTATTATATTTCAGAGTAGGTAGGTAAGTATTCTACAAATAATATTATTCTACAAAATAAAATTAATTGCATGGAATTATGTCCCATTTGGAGATTTTTTTGAAAGCTACTTGAAAGTTAAGGTACAACAAACTCTGGCGGAGCAAACCAAAAATTAAGGTTTTTTTCCTTATTTCCATTTTGAAAAAGTAAGTAAACGTCAAAGTTAAAAAAATAACAAAACTAAAGAAATAGACAACTTTTACCACAACACCGAAGAGACAGAAAGATTAGATAAATAGATTTTCCAAAGAAAAACTGAACATTTTATTTGTATGCACTTGAATAAGAAATTTGAAATCTGCCTTTTCTACTGAAGTTGTATTTTCGTTCAGCAACATGAACCTGGAAAAGATTGGCGAGCATTATACCTCAGATGGAATTTTAACCAGAGTTAAATTAAATCAAAAAAGAAATTATGAACACCATCATTTCTTAAAAACAATTAAAAAATCAGCATTCGAACGCACTCTTTGAAGCAAAAATAATTATTATTTTATGTTGATCATAATAATTGCTTTCCGAGGCTGAGAAAAAAAAATAAATTGAAAAATTCAGTAATATCCCAAAAGTTCAAAGTATTCATTTATATTAAAAAGCCTAGCTTTATCCTCTGTTTTATTCCGTCCCTTTACTTTACTCTATGTGCATTATTAAAAATTGTTAATCCGTATTAAAAATCCGATATTCAGGCTATCTCGGCCGGAAACCAATAAAATCATCAGTTTTTCATTTCAAAAAAAAAAAACATACAAAAATACCTATAACGAAACATTTTTTAAGGTATAATATTTAGCGCTTTTCCCATCAAATTGCCAATCCACGTGAATAGAAACAAATAAAAACGAAATTGCTATACACATTTTAATAACTTCTGTTGCTCTCAACAAAAAAAAAGTGGAGAAAAAATAGAGGTATGCGGCAGATTGTGCTGTATTTGCGCTAAAAAAAATAATTGAATACAAAATTGTGCGCCAAACCAATGGAATTCCATTTGATGATACAAAAAAAGGAAGCAGCTATAAAGCCGTCAAAAAATTCAAATTCTACCTCATTTATCTATTTCAGCCCAGCCGAACGACCGACAACGCAGGACGACGCAAAACGCATAACCATCAGGACAATGCTGAAATATACCATCCCAGAGTGATGCACATTATTGTTTTTTAAGTAACCCCAGTCCCTGTGCCCGTTTTTGCTTTTCATTGTGCCATTAAATTTAATTTATATCCTCATGCAATTTCAGGCGTACATCCCAGGACCTAAATAAAACAAAAAAAAAAAAAAACCGAATACAAAAAAAAATACGCCAACTTAATAAAATTACCATAAATTTATCCATAAAATGTCCATCGTAGCGTATTTAATTAAAAATATCATCTCTCCACCGCGCGCCGCTGCCTTCGCCGGCCGCCGCTGCCATTGCCACACCAACACCATCATACCCACCGTGGTCGTTATTTTCCCACATTTGCTGCCGCGCTCAATGAAATTGTCATCGAAAGCACCCGCACATTAAAATTATCGGGTCCCTCGAAGGAGCTTCGTTCTCCAATAAATAATTGGTGGAGGAAGGACACGCATTGACAAAAATAAAAATAAAATAAAAAAAGTACACAAAAAGCTGGATTTTCATGTGTCAGCTTGTTGAATAATAATAAAGCGTTCCATCGCTTCGCTATACTTCCAGGATTCAAAAATAAAAAAAATGTGTATAAGGTTTATAGGTATATACCTACCTATACGAGTTCCACAATGTGCTGTTAACAATTGATAAAAATGCATATATAAAAAATAAATAAGTGAAACTGCCTGGGGACGAAGGATCTCAGGAAAGGACATCACCATTACCATCACCTCTCTATCACAACAATAGGGACTATGGTACTTCCAACGTTGACCGCCATCAGTAGTAATGGCTTCCGCAGAGGTTTGGTTGCCGGATGCGTAGAGTGGTCAACACCGATATTATTATTAATATATATTCATTCCGGACTAAGCCAAGCAGGAGCCTCGATACGAAAAATAAGAAAAATGGTTCGAAAAACTGGCGTTACCTACCAGAAAAACATTTAGTAAGGGAATACAAAACTGGTGCCGTGACATAAGGCCAAGTGTCATAAGGCCAAATTTCGCAGTTTGGCCTTATTACTCTTTACGAAAGTGACATAGGGCCAATTTTTAAGAGTTGGCATTGTGTCGCTTTGTAAAGAGTCATAAGACCAATTTGGTCTTATGTCACTTTGAACTGTTTCAAAACAAAGGAATTAATTATTTTAAAACCTCCTAAAAAACAAATACGAAAAACAAGAAAATTTTGCAAGTGTGATTTTATAAATAAATATAATCGAAATTCGCGCGAATTTTGGGTATTATTTTTTTAAATTCTAAAAATTTACGATTTAGTGAATTAAAAGTTTATCTCAAGATGAATTTAAATAAAAACAAGAACTGTAAGAAAAACTGTTATGTAAAAGTTAATTTCTTATGTATGAATTTTAAGTTTGAACCAAGTAATAATATGTCTTTAAATATAAAAAATGTTATTGCAATTAGATATTTTATCTTTGCTTTATAAAACTAAAATTACTTATACTCCACGCAACTATAACACTATAAGAACGTACGAACCAAGTTAAAAAATAAAATTAGTAATGAAAGGAACAAGGATCGACAATGTATATTTTGAAAGCGAACTTACATGATTGTCGTCCAAAAGAAAATTACTGCGGAATTTCGCAATTTCAGAAGCAATGGTCGGAGATATTAATACTGAGTAGCTAAAGTCTTTTTCTAAAACCTTTCTCCTATAAAACAGCTCATTTATAATTGCGACATCCCAAATGTTTGCTTTACAGTTTTGGTTTTAAACGTTTCCGAAACCTCTTTTGCAGTAATGGAAATGATCCGTTACAAATGCGCATGAGCTGTCTTCGCATTTTACCAAACTGAACCTATGATTAAAATAAATAGATAATTTATTTTGAAAATTATGTACGGTGTGTTTGAAACCGGTTTTGGAAAAAAAATTAAATACTACATTTGGCCTTATGTCTAATATAAAATTGGCCTTATGACGCTTTACAAAGCGACTTAAGGCCAACTCTTAAAAATTGGCCTTATGTCGCTTTTGTAAAGCGTCATAAGGCAAAATACCGAAATTTGGCTTCATGACGCTTGGTCTTATGTCATGGCACCTACAAAACTCTATGCCATCTTAAAGACCTCAATCCATAATAATGATGGTCCTGAAAGGTTTTACCAAAACCACGAATGAACTTTTAACTTTAAAAATAATAACAGAGTTTATGAATGACTTACTTCCTTTTACTTCCTTCCTTCAACTAACAAGCCCCTCCAGCCAGCTCTGTCCCTAGCTAGCCGCTTCCAGTTGCGCACACGGAGTGCTTTGATATGGTCATCCACAGGTCAACGTCGCTGTATAGCACGTATATCTCTTCGTTGAATCTTCTCCTCCACACTCCTTCGATACACACCGGACCGAAAATCACACGAAGAATCTTCCTCTCAAAGCACCCTAGCAGATTTTAATCCGAATCTTTCAGTGTCCATGCTTCTGACCCATAAAGCAGGGCCGGGATGATAAGGGTCTTGTATAAAGTCTCCTTGGTTCTCTGAGAGAGGGCCTTACTACTTAAATGCCTTCTTTGACCGAAGAAACAGCGGTTGGCAAGAGTAATTCTTCGCTTGATCTCTGCACTGATGTCATTCTGCGATGTAATAGTGGAGCCTAGGTAGACAAAGTCCTTGACAACTTCGAAGTTATATCTGTTCATCGTGATATTTTGCCCGAGTAGACGATGTTGAGATTCCTCTCTCGATGGCAGCATATACTTCGTCTTGTCCTCATTACCCGCCAATCCCATTTTAGCCGCCTCCGATTCAATGCTCGCAAATTGTTCTGCCACAGCTCGCTTCGTTCTGCCGACAATGTCTATGTCATCCGCATACGCAAGCAATTGAATGGACTTTTGATAGATTGTACCGCTGGTGTTGACATGTGCGTTGCGTACAATGGCTTCAAGAACGATGTTGAACAGGTTGCATGATAACGCATTGCCTTGCCTCAATCCTTTCTCAACATCAAAGGAATGGGTATTGTTCTTACCAATTTTGACGGAGCAGCGAGATTTCTCTATCGTCATCCTGCACAAGCGGACGAGTTTGGCAGGGATGCCGAGACTCGACATGATGGCTCTGTATAATTCGTCCCTTTTCACGCTATCATACGCGACTTTAAAATCGATAAAAAGGTGGTGTGTACCGATTTGGAATTCCGGGGATTTTTCTAAAATCTGTCGGAGTGTGAACATTTGATCGACGGTTGACTTACTTACTTACTTACTTACTTTTGATGGCGCTCACAGCCCAGGATGGGCTTCGGCCTCAACTAACAAGCCCCTCCAGCCAGCTCTGTCCCTAGCTAGCCGCTTCCAGTTGCGCACACCGAGTGCTTTGATGTCGTCATTCACTTGATTGCGCCACCTGTTACGGGTTCTTCCTCTGCTGCGTACCCCATCGGGGTTGGATTCGAAGACTCGTCGGGCAGGTGCGTTGCTGTCCATACGCTCCACGTGCCCCAGCCATCTAAGCCGCTGTATTTTCAGCTTTTTGACCAGGTCAACGTCGCTGTATAGCCCGTATAGCTCGTCGTTGAATCTTCTCCTCCATACTCCTTCGATACACACCGGACCGAAAATCAAACGAAGAATCTTCCTCTCAAAGCACCCTAGCAGATTTTTATCCGAATCTTTCAGTGTCCATGCTTCTGACCCATAAAGCAGGACCGGGATGATTAGGGTTTTGTATAAAGTCTCCTTGGTTTTCTGAGAGAGGGCCTTACTACTTAAATGCCTTCTTAGACCGAAGAAACAGCGGTTGGCAAGAGTAATTCTTCGCTTGATCTCTGCACTGATGTCATTCTGCGATGTAATAGTGGAGCCCAGGTAGACAAAGTCCTTGACAACTTCGAAGTTATATCTGTCCATCGTGATATTTTGCCCGAGTCGACGATGTTGAGATTCCTCTCTCGATGACAGCATATACTTCGTCTTGTCCTCATTAACCGCCAATCCCATTCTAGCCGCCTCCGATTCAATGCTCGCAAATGCCCCTGCCACAGCTCGCTTCGTTCTGCCGACAATGTCTATGTCATCCGCATATGCAAGCAATTGAACGGACTTTTGATAGATTGTACCGCTGGTGTTGACATGTGCGTTGCGTACAATGGCTTCAAGAACGATGTTGAATAGGTTGTATGATAACGCGTCGCCTTGCCTCAATCATTTCTCAACATCAAAGGAATCGGTGGTGTTCTTACCAATTTTGACGGAGCAGCGAGATTTCTCCATCGAGTTTGGCAGGGATGCCGAGACTCGACATGGCTCTGTATAATTCGTCCCTTTTCACGCTATCATACGCGACTTTAAAATCGATAAAAAGGTGGTGTGTATCGATCTGGAATTCCCGGGATTTTTCTAAAATCTGTCGGAGTGTGAACATTTGATCGACGGTTGACTTGCCTGGCCTAAAACCGCACTGATAAGGGCCGATCAGATCGTTGACAAAAGGTTTTAAGCGGTCACACAGGATGGCCGACAAGATTTTATAAGCGACGTTTAGGAGACTAATTCCTCTGTAGTTGGTACATTTCAGAACATCTCCCTTTTTATGGATGGGGCACACTATACCGAGGTTCCATTCATCGGGCATACTTTCCTCCGACCAAATTTTGCAGATGAGCTGGTGTATGCTCCTAGCCAATTCATCTCCCGCTGATTTAAATAGTTCGGCTTGTAAGCCATCCGCACCTGCAGCCTTGTACGACTTAAGTTTGG
This sequence comes from Melangyna quadrimaculata, assembly GCA_949320155.1. Lineage (NCBI taxonomy): Eukaryota > Metazoa > Arthropoda > Insecta > Diptera > Syrphidae > Melangyna > Melangyna quadrimaculata. Next base: position 7,193,324 of record OX439484.1, on the reverse strand, counting down.
ATATCGCCAGCCGAACTTCGGTTAGGTCGGGTGGACGGAACTCTTGGCCATCATCGTCCAAGTTGAATGGAGCGTTCTGCCTATTAGCGGCATCTTGGCTGTCTTCGCCATTAAGCAGTCTAGAGAAGTGTTCTTTCCAGATCCTCAGCACTGACTGTGTGTCTACTACCATATTCCCACTCTCATCTCGGCAGGCTTCCGTTCTAGCCTTGAATCCTTGGGTGGATCGCTTCACCCTCTGATAAAATTTTCGAACATCTCCCCTACCGCTACAACCCTCAATAGACTCTACCGCCCGCTTCTCGTGCTCTCTCTTTTTCCTCCTGAGAAGTCGGCGTTCCTCTTTTCGTTTCAGCCCGTAGAGCTCCCGGGCCACTCTCTCAGCAGCTCTTGTTCGAGTCTGCAGCATTGCCTGGTAGGCCTCGTCCTTAGCTGCATGCGCTAGCCGGCACTCCTCATCGAACCAGGGGTTTCGTTGTATTCGCCTAGTGAAACCCAGCACATCAGAGGCGGCACTTCTAATGGCTTGTTGACAGTATTCCCACTGGTCCTCTGCACTTGATGCTGGTAGCGGACCTCCTGAGAGATTAAGAGTTACGTGGTGTGCAAAAGTTCTGGCAGTCTCTTGCGATTTAAGCTTCTCGACATCGAATCTTTTCACAGCATCTGCTCTGCGTTGTCGCGTCATGGATATCCGCATACGTAGTCTAGCTACCACCAGGTAGTGATCCGAGTCAATGTTGGCCCCTCGGAACGTTCGGACGTCCAAGATACTGGAAGCATGTCTCGCGTCTATCGCAACGTGGTCGATTTGGTTGACGGTTACTTGATCACGCGACCGCCAAGTCCCCTTGTGTATATTGAGGTGTGGGAAGTAGGTGCTTGAGATGATGACATTTCGCCCCGCCGCAAAGTCTGCCAGCCTGTGTCCGTTGCCGGAAGTTTCGTCGTGTAGGCTGTGTCCTCCGACTATCGAACCAAAGATGCCCTCCTTTCCGAATCTTGCGTTGAAGTCACCAAGAATGATCTTCACGTCGTACTTCGGGCACATATCATACGTTGTCTCCAAGAGATCGTAGAATGCTTCTTTGGTTGAGTCTTCTCTCCTTTCATGGGGGGCGTGAACACAAATCAGCGAAATGTTCTTAAATTTGCCTTTGATGCGGATTGTGACCAGGCGCTCGCTTACACTTCGGAAGCCCAAGACTTCTTGCCTAAGTCTTCCCCTTATCACAAAACCACAACCCAAGAGCCGCTGACCCTGTTCCTTCAAGCACCCGCCGTAGTAGATGTCACACGTTTTCAGTCTCCGTACGCCCTCTCCATCCCATCGCACTTCCTGGATGGCTGTTACGTCAGCCTTTAGCCTGTCCAGGTTCTCCACTAATTGTTCGGCTGCACGTGTTCTGTATAAGGACAGGACGTTCCACGTGCAGATCCGAAATTCATTGTCCTTGTTTCGTTTGCTGGGGTCGTCAACTTTAAAATCATCCATATCCGAGGCTTGTTGTTGTTTCGGAACAACTTTTTTTTACGTGGTAGGGAAGTTACCCCGACGCACAACCCCCGACCCGGAGGACCAGACCCTTCGTATAACTCCAAGGGTAGGGAGCCGGATAAACCGCTCCTTATAGGCCTGAGCTACAAATATGTCGTAGTAGCCCATATTAGGTGTTCACTAAGTAGTTCAACCTAACTGGAACTGTAGACGCCACCGTTGATTCCATCTAGAGAATTCGTCCGCTGCCGCCTCGATGAAAGGAGAAGTGCCTTAGTGGGAACACTCCTCCCCCCCTCTCTCGTTGGCTGTCCCCAACAGCTTTCCACGGGGATTTAAACCCCGTCTCCAGCTGAGGTACTAGACACCCGATGTTCACCACGTGGAGGTGAGAGTAGGAGTTGGTAGACAGAGGTGGATTTTGAGAAAAACCTGTGGACGCTTGTGTCCTCTTGAATGCACATAACTACCCTTTTGAACATCGACGGTTGACTTGAATGGCCTAAAACCGCACTGATAAGGGCCGATCAGATCGTTGACAAAAGGTTTTAAGCGGTCACACAGGATAGCCGACAAAATTTTATAAGCGACGTTTAGGAGACTAATTCCTCTGTAGTTGGTACATTTCAGAACATCTCCCTTTTTACTAAACCGAGGTTCCATTCATCGGGCATTCCATTCATTCCATTCATCTGACCAAATTTTGCAGATGAGCTGGTGTATGCTCCTAGCCAATTCATCTCCCGCTGATTTAAATAGTTCGGCTTGTAAGCCATCCGCACCAGCAGCCTTGTACGACTTAAGTTTGGATATCGCCAGCCGCACTTCGGTTAGGTCGGGTGGACGGAACTGTTGGGCATCATCGTCCAAGTTGAATGGAGCGTTCTGCCTACTTGCGGTATCTCGGCTGTCTTCGTCGTTAAGCAGTCTCAAGTTTAAATATTGAGGAAAATAATAAAAGGCTATTGATATGCCCTTCCAATAATTGTGCTAAGAAGAGAATAGAGTAAAATAGCAAGAATATTTCAGTGTAATAGCAATAGCAGGATTTAAAACAACAAATGAAAAATTTCAAAACTATCCAACTGATAGGAAGTTGTTATTAACTGAAAAGTAGTATGCTTCTTTGGGCGCTATAAATCTGAATGGAAGATGCTAATAAGCCAATGTTTTGCATCCTTTAACAAAAATCTAAAATAATTTTTTTTATAAGAAGTTTTCCGAAAATGTATTTACTACGAGTTTCTAGAGATTTTGGTTAAGACGATATTTTTTTCAAAATGGTGATTGAAGCACAACACTTTCAGATTTCATTTTAAATTTAAGGCTGGGACTTAAGTGATGGGACAGGGTCGATGACACTGCCAGTCAAATCCTCTCACATTGCGTAACAACGTGTCAGTATTCAAAAACCGGAGTTGAACAAAAAAATTAAGCCCTCAAAATTCTTAGAGACCCCAAAGGGAAACTAGTTAAAAATACAAAGTTATCGCAAGTTTTAGTTTATATTTAAGTTCACTATCACCTGATAACGTTAGCAAAAATGCTATGATTCCAAATGGTTCATAGACCCTAAAAGGTTTCTAAAACTTCAAATAAATAGAATTGTTTTTGAAAATGCTTGAAGACTCAAAAAATTCGAGAATCGAAAGATATCTCTTTTTGTTATTATGGTCAATATTGTAACGAAAAGTGACTTGAAAAATCTACCAAAAGTAAAAGAAGCTAGAAACAAACTATGTAAGTAACGTTAAGACCCCAATGGGGTTAACTACTCCTAAAGGAAAAATACCCCCAAAACAATACAAAAAAAACTGCCATGAGTTCGAGAAATTAAGAAAAAATCAACACAAATTTAAGACTCCAAAATAAAGCTCATCGAAAAAAAGAATGAAATAATTATTTCACAAAGAAATGAAAGAAAACCAAAATTTTTAAAAACCTCGAATGACTTAAACTTCGCTGTACGTGAGTGCTTAAAATGTTGATTATATTCTATAAAAACTTTAAAACTTAATAGCTAGGGCATTAAGGGAGCCAACCTTGCACTTGATTCTGACAGGATGAGCTCTTGTACACTAATAGCCCACATCCTAAATTTACTTTTAAGAAGTGTTGCCTCGATGGCAACACTGGCAGATCGGATATATAAGGGTTACCTTCTGACCATGTTTTAACACGAAATTTCACATAAATTAGCCTATAAATAGAGAACCAGACATCGGTTGACATCGTGGAATGTCTCGTTGGATTAAGAATACCTGAAGCCATAAGGATATGTTCATTTATTTACCCCTCCTCCACTCTTGTACGCAGGTGGAGCAAAATACCATCGGCTGATAAGGGTTTTCATTTTTCAGAAAATAATGGTAATAAAATGAATATTCGTAAAATTTTCAGATGAGCGTCGACGTAGAATTTCATACATTTTTATCCATGTATTAGTTTTTTGTATAATCGCTTTCAAAATGGGGGGGAGGGAATGCTGGAAGTATACCACTATATATTCGTCTTGGTATAATATAAGAATATGGCACATGACCTTAGGGTAATTTTAATGCCCAATTTTATGCAATCAAAATAATTTCAATATAAATTTTCTAGAAAAAGTTATAACTTTTTTATAAAATGATGACTAAGCTTTCAGTGAAACGGGCATAACATTACCTAATTTTAATGGTATGGTGATGAAACTTTGCACACATGTTTCATTTGTCGTAAGAAATAAGAATAAAAAGAGTCCATAACAATATCTGGGGTGAAAGGGTGTTTTTTTTTTAGTGAAAGGGAAAAGTGAATAACTATAACCAGTAAAACCCTCCCAAGACTGGTATGGTGATGAAAGTTGGTAGAAATAATTTATTTCTTGTTAGAACCGAGACTTAAAAGGATCCATGCAAATAAATTGGTTCCAGGGGTGTTTTTTTCAGGTGGAAGGAAAATATGGGTTATAAACCCAACATTTTATTTTTATCTTATCGAGGTACAAATATATAATATGGTACATGATTTTAAAGTATTTTTTAACGCTGAATCCAATTTAAGTAAAATTAAGACGATACAATCACCATTAAGAAAGTAATTGTCGTTTTATTGGAAAAATTAATGTATGTTTTGAGTAGAGCAGGTAAAACATTTTCTCTCAAAAACCACCTTTGACAATACATATTTGATTTATCTTTTTTTATTATTGGTAACAATAAAAAACAAAACATTCCTACTAACTTTCATAAACATACCAGTTTTGGGAGGGGTTCACTGGTAATAGTTATTCACTTTTCCCTTTCACTCTAAAAAACACCCTTTCGCCCAGATATTTTTATGGACTCTTTTGATTCTTATACGAGAAATGAGACATGTGTGCCAAGTTTCATCACCATACCATTGAAATGTGGTAATGCTCTGCCCATTTTACTGAAAATTCAGTCATCATTTTATAAAAAGTTTATAACCTTTTCTAGGGAATTTATATTGAAATTGTTTTGATTGCATAAGATTGAGCATTAAAAACTACCCTAAGGTCATGTGCCATATGCTTAGATTATACCAAGACGAATATAAAGTGGTTCGATATACTGCTTCCACCTTCCCCTCCCCCATTTTGAAAGCGATTATACAAAAAATTAATACATGGATCAAAATGGACTTTGGATATGCTGTAGTACGTACGTTGACGCTCAACTAAAAATTTTATGAATGTTCATTTTATATATAACCATTATTTTCTGACAAGTAAAAACCTTTATCTGCCGAGGGTATATGGCTCCCCCCGCATACAAGGGTAGGGGAGGGGTAAAAAAATGAATATATCCCTATAGCTTCAGGTATTTTTAATCCAACGAGATATTCCAAGATATAATTTAATTTATGTGAAATTTCGTGTTAAAACATGGCCAGAAGGCAACCCTTTTATCACCGGCCTGCCAGTGTTGCCACCGTGGAAACACTATTTAAAAATAAACTTAGGATCTGGACTATAAGTGTACCAAAGCCCATACCGTCAGAATGAAGTGCAAGGTTTGACCTAAAATATGGCCTTAACGCCCTAACTATAAAGACTGAAAGCTGCCAAAAGGATAAGAACTAAAAACACATGTAAGAAATGAAAAAAAAACATCAACATAATTAAAGACCCCAAACAAATCAATTTAAGACTAAACAAAAAAAATGACGGAACTAAAATGAGAACTTTTAAGATAAGAAAAGGACTCTAATAACATTTAAGACTTAAGAGAATGCTATAGAAAGAGAAACGTTAAAAAAGTTAAAACCTCAACATGAAAAACAAATACGAAAACAAAATCGCAAATAGTGTAAAATTTAGTGAAAATTTTAGTGATTTTGCATTGTAAAACTGTACCAAGTCGCCTTGGCAAAGTTTCCAAAAAAAAAGAGCTTCAGTCTCTTCAGGGCTCTTAAATTTGATTTAAAATTAAATAAAGGCAAATTTTGTTTGTAAAGATAAATGTCTGAAAAATGTACCGAAAGTAAAAGAAGCTAGAAACAAAATAAGTAACTTTAGGAGTTATTTTTCGATCCGAGGGAGCTTCCAAGAAATGTCGGGCCTAGCTATACACGAAAATACTCCTACTTTGCCTTTTCAATATTCCGTCACTGCCTTAGCAGCATATTAAAGCTACCAATTGAAAACTGGAAAGGCAATGCGAATGTCCTTCGAAATTAAATACAGAAAACAAAAAACAACAAGAAAAAAAAAAACCTGCAGGAAGGATGATGGCCACATACGCATATTTGTGCAGTAATAATGACAGTTACGGTGCACAACTGTCAGTGTCAGAAAGAATAACACGTACCAAAGAGAAACTCTTTCGACAAGCAAATAAAATAAAAAAAAGAAAAAAAAAACAATAATAAACAATTGGAGCGCGCGAACTTGTCCGAGTTATTTACACATACCTTCAAGGCAAAGCTTGGCTTTTCGAAGCAACTTTTGAGTGCTATAAATACATAATATTGGAATTTTCGATTTTAACTATAGGATACGTGTTGTGTATGTACCATATCTATAGGTAAAGGTAAGAGTATACCTAGGTGTATTATGAAGGTAAAGGTAGTTAAAATGCAAAGGAAATCCGGAAAGGAAAACAATCCTTGTTTATTGGTAGGTAATGTAGACCATTTTTAATATGCAAGTTGTTGGTAAAATTATTTAACAGTTAATCCCTTTTTTTTTAATAAAGAATTGAATGGGAAATATAGTCTTTGCTTTGCGGGAGAGTTTTTATATTTACCCGCGGTAATTCTTACACTCGTATGACTCAATTAAAACAGCTAATGGGTTTGAATGTTTAAATATTTAAACTTTCAAAAAGGAGACTGTGACGTTTTTACTTGTACCTACTACATATGTATATGGCAAAGTTATGGATTCGTGAAAGAAATCGATCTCGAGATATTAATTTTACCTATCATTACGATGACATAGAGCGCAAAAAAGTAGGTCTCGGAAATCTGTGTACTGACTGTCTTGAAGTTGAAGTTGAACTTTATCGAGGTATTTATAAATCAATACATTTGTTTTCTTCTTAAAAAACTAAAATTTAAATTTTGGTCGACTTAAAGATATGTCTGACTTAATCAACTAATATTAAGTAAATGTTTGTGACATTTAAATCTAAGATTCCATTTTGAAGTTATTTAAATTAATATTTTCTTTTTGCTGTGTACACTTGCTCCCGGCCGGCGTACAATATCCACTTTGCTTTTAAAGCATCTTAACTTATGACTATAATAGAACTTTAAACTAAAACTAATGGCTCAAAATTTAAAAGAATTAAAACCGGCTCTTAATCTCTTTTAAAATGGGAGTCGGCTCTAAAAACTCTTTTTAAAGTGAGATTCAACTGTTTGATAATTTTAATCGACATAAAGTATAGTTTAACGTTAAACCACTCTTCTAACTTTAAAAGCAGCAAATCGCTTGTTTAACTTCTTAAAATATACTTTTATCACTTGAAAATAAGTCTACAACAACAAAAAGCCGTATGTTGGTAAAATGATTTCGGAATTTTATTGTATTTTCTCAATATTTACAGCTTTGTTCAAAATGAAAAGTGTATTGAAAGAGCTCGGCGCCATTGAATTTTTCACTTTTTCTGCGAAACATGGGCACAAACATCAACCACACAAGACACATTAACCAACATAAACGTTAATTCTTATTCAACTGTTGGCTCTTTCTAACAGTCAATAGCTTAGCCGTAGATTTTTATTCAATTTTATGCAAATATTAAAATTTTTTTTTTATTTTATTTTGTTAATAATTTTAAATTTATTTTTTTTTGTTGAAAAAAATGTATTTTTTGGTTAAAAATAGATATTTTTAGGAAAGCAAAATGGGCTTTCACAATAAAAAAGAGGATAAAATGATCTTATGTTTTTCGACTGAAAATAACCTCAGGAACTCATGGTTTTCGTCTGGGCCGGTGATGTTGGGACACCCTGTATACTAAAGTTTTTATAAATTTCTAGCCAAATTTACAAAACTAAATGGAGATTTATGTAATGTATCTTTTGAAAACATTAAAAAAATTTTACGTATGAACATTATTTTTTATTTTTTAATATAATTTCCACTCCCGTGTAAACGAGGGGTAAAGTCAGGTGTTGACTATATATTTTTTTTTCTTGTTTAGCATCAACCTTTATATACATAGGGTGGTCCTTATAAGGCTCATTGTCTTATTTTGAATGATGCAACCCCTAAATTTTTCTAGATAAATAAAAAAAAATCCTGTAAAATTTTAGGTCATTTTATTAACGTTAACCCGGATCCCAAAGATGACATCCAACTTTAAAAATTCATAACTTTGGTAATGATTAATAAAGAAAATTGAATTTATGCACACATGTGGTAACTTTTGTCATATTTAAAAAATTTACAGATTTCACTCATAGAGTAAGAATGGGAGCATTGAAAATAACTTGCATTTGCTAGATATAACAAAAACATAACTAATTGTTTGCACTTAAATAAAATTCCATTAAGTAAAATTAAGTTGAATCAAGATATGTTCTATAGAACTCCTTGTTTAACATGAATACACAATAAAAATAAATAATTCCATATGTTTTTGAATTTTGAAATTCTTGTAAGGAGGTGATGTTGACAAGCGAATTTGGTAGATACCTCCTCCTGTCATTACTAATTTCTTGGCAAATATCATCTTGCCTGAATCTGTGATTCTACTTTTATTGACTAATGACTTTTTCCGAAATAATTGACTGCCTAACCTATCTGTAGCAAAAAGTTGAAGTTTTCTTAATTTTATACTGCACCGAATTTTGTTTGATAAATCAACTTTGCAGTCGGATAAAAGCACATTTTTTATTTCGTCTTCATATGGCTATGACCGGGCTCGACTGTATACTGTTTTCATCCTTTCGACTTCGTCAATTGTACTAGCTATCTTCAACTACAAGTGATTTGTTGTTTGTTTCAGAACGTTTGGAGCTTTCAATAAGTGCTCAGCTGTGTTTGATTAACATAAGCGCATAATTGCTGACAAGAGAAATAGAAGATTGAAATCCTTCAGTAAAATATAAAGTAAGGAACGATTTTATCTGTCCTATTGAGTGTCACAACAGCTTGTCTTTAATGACCATAATTCAAAAAGCATTTAATTTGAATTTTGTATTAGATTTCCAACTTTGTAATCTCTAGTTTATGTAAGGTATATGCCAACCAACGAATTTAAATTAATAATTTCTGAATAATTAAGTAAATTAGGTAGGTGAAAAAAAAAAATTAACTAAAATTGTTTTAAATTTCTTCGAAGTTTTTAAGAATTTGTAGATAGTTTTTTTTTGTTTAAATCTTAAGGGCAGTATTTTTAAACCTTAATCTGGAGGATTCGTTTAGAATTTTGTAAGTTACGAACTTATTTTATATTAATTCGTTTTGCTCTTGTTAAATTAATCAACAAATTTTTTTTAATATTATCTTATACCTATCGTAGGAGATTTAAGTCAATTAGTTAATATGTGCGTGGGTTTTGTTTTACAAATTTGTAAAATTTTGTATCAACTTTTTATGCGCCATACAATAATATATACATAATAATAAATAGGTTCAAAACTTTTGTAAATTCTACTGTGGTAAATTTAGCATGTATCCCCTTATCATCCGTTCCTTTTCTACCCACCAACCTCTGAAACACGCACTGTGACTGTACACAACGCAACATGTCAACCCAAAATTCGATAGTCTGCTGTAGTTTTGCTCTGCAGTCTGCAGGCACCTGCCAATAAAACCCTACAAACATGTAGCTCATTATTATTTTTCATTCTCTTCTTACTTCTTTGGTAGCACAAGCAAATTGCACAATCACGAAACATCGCCCAACAATTCGATACGCTGCGATATTCATCGCTTACAAAGATATGTTCATTTTAATTTTGTAGGTAGCTTCTGTGGTAACACCAAACAAATTTTACGCAAAATGCCCCTACTACGCTTAAGTTCATTTTCATTTGTATTCATTTGTTCGTTATTCATTTTGGTAACACCATAATTTGTGCAAAACGAGCCTATAAACATTTTCAATGTTAAAAATGTATTTAAAAAAATCTTACATTTATGAAAATAAAATTAAAAAAAAAAAAAAAATCATTACCAAAGTTAAGATTTCTCAAATTTGGATTAACAAAAAAAATGGGATTTCCCATTCCCCCATAAAACTTCAGACGTAAGCGTTAATAAAATGAGCCAAAATTTTACAGGATTTTTTACTTGTTTAGAACAAATAAGATGGTCTCAAAATTTTCACCATCTATATTTTTTTTCCCAGACAAATTTTTTTGGGAAAAAAGTAGACACTAGAAGTCTACACAAATGAGAACTTTAAAAGTGCATAACTTCCTAACTGTGAACCTGGATGAACTTTGTTAACACGTTTAAGTTGAAAATTTTATTAAAAGAAGTCCTAAGCTTTTAATTGATAAACGCTACCATTTTAAAGATATAAGGCATAGATAGCATACATACCTAAGTATATAATGTACAGATTTGGCTAAAAAAATGAGCTTCAAAAATAGGGCTCGCCACGAGACGAGAAAAGTCTCGTTTCGGTCTTGTTATGCGAGACCGAGGCGAAACTTTTCTCGTCTCATGGCCAGCCCTATTTTTGAAGCTCAGTTTTTTTAGCCAAATCTGTACTGCTTTTTTAGCATCCGAGACGAAACCGAGACGAGACTGTATATTTGGACCGAAATTTACAGAGAGTCTATTAAACTATAATATATGGAGGTATTATATGTAGGACAAATTACATTTTGACGTATCGAAAATATTTCGTTCCAATAATCCACAGATTGTCTGGAAATCGTATTTTCGGAAACGAAACGGGGACGAGACTGCAAAATTAAATTTTCTCTGAAAAAAGGGGAGACTGTGACCGAGACGAGACTTAATTATACGAGACCGAGACGAGACGACAGAAAATTTTCGATTTTAACAAGACCGAGACGAGACTTACAAAAGTCTCGCCGAGTCTCGTCTCGTGAGCAAAATAATAATTGCACAATATATTAATTACGGACCAAATCAAAGTGGAATCCAAATGCAAATATGTAGCATAAAAACTCTAAAGGCCTTTGATGACCCATTTTATTCTTTTTGAATGTAGAGAAGACAAGATATGGGAAGACAGCATAAGACATCTAAATAGAGTAAGGGCATTAGGAAAAGCAATATCTGAAAGAACATCTGATTTTACTGCAAAATATAAAAGTTCGGGATGTATTGTTGGATCCTTTTTTCTAAATAAAATAATTGTACACTTTAAGTTAGAATGCTCGTAAAAGAACTTGGATATTTATGCTTGAGAGAAAAAGTGAATGGAAATTGAAGGGGTTCATGAATGTAAGGAAGTGCAATTCTTCAACTGCCTTTTGGAAAAACAGTACGATCCTTAGACGTTTGCACGCTTATGTTTCAATTCTGAGATCTAATTCGGAAGAAAAATTTTCTTTTCAGTGGAAGAATTGGCCTTCGAAAACCAATCAAAAAGCTTATTTAGTGATTTGTTAAGACCTCTTAGCCACTTTCGTCCAAGAAAAAGGTCTTATTTTGGAAATCCCATCGTCCATTATATGAATAATATATTTTTGTTATGTTTCCAAAATGAGATAATTCAATTAAAAAGCTCAAGTCACCTCAAATCTAAGATGCGTTTCGACTAGGTTTACAGTAGGCTAATAAGTTATATGCTGCTTAACCCTTTCAAGACTCAAATTTTGCTCGATGTTTACCTACTCTTATAAAAGCATCAAACTGATGAGCCTACTGCCAAACCTTAGCGAAACGCATCTTGGAATTGAGTTGTATAATTTAATTTTCTAATTTTGTTTGTTTTCGTTATGAAAAGTGAGATATTTACAAATATAAAATTGGTTAAAGGTAGCCATACAACTGAACTCTATTTTTTAAATTCATTTTCTGCCATTGAAGAAGCTTAAAACCAAACTAACTGCTAAAATAAGAACAATGACGATATCTTAAAAAAAAAATAGCATCCAATCGTTTACCTATATAATAATTATCTTATTTGCAACGTAATGTCGCAAACTATGATACAATATTTTGCTGATTATTTTTTTGCGGTTCAAGGATCACATGAAGGACCCTATATTCAAGTATGTTTATCTATTTTTGAGTAAGAAAAATAGTAAGATTTCTCAAGATAAATTCCAGCCAGCCCAGCTGAAGAAGACGACAAAAATAAGAGAACGGTTGCTCGTCTCCTATATAGTATTTTGTTCATAAGTGATTCCGAGTGAGAGAGTTTGAATGACATAAGTCGGATTTTTGGGAAGTTCTATGTGAATATGTGTTTCCACATAATATGCATGCATAAATTTCTCCAATACTCGTTTACCTTATATGAGAGCCGATATATATCTTTTCTGGTTGGGTCTTGAAATGGAATGTTCGCTGGGTACTTTTATATATTATTTACTGTGTTGTTGTTTTTTCTTTTATTGTACACAAAACAAATTGCTTTTGCAATATAATTTATTCAAAAGTTGGCATTGGACTGAGTCAATGGGGGGAAAAGGGAAAGAAAAGAACACCATAATCGCGATGTATGTGAAAGGATATGTTTTACCCTCGTTTTGTTGTGTTGTGTTTTCTTCTTATTATTATATATTTTGTTAAGAAAATTTACAACTTGAAGAAATGTTGCATACACGACATCATCATAACTAAAATGTAATATGCGGATTTTAACTTCTCAATTTCGGTGGATATTATGTTATGCAAGAGAGAAGAAGAAGCGATATTCGTCCCATTATAAATCTTATATTCTTTATGTATTTTTATCTTATAGATTTCCATTTTAAGTTTTTGTAAAACGGAATGACTATGTAATTGCAAAATAAATGTTCAAAATATTACACTTAATTAAGAATACCAATTTTAATAATAATTAAACAGTTTTGCACTCGCTTTTCGCACAGAATTAATAAGGTCCATCAAGCTGGAACCACCAAATTGAAATTCAAAAATCGAATGGCTTATATTAATTGATACTAATTAAATATTTAAGTTCTTTTGTAGAGCTAATTTAGTTCTCCAATCCCTTAATTTGTTTGTCATTTATTTTTGTTGTATTTATTTGCAATAGAGAATTTACTTTTATAATAACTTTATGAAAAAAACAAGGGTAGGCTACTGAGATTATAAAACCTGTATTGAGTCCTGCAATTTTTTTACAGGGTGCTCTATTAAAATGTTCAACATGAAAATAAGCTTTAACCATATTTAAACTTAAATATTTATTTGTAGCCAAATTGTGAATACAAAATATTTGATCAAATAACACCAAATAATAAATAAATTGGGTGGCGCAACAGCTCGTGAAGAACCAGGGCCTAGTGACTAACAACTCGCAACCATTCCTGTGTGCGCGTGTTGAGAGGAATGGAAGGGATCTACAATTGTATGCCAAATCTGAACGGCTAGACGAGAAGCACTTATTCATGACAAGTGATACTCTTGGACGAAAAAAAAAAAATTTTGTTTAGTTTTGTATGTGGCTTTAGGTACTATTAAACAATATTAATGAAAATGTTTGCAAAAATAAAATATAAAAATTGGATTTGGATTTGGATTTGGACAGGGTGACCTCTCTTTTAACTGTCTCAAAGTAAATATTAGGGCTGGCCACGAGACGAGAAAAGTCTCGTCCTCGATCTCGGTCTTGCATGACGAGACCGAGACCAGACGAGACGAGACTGGCTTTTAAGCAACCGAGACGAGACCGTGACGAGACTGTATATTTGGACCGAAATTTTTTTAGAGTCTAATAAATTAAAAAATCCAATTTCAGTTATGTAAACATTTATTTTCTTCTGCACTTAATCAGACTATCAAGAGGTGGTCCGGAAATCGTTTTTTTCGGAAACGAGAACGAGACGAGACTTAATTATACGAGACCGACACGAGAATGAAAATTTTCGATTTTAACGAGACCGAGACGAGACTAACAAAAGTCTCGCAGAGTCTCGTCTCGTGGCCAGCCCTAGTAAAGATTTAAGATATTAAAATTAATAACGGTATTAAATGGAAATCCTTTGATTTTTATTGTAGACATTTAGACTCGTTATAAAATTCTGCATGACATCACTACAAAAAATAGTGTTTTGGTACACCCTCTGCAGTCAACAAAGCGTTTTTTCAACAGTAGGAAAGGGTATTTTTATGGATTTTTATTGTTTATATTTTTTTAGTGAAAATTTGCAAATGTTCATAAATTTGAGAATTTAAATGTGTTTTTTGATAAATTAGTAAAATTTAAAAATAAAATGATGTCCCAGATTTCTGGCGCTTACTGGCTCTATGTCAGTATTTTTCAGTTCATATACAAATAAATACTATTATTTTACCGTGCGAGGTTTAGGCAAATAGGGAAGGAAGAGGAGGAACCGACGCACATTGGTTTTGAAGTTCTGAATATTAAAATGGGAGGGAAAGATAGAGTCCGGTAAAGCATTGCACAATCGCGTGGTACGGGAAAAGAAAGAATCCCTGAACTTGACAGTACGTCCGAAGTTGGGCTCAAGGGTAAACTGATGGGCATTCCTAGAAGCACGAGTATTACGGTTGAATTGTTTAAGGGGAGGAATGCAACTGGCTATTCCGCTAGAGCACTGTTTATGAAAATAACGATAAAATAATGAAATACAAGAAACATTGTGGCGGTGTTCTAGAGAAACAAATGTATCAGTAATATTTCTTTCACCTATCATTTTCATAGCTCTTCTTTGAATGGGTTATTATTGGAGCACCTGCCCAAACATGAGAGTTGTACTCGAGTTTTGGACGAATAAAGGCTTTATAGATTACAGCCAGATCAGAAGGGGAGACAAATTTCTTGCATCGCCGAAGAAAACCTAAGCACTTAGCAGCATTTTTAGCGACGTCGAATATGGGGTCATTCCACAGAAGTTATACAGATACCGAGGACTGAAAGCTTTTCGGTTTCCTCAATGCAAGTGCCACTCATGGATAGTGGCATGGGGGATGGGTTTCTCATATACGACACTAGACAGCATTGAGTTCCACACGGTTTTTAATTCCCCATTGGACAATGCTGTCAAGATCGGAATTTAATGAGCTAATCATACGCTGCCGTTTAAGTTCCGCATCCGAAGGACATGGATGTGAATCTGAAAACGAATATGAGAAGCTGATGGTGCTGTCGTCAGCGAATCAGTTTAATGGATTAAACGTTTCAGACACAAGATTATTTATGAATATAAGGAAGAGAGTCGGAGACAAAACGGAGCCCTGGGGCACACCAGCATTTATTTTGTGAATTTCCGACCCAAAAGGTAATTTCTAATCCACCGAAGAAGAGATTCATCGAAACCAAATGCGCACATTTTCGATAAGAGAGCTCGATGCCAAACTCTATCAAACGCTTTTGAAATATCAAGTGCAATAATCTTACTTTCTCCAAAACGATGTAAAGATGTGTTCCACTGTTCGGTGAGATATACCATCAGATCTCCAGTGGGCCTATTGCTACGCAAGCCATACTGCTGGTCATTAAGAAGCTTTCGTTCCTCGAGATATTTCTTGAGCTGGAAATTAATCAGCGTTTCCATGATCTTGGAAAGAAGGGACGTAAGTGCAATTGGTCGATAGTTTGAGGGTGAGGAAGATACGCCTTTTTTAGGGACAGGCTGGACAAATGCTGTTTTCCATCCACTAGGAAAGAGGCCAGTAGAATAGGACAGGTGGGCCAGCGGATTTGTGTTCGTCGAGATCTTTTAGAACTCTTCCAACTGCACGAGTGCGAAAGAAGATTTGTCCCATACAATCATTTACGCACTCAAGTACAGAAGGAGTCATAACACTTTCTGGCAGCGTCGAATTAACAGCAAACTGTGCTGCAAGCAAATTGGCTTTATCTATCGAGCTGACAAAAGGTGTATCGTTGAAGACGAGCGTTGGAACCGACGACGAAGTAGCATTTCGTATATTCTTTGCAAATGACCAAAAATTTGTACTACCTGTGGGACATTGTAGTACTTTTTGCCTTAATTTCTGGTCATGCAAAAATTTAGTTCGTCGAATATGAACATTACAGGTCTTTCTAGCTTGTTTGAACTTATTCCGGTTTTCCTCAGTAGGGTTGGCTTTATAACATCGGAAACTTACTTCTCTGACCCTAATAACCTCTTTACAGCTCGAATCAAACCATGAGTTTTCCTTGGGTTTGATAAATTTTACCTTATTCGGGATAAAATTTCTCATTCCAAAAAGAATTAAGTTTGTAATCATATCTGCACTGGAATCTACGTCACCATCGAGAAAGCACAGTGACCAGTTAAAGTTATTGAAGCAACCGTTAAGACCGTCCCAATTGGCTTTCTCGTATCGCCAAACGGTTCTCGTTGGTACTTTCTCTTTAACTGAGTTTTGTTGGCACGAGAAATCAGCAGATATGAAACAATGGTCTGATGAGCCTAGAGGCGATAATACACTAGTAGTGTATTTATCAGGGTCAGAGGTAAGAAACAAGTCATTAGTGTGTTGGCGGATTGACCTGCAATATCAGGGATTCGAGTTGGCTTGTTAACAAGCTGAGTTAACTCAGCAAAGAGCTCAACATACCTTCCTTGGGGTGTTGGCTGGCCAGAAAAGCGAAGCCAACTAGAATTGTGTACATTGAAATCGCCCGCAATGACGATTTCAGGGTGAGTATAATGGGCAACAACTCTTAGGATGGAGTCAGACAGAGCATCAAATTCGTTAAAAGTTGAATTTCTGTCCAGATTTGGGCTCCGATAAATAAAACAGGAATGAATGATGTGCTTATTGACCGTTAATTTGAACCACATGAAGTTAAAATTTGTGTTGGGGCACCATATTGTGGTTGAATAACAGCATAGACAGAAATTTCATGAACATTTCAAGTTTTTATCAATAAAACTTTAGTAGGTAGTTATCAAATTTTGAAAATTTACGAAAAAAAAATTTGTAAGCCAAAAAATGAAAAACCACTAGTAGCACTAACTTAAACAATGTTCTATCTTGCTTTCAAATTTAACTTTGATGTAACGAAAAAAGTGTTATTTTGAATCAGTCTAAAACTTTTCAATTTTTTAGTTTTTTTACCTGCGACATGACAAGTTCTTGACTTGAAAAAAAAATTAACTCGAGATATTCATGTCGATTACAGAATCCGCAAAATGTTATTCCCGGGGAGTGGACTGGATCCGCAACGACTTTGATGCGCATTTTAAATGTCAAAAATTATATGGAATGCGGATGGGCTGACTATTTCGTAAACTAAAAATTTTGAAACTACGCTACCGACATTCCTGCAATTTTCTACAGCGGATTCTCTAACTTTAAACTGGAAAAAATGTCGGAAGCCATCCTTAGCCCATTTATTGGATTCTGTAATCGTGGTGATTAATTATACGTAATATGATGATGATAGAGAAAATTATCCTGTTGGTGGTTGTGAAGAGGGTTAAATTAATTTTTTTTTTTAAATGACTCGAAAACTGTAGGGTCCTTGAATGTATCTCATTGTTGCTCTAATTCTAATACACAAAAAAGGTTATAACACTTTTCTTCGTGCAATTGATAGATTTGGAGAAAGTCGGTCGAAAACATGGTCAACATTGATCAACAAAATGTTATAAAATTGGGGTTATGTTTGGACAAATATTTTGAGTGGTAGCAGAAGGGAAATCCGCGATCTTAAAAAAAATTGATTTTTTTATTTCGTTTAAAAACTCCGAAAAAGTTTATTTTTTCAAAAAAAATTGAACTTTGGACCGCTATATCTTAAGAACGAATTGACGTACAGAGGCTGTTGATATAGCATTTTGTAGAAAATTGTACTTTTTAAAAGTTGTTTCTTGATAATATTGTGAAAAAATATAAATAAAAACAAAAAAATCAATTTTTTTTGTAAGATGCTACCATTGCCCTTTCTGTAACACTCTTTAAACTTGGCTTTTTTAATAGAAAACATTATTTTTTTTTATAATTAGCGTGTACAAAAGAGGTTGTGACTACCCTTAAGATGATATACACAGCAAGAGCGATTAGGTAGATTGGAGGGGATTTAAAAGGAGATACCGTTGCACATTGGTTTTGAACGTCTGTAGATCACAATGGGAGGGGCAAATTGAGCTGGGTAGAGCATTCCACATTCGAGTAGTGCGACTAAAGAAAGAATCTCTGTACTTAACAGTACGACCGAAATTGGGCTCAAGGGTAAACTGATGGGCATTCCTAGAAGCGCGAGTATTACGGTTGAATTGTTTAACGGGAGGAATGTCATTACCCGAACTAAAAAATTTGCCCACCCAAAATATAGCTACAATGTGTACCTACAAAAGAACTTTAAAGTTCTTAAAAAAAAGAAATTTACCCCCATCTCCTTCCCTCTAAATTATTTGATCTATCCCAAATTTATACTTTACTTTTAAGGACTCTAAAATGAAGCTTTTCACCGAAATTCAGCTTGTCCCAATTTTTTCGAAGTGAATATCTTATTTTTCTGGACGGAATTCGTAGATTTATTTTATTATGTGCACCAAAACGCCATTTTTTGACTCGATTTGAACTTAGCTGCCATAGAATAAATAAAAGTACGCTTTATCATATGTTTCGTCACTGTTGACCATAGTGGGTCCATAAAAAAGTGCCCCATGGTTCTTTCTCGTTAATTTTGTTTTTATGTTAAAAACTTTAAACTGTGACCCCACAAGTGGAAACTTAGGCGAAGCAGTTGAGTGGGAGAGTCGTGGCCCCCCTCGAGATCATGACAATCGCCGCCAGTTAAATGAAGAAAAAGAATGATAAAAACTTTAAAGGCGATGATTTTTATTTCTGTGGTAATTTTGTAATAAGAAAGCCTTTCTTACTCGTTTACAAACAAAGTTGAGATTTTCCTTAATGATATAAATAAAAAAAAAACATGCTCGTATCATTCCAATTTCTATAACGGTTTATACGTCAACAAAAAGTTTTTTTAAAATAGTACTTTTGCCCTTACCCCTCGAGTTGTTATTCGTTTCAAGTAAAAATATAGGTAGGAAGGTAGGTATACAAAACTGAACTTAAACTTAAAATAAAACAAGGTTTCTGCTGATAGCTCGAGGATACAAAAAATGTAACACAAATGCATAACCAACTTCCTTCATATTCAAGTCTTTGACTCTTCTAAATGAAATCCACAAAAAAAAGAAAATTATTAAAAAGATTATGGTAAATCGCACAATTTTCCGAATGGATTTAAGTCACATACAAAAACAAACATAAAATAAAAATTATACCTCATGATGAGTTCCATGATTTTTCTAATACTATGTTTATAAAAAAAAATATTATTACTCTCAAGAAGGGACAAAATAATCCTTGCACGATTTGGATATAAGAAATCATATTAATGCATCGTGTATGATACACTCGGTGACAATTGGTTAAAGCTGCGAGTGTTTTTTTTATATAAACAAGCACTTGACGGATTTCAGTGAAATTTGGCAAAGAAGTGAGCAATTTTAATTAGTTTGGATATTCAGCATTGTAAATAAAAACTAAGTTTATACGGAGTTGATGCATATGCCCTACAGTTGTAAGTAGCCCAGGATATTTGTACTTTTTCTGCCACAAAAATCCAAGTGAAGATTTTTAAACGCAATTGTGTTTATTTTGGCATAAGAAATACTTAGATAAAAATTAAACATCTAACAAATTGAGTCGACACCTTAACTGTTTTCACAATATTTACTTTAAACACATAAAACAATAACAAAATTATTAAACGAGTTAAAGGAGTACCTTAAATGCATTTCAGAATGTAGTCATTCCATCACGACTAAATCCAAAAGCAGCAAATGTTGTGTTTTGTTGTTGTTATCAATATTGCATATTATAACCATTATATAAGAGAGAACAAATGCGATTCAATATTTCCGTTGTCTAAATTCATCGCATTTGGGTATCTCTGTATATAAAAACTTTCATATGCATCAAGCTTACGGTCATCTTGCACCTCTTTCACTAAACAAACGTTTTGGATGTCAAGGCACATATGGTTTTCGTTGAGAGCGTGAGCTGCCAGTGCTGATCTGTATCCTTGATTAGTGCGAATAGACAACGGAAATATTGAATCGCATTTGTTCTCTCTTATATAATGGTTATAATATGCAATATTAATAACAACAACAAACACACAAAATTTGCTGCTTTTGGATTTAGTCGTGATGCTGATGATGGAATGACTACATTCTGAAATGCATTTAAGGTACTCCTTGAACGCGTCTAATAATTTTGTTATTATTTTATGTGTTTAAAGTAAATATTGTGAACTCAGTTAAGGAGTCGACTCAATTTGTTTGTTGTTTAATTGTTATCCGATTTCTCGTCGCTCAAAAATATTATTTAATCAAAAATACTGTCACGCAATTCTATTACCAAATTGTGTGCGCGTCGATAGTTATATAAGGTTAAATTTCGAAAATATCAGTTTTTCGCATAAAACTCGGAAACAGTAAATGCTATCGAAAAGTTTTTCATACAAAACTTGTAAACTATTTCATTTGCCAAAAGAAAGTAATGACTATTTTGTTCTTACGACCCACCGTTAAGAAGATATTGAGATTAAAAAAAAAATGTAAAATGAAGAAAATGGTTGTTTTTCACGTATAACTCCTAAACAGTTTAAATTTTTGAAAACATCTGAAGACAAAGTTTGTACATTATATGAATCCCTACAAGAAAAGCTTATTATTTTTTTCTTGAAAATAACCGTTTTAAAGATATAATTTTTTTAAAAGTTTGACAAAAAGTTCAATTGTCTGTTTTTTTAGTTTTTACTCTTAAAACCACAAGTCGTCGAAAAAAATCTTACGCTCAGTTTAAATATCAAAATAGTCTCTTCAAAAAAATATGAAAGTTTGTTCCATACAAGTCATCAGCAGTGTTCCCATAACGGCATTATTAATGCTAGATCTAGCATTATAGAGAAGAGAAAAGCATTATGAAATTTTAAAATTATGCTAAATGCTTTTCTGGCATTATTGTTTTTATTTTTTGCATTCTTGAATGCCAAAAATTATTTCGAATAATTGATTTTATGATATCATATTTGGAAAAAAATATATAATAAAATAGAAAGCATTCTGATTTATCCTTAACAGCGTAAAATCACGAAGATTCACACATACGCTCACAAAATTCATGACTTTTTCTAATTAAAGCATCTGTTGCTGTGCAATCTGGAAAGTCAATTATTTGGTCATATTCAGCTGTTCTGCTATTCTGTTATCAATTTCAATACAAAAGTTTCAGCTGTCAAAATATCTTTTATGAATTATAATATCGAATTCGGCTGCTTAAATTGTTAAGAAATGGGTTACAAATCTACTATGAGATGTCAAAAGTTCGAAATTCACAAAACACAAATGCGTTTTGGATCCAGCTACTAACTTTTAAAGATGCAGCTGGGGAAAATATGTTTAAGAAATTAGGTCGATTAGTGATTGGCATTAGACTGACTTCACTTCCCATTTCAAATGCTGAGTTTGAGCCCCTCTTCAGACAATCGAATATAATTAAAACAAAAATTGGTCATAAAATTGTCTAAATACGCAAAGGACTTAAGATAGAAGATTAATGCTACTTTTATTATAAGGTTTCAAGAAGTGTTATAGAGGAAGTTTGCTTGAGTTTATGAAAAACCAAAAACAGATAAGATATTATATAAATAAGAATGTGATAAATCTGACTGATTTAAAATTAAATAATTAACTACTAAAACATGTTCTTACTTAAAAATAATTTGCTGTAAAAGTTCCTATTACCTACATAATTACATATAAAGACTCTCCCAAACCAATGCCAAACATTCGGTGCTTCGAAGAAACATTCTCAGTTGGTATAGGTACTCTTATTTATTATCTTGTAAATAAATTTTTAAAGGCGAATGTTTCTTCGCCGCACCGAATGTTTCGCATTGGTTTAGGAGAGCCTTAAAGCTTTAAGTTTTGTTATTTTTAAATTAATTTTGTTTTGTTTTCGTTTTTTTTATATAAGGGGAAAATT
Source organism: Melangyna quadrimaculata (assembly GCA_949320155.1). Taxonomy (NCBI): domain Eukaryota; kingdom Metazoa; phylum Arthropoda; class Insecta; order Diptera; family Syrphidae; genus Melangyna; species Melangyna quadrimaculata. The sequence continues at coordinate 7,171,227 of OX439484.1, read as the reverse complement.
ACCTATGTATGCATGTTAGGTTTTTATTTTTATAAAATGTTTGTTTTTTAATCATCGATATGGACGTTTTTATATGGATTTTGAAATCTAACATTTTGTTTTTGGAGCTCCCATACGATCTGGCATTATAAAATTTGAAATCTAGCATTATGAAATTTGAGATTATGGCAACACTGGTCATCAGTCGCAAGATATTGTGACTTCAATAGTGTCAACTGTCAAAAAAAAAACGTTTTTACGCATATAGCTTTTAAACGCTAAGCTTAATCGAAAAATTAAATTACCAAATTTTTTACATTATGTAATATTATACAAGCATGCATTAACAGTTTTTTTCTATAAGCCATAATTTTTACGGCATCAAAAAAGTGTGATAATTTCATATTTTTTTGAAGAGAATATTATGATATTTAAACTGAGCCCAAGATTTTTCTCAACAAATTTGAACATTTTTTGTCAAACTTTTAAAAAAATTATATCTTAAAAACGTTTGAAAAAATAAATGAAAAATTTTTCTTGAAAAAAAAAATAGTCGTAACTTTTTTTTGGCAAATGACAATCTACAAGTTTTGTATGAAACACTTTTCGATTGCATTTACTTGGATTTTTTTGGTAGATTGGCCATTTGTTTTGTACATTTTGCCTGGGCTATAAGTGTCACATCCGTCACAAAATTATATCTTTATCTGTAATTAAAAAAAAATGATCATTTGGAAAAGTAAGAAGAACGGCAAACAAATCTCAATTTTGCATTTTTCTGTCAGCGGTTTTTGACATTTTCGGATAGCATGGATAGCTAACACACGGGATTGCAACAACACGAACCTATGCTGATAGCTCTGCATAGGTTTTAGATCGCGGCCAATGTCATTGTTATATCAGTGCTTATTTTATGAAGCAACGATGAGCGTTTTTTTTGTGCCATTATTTCTAAGCTAAGGTTAGGCTAAGGAAGGTTCGAGATGTATGCCCAATGCAGATGACAAGACCTGAGACCCTGAGACCTATACACTCAGAGAAAAAAATAGTTATTTTTTACTATTTTTTAACTATTTTCATAGTCAAAATCGGGAAAACTATTTTAAACAGTTAAATAATAGTTATTTATGACTATTTTCATTGTCAATTAATAATTTTCGTAAATTCAACTGCTTAATAGTTAATATTACTAGGTAAATTAGTTATTTTTAACTATTTTATTGTCAGTTGATTTTTTTTTAAACTAACTATTCGATAGTCAATATCAGCTATTCAATAGTAAAACCAACTTTTTAATAGTTAATGTTATTAACAATACTATAGTTATTTGTGACTATTTTGATAGTCAATCGATTTTTTCAGAATCAACTTTTTGATAGTCAATTTAACTATTTAAGGTGCTATGTACATATAACATCCTGCATAGTTTAATTGGACCTTAAAGAAAAGTCGTTGAATGACTATTAATATCGTCACCTTCAATATCTGTTTTGGAAATGCTTAACTGATAGTTTTATACTTGACGCATACAATAGAATAATTTATTCCCTTAAAATTCTTCAAAAATCAACAATAACAAAATTTAGCTCGAATCATTTCAATTGAAATTTTGCACTTTATTATATCTTATATAAGAATTTAAAAAAATTACAGTCAATAAAAAAAAAACAAGTAGAAATATTTAAGTCTTATTAAAAAAATTGAATACCTACAGCTTGTCGTCCTCGATTGGCTCACAGGTATCAGATGTATGGAGAATAATTTCAGCTTTGGTTTGTTAAACGTCCTTCACCTTTTCTCCACTGCACTGGCGTCGAGCACTTCTAGATTAAAAGTTTCACCTTAATAATTAGAATCGTTTCCGTAATTCGTGTTACTTTTTTTTGTTAAATTTCTTACCACTATTTCTGCAAACAATTTTTCCCAAAGGACACTCATCACAGACTGGTCGACATGCAACAAAGAGATCGCGACCCGCAAGCGAAACTACTACAACATATTCATTTGAAACTATGTTGTTACTACTCATAGTTATTTTCAACTATGTGGTAGTTGTTGTGTATACCATCATGCACTAAATTAAATAAATACTACTATTTCATAGTAGGAAACTATTATAGAATAGTCAGAATTGATTGTTAATTCCTTTAAAAAAAAAGTCTTCAACAACTATGCTATAATATCAAAATAGTCACAATAAACTATTTTGTATAGTCACTAAATAAAATTATTGATTTTTAACTATTTTGTAAGTATTTTCAATTTATTTTTCTGCAAAAATAGTTATTCGACAAATTTCATTGAAATTCATAGAACGACTATCACAATAGTAACAAAAGTAACTATTTTTTTCTCTGAGTGTACCAATGTGAAAATAGTTCTTAGAAAATAACTTGCAATCTCCTATACCCTTTCAATGAAGTGATTCGGAGTGTAGATGTTCATATTCTTATTCTTTTAAAGGACGACGCAGTTTATAGCTGATGCAGAACCATTCACCCATCACCACCCTCCTATATATCAAAGTTCTCTTATTCCCTTGGGCCGTGTGCTCTGAATTTAAAATAAATAAAATATATATTTGTATGTGTGTTCCTTGAGTGAAGGATGTAGAGAAGTTTGAATGCAAATGCCAAGAAAAAAAGGGCCATGACATAATAATACAAAACGAGGTAAAAATAATGTCATACCTACAAACAAATACAATTCCAACGTATAATGTCATGTTCTTGTATGATTGGATGTTGAACTATCCTTGTCAAGAGCATCTTTGCCAACATACCATAATCTGGCTCTATACTACTCGTACCTAAATTATTCGCATATTCAACCCCTTGTGATGTGTATTGTGTAATAACATAGTATAGAAGACGTAATTATGCAAAAGAAAGAACAAATGTCAGGGCAGGCAAAGTGCCATTAATTCCATTTGTCAATTTGGTTGTAATTGACAACTTGTGTGCCAGCGAATAGAATTATGTGTTATAGTAATGTTGTGTGGGTGTGTGTATGTCTCAAAAATAGCCCCAAGGATCATGCGTATGCTGTTGCATAGGGGTTTGAGTAGTTCTTGGGGTGAAATTTTCATAATATGAAGAATTGAAGATGTGCATATCCTCAAGGGTATCATATAATCGTTCTTAAATAATTCTACTCAACAAACATCTCTCGTTCTTTGTTGCAAAATAAAAAAATAAAAAAACAAAATGAAGAAGAACACAATTATTCATTTTGAGCGTGGTGTGGCGTGGGCGGGATGCATGGGGCCGTTATGATGGGAGTCCTTTGAACGCACATTGTGATTGTGCGTTAAGAAGAGGAAAATAGGGTGCGCTTTTATATGCTTTTGCTTCAAACTAAGTGGTGGATAAATTGCGAGCACTTAATGAATAAATTAAATTAAGATGTGTGTTTTTAGCTGAGGAATGCAGGTGAACAATATAAATGCCAGAACTGAAGAGGAAAATGTTGAAAGAGTGTAGAAGGTAAGGTATATTTAATTTGAATGAAATTGTTGTCTTTTATGATGTCTGAGAATTTTTTGTTCCTTCAACCACTTGCCTTGGTTCTTGGAAGAATACATAAGAGTTTATTGAGTGTATGAGTTGTTTTCTTTATCGTCTTAAATGATGCTCGGTACAAATTAATTTATTTTTCAGGGAAAAAGATCATAAATCCACCAGAAGTGCTCGTTGCGGAAAATTGGTAAATCCGGCTTAATATAAACACGTGAATGCAATATTTTGTTAGGACTGTGAGACGGGGGAAGGGGGCTATCACTTCTATTTCTGTTGATTTATTGATGAAAAATTGACCCTTATACACGTTTCCATGTCATGAATATCTTAACGGGGTTAGTATTTAAAGCTTTACCAGCACCCAATATACCCCATGCAAAATGTTCTAATGGAATAATTACTACAAAAATCGTTGGGTAGTGTAAAGTTTAGGCAATACGAAAATCAAAAATAACCAACCTTGCACAAAATTCTATTAGCTAATCTTAAATTTCTAGGACATTTTTATCCCACATCCTAAATTAACTTTTAAGAAGTGTTGCCATGGTGGAAGCACTGGCAGGCTGGAGACATAAGGGTTGCCTACTTACCAGATTACAACAACGAAATTCCACATAAATTGGCCTATAAATCGAGAACCATACATCGGACGATGACTCATTAGATTCAAAATACGTAAAGCTATAGGAACATATTATTCCTTCGGTCCCTCCGCCACCCTTGTGTGCTGCGGGTGCAAAATACACTCGGCGGGTAAGGGTTTTTGTTTTGTCAGAAAATAATGGTAATTATGTACACCTTTATAAAATCGTAAGATTGGTGTCTACGCAGAATTTCACACCCTACGGCATATCTGAAGCATACCTAAATCCATGAATTTGGTTCTTTACAAACCGACATTTGTCTTAGTATAATCTAAGTATATGATATATAAATTTAGCGTAGTTTTTAGTGCCCAATGCTATGAAAGCAAAATAAATGCAATACAACACCCCTGGAAAAAGTTATTTTATTTTAATAAACAGATGACTAAAATTTAAGTGCAACAAGCATAACATAACCGAGTTCCAACGGCATGGTGATGAAATTTGGAACACATAGTCCATTTGTCATAAGAAACAAGAATCAAAATATCTGTGCTGAAAGATTTTTTTTGTGAGTGAAAGCTAAAAGTTAATTACTACTACCAGAACTGGTATGTTGATGAAAGTTGGTAGAAATTTGGTTTAACTTTTTTACTGGTCGTAGAGGCTTTTTCCTTTTACTCAAAAAAACATCCTTTTATCCCAGATATTTTGATGGGCTCTTTTGATTGTTATTTCTTACGACAAACAAAACATGTGTGCCAAGTTTCACCAGCATATCATTAGAACTTGGTAGTATTATGTTCGTGTCTCTGAAAATTGCATCATCATTTTATAAAAGGAATATAACTGTTTTTATGGAAGTTGTATTGTATTTATTTTGATTGTATAAGATTGAGCATTAAAATCTATCCTAAAGTCATGTATCACATGCTTAGATTATATCAAGCTAAATATAAAGTGCTTTGCTATACTTCCACCTTCCCCTCCCCCATTTTGAAAGCGATTCTACAAAAAACAAATACATGGATTAAAATGAACTTTGGATATGCTGTAGACCAGCGGTTCCCAAACTTTTAAAGCTTTGGAACCCTTAAGAAGGTCCAAATAGATTTCGCAACCCCAACTCTTAACGATACTAAAAAATGAAAAACAAAACATCACATTTCAAAAAAAAAATATAAACTTCAAACACGTTTGTATTTGTAATTATACATAACACGTAGCTGGGTAATAATTGGCCTGGTGGGTCCGGTGAATTTGGCCAAAGAATGGACGTTTTTATTATTTTTTTTTTTAAGGACTAAGGAATATTTTCAGCTTTTTTTTCTAACAATGTATAATTTAATACATTTAAAATTATTGTAAAAACTTCATTAGGATAAATTAAGAAAACAAGTTACAAACTGAATAATTTTTATTAAAAAACCTTAAAAAAGACCAACAATCGTTGAATGGTTTTAACATTTTGTGGAAATACTACAGCAAAATAATTTTCACTCAGTTACGTGGAATATTATGCAAATCGAGTTTGCTTTTATTTATGAATGTAACAATAAAACAAAAAAATATGTTTACTTTTTATCAAAAATGGCATATGATTTGGAAACATTGGCCTGCATTTGAGTGAATTTGGCCACGACAAAATATGAAATAATGCATCAAAATTGTAAGAAAACTTGTTATAAGAATACCTTCGAGGCTTACAAGTACAATTCTCCTAATAAGGCTGCAAAAGGGCAGAGAAAAATTGATCCTCCTAATATTGTTCTAATGATATGAAAACTTTAATTAATAATTCATGTATTTAAAAAACAAAACAATAAAAATATAAATGAAACCATAAAAACTAAAAACTCCTTAGTATAAGAACATGTCTGTGTAATCAATTGGTAAGGGATCATTGATTGATTCTAGAAAACGTTTAACCGGCCAAAGTCTCTCAAAACTGCAGGGTGAATTTGGCAACCAAATTTTTGATTTGCAATAATTAAACTAGTCAACTGATTTCTCCAAACATTACGATAATTGTGCAAAAAATCATTACTCTGTAAAAAAAAATCTAGGTATGCAAAAGTTATTCATATTTTAATTTGAAAATGCAACAGTCACCCGGTTTCACGGTACCTACTTAAAAAAAATATTTTTGTGATTTTATTATTTGTACTTCGAGAAAGTCGCGGAACCCTGAAAACTCTTTTGCGGAACCCCAAGGTTCCGCGGAACACAGTTTGGGAACCGCGGCTGTAGACTATGAAATTCTGTGACACTCGTCTTAAAATTTTATGAATATTTATATAATTACCACTTTTTTCCGACAAATAAAAACCCTTATCCATCGAGGGTGGATAACGTAATGGTTAGTGCATAGGACTATGTCAAGCTGGAGGTCTGGGTTTACTTCCCAGCCTCGTCCACCTAAAACAAAAAAAATTTTTCAGGGCTACTGCCTCTTGCGAGGAACATATCCTCTAAGAGTATCACTTGTCATGAATAATTTCTTCTCGTCTAGTCATTCGGATTCAGCATAAAATTGTAGGTCCCTTCCATTCCTGTCGACACGAGCACACAGGAATGGTTGCTAGTTGTTAGTCACTAGACCCTGGGTTCTTCACGAGCCGTTGCGCCACCCAATTTATTTTTTTTTTATTTTTATTTTTATCCACCGAGGGTATTTTGCGCCCCCAGCACGCAAGGGTGGGGGAGGGTACACAAAATTATATATTCCTATGGATTTAAGTATTCTGAAACCAATGAGACATTTCACTTCATCGTCCGATGTCTGGTCGATGATTTATAGGTCAATTTATGTGGAATTTCGTTTCATAACTTGGTAAGGAGGCAACCCTGATATCTCCGGTCTGCCAGTGTCTGTGGATGTGGATGTGGACTTTTAGTGTACTAAAGCTCATCCCGTCAGGATGAAGTGCAAGATTGTCCTAACTATAATTACTGTTGTCAACATATTAATAATAACTATATATTTCCTGTTTAATAGAAGTTTTTGTATTTAAAAGATGATAATCCTTTTAGCCTTAGGTCAGTTATTGCTATGTTAGTTATTTCTGTAGCTGGAACACTTCGGAGTGTTTCACCCTTCTTAAGGTCTATATTTGAAGAAAACTATATTTATATGTAATTTTTAAATAATTAATTTTTATTAATTGCTTGAAATATGCTTGAAGAAGAATGCAAGAAATTTCAACCGAACCGTTAGAGAAATAGATAACATCAATAACTGAGCTAAGATACCACTTAAAGGTTAAAATTAAAAGCAAGTTCTTTTTTTAATGTAATTGATCCTGGAGGCCTCAATTCAAATTGTTTTTTGCCAGTCATTTGACATTTATAGTGCTTTTAGGGTGTATCCTTGATTTCTACGAAATGTTTTAATAGCATCTCGTAGAACCCGAGCATATTTGTCGAAAAAGTCAATAAGTTATATTAAAAGAAAAATTGACTCCGACTTTGATAGGTGAATATTATTGTTGGCAACGGATCTTAAACATACTACTTTATCATCTAGATTGAAAGAAAAGGGTTAATAAAACATATATTCTGTATGCAACAATTTAGTAAAAGACTAAGCACTCTTTAGTTAGTAGTAATAAAATAATTGTGGGACACTGTGGCGTATACGTATTTTTTATGTTGATTTTGTATAATACTTTTTCTGAAGATCAATATAGCCTTGATTTACCCAACAAACGACTTATCAAGTAATTTAATTACTAAAATTAAAAAAAATAAATAATTTAAATTAATAATTTATTTGACAACGTGGCGTATACTTATTTTTAAACAATTTCATTTTGACATTTTGAATGAAACAAAACAACTTAAGTGTTCTACCACCAAGTAATTTTTTGGCTGAAGTTATAGCTATTTCACGAGCGCCAACCCGATCATCAGACTTCTTTGTGTGGTTCTGGAGTCTAAACATGTTGATTTTTATTTGAAGAGCTTTGCTCGTCATAGGGATTGAACTTTAAGACATCAAATGTGACTGGAATTTGGAAGCCGACAGCCTACCCGTCGCGATATTGAAGCCACTTGCTAAGCTCCATCTCAGAGCAGGTTTTGTTGCTTATCGAATGGATTTAAACGACTAGAATTTTTATTAAAACACACAAGCTTGTTTTTTTTCAATTCGGTTCCTTTCAATTTTTTTTCTCCGTACCCAATTCATATGCCAAAAGTTCGTTGGTGATATAAGGGGGCAGAGTAGTGAAAAATTTGTCACTGGTCAAGGGCTTGGGTTTGAAGTATTTTTGCAACCAAGAGTGATGCTTTTTAGATATAAGTTCCCCAAATTCATAGAATGAAATGCAGAAATGAAGTAAATTTGAAAATAAAATCGAATTTTAAAATCACAATGTGCACGGAAATTCGATGATTCCGATATCACTAAAGTATGTGATTTATCTTCGGTGGGAACGTTTTTAGAAAACTTTCCGATCCATCTTTTACCTACATATATGTATAAATGTATTGCTTGCATCAAATAGAGAGATAAACAAACATAACATGATTATGATTTTGATTATTTTCGTTTAATATGCCGACAGTTGCATCGGCGTAGTATAACATTTTGACAGCTACATTAGACGTTTCATAGTAATTTAAGTTTTACTGAGGGAGGTAGCAATATTTTCTTCTACTTTTTCTGATATTTATTTCTGTTTTGACTTCAAGTTACGGGTCTGAATGATTTGGAACACTTTCATAACCTCATAAGTGTACCGTCTGTATCCACTTTAAACCCCAACTCACTTAGCAAAGCATCTATACCACATACATATTCCGCAACATCAAAAAAGACAGCTTTATGCTTTAACTGTAGGTATAAGGGATCAAATTATTTAACCATAAATAGACTAAAAGTGGAAGATACATACCTCACAAATTTTGATGGACACCGTGACTAAGCAAAGCATATGCCCTACCAGATAATGAGAGACGGCCCAAATCGATCACTATCGTGCGTGCGTCTTTTCGGTTACGATGCGTAAACGTTACGCATTCCCGATCAGAATCAGGCTTCCAGGTTCCATACCATCACTATGACTGTCTGATGATGATGCCCATTCGTGATCTTCTTCGTTTCTAATCCCACTTGATGGGCTTGTAAAAGTGTCAGTTTCAAGTTCATATTTTTTTTAGTTTCGGGTAAACAAAGGAATTCAATAAAAATACGAACCACTTATACAAAATTTGTTCATGTGCAACACGCAGTCCTAATGAGGTTGGTAGACCATTTAGACTGACGGAGCGAGAAGCATTTATCTGACAGTTGATAATTGTATCCAATTGCACTTAAGCTGGTGCGGCAAGTCGTATGGAGGCAACCCTTTGGCAAAATTGAGAACGGAAAAACATTAAGTAATGAGTGTACACATTTTTTGTTGGTACCTTGCCTACATTGACTTCTTGTTTGAGAGAAAATTCAATACAATGTTGCAAGATGAACCAGCACGTATTTAGTAAAAGTTTTTCGATGGTCGCCAGATATTTATCAGATTAAAATTCAGAATCCCAGACATATACCTACCTTGTTTTTGGTAGTAATTAGCGTTATTTTCAAACCAGTGCTCCCACTTTTCTTCGGTATTTGGCAAACAAAATTCTGTTTCCATTAACGAATAACCTAGGAAATACATAATAACTAATTATAATAAAAATACAAAATTAGGTCAGACAAAATACCAATTGCCTTTAAAATTAGTAATTAGTTAAAAAAAATACATATATTTTTTGCAAATCTGTTATAATCTAGAAACATGTACATAATAAGATATTTTGTTTTTGAAAAATTAGTAATAAATAGAAAAATCTTGGGTTGAAGTCGGATAAGGTGATATGTGATAAGTGAAAGGTACTCATTATCGACAAATTCCGTCTGCATAACAAGTGATAATCATATTTTTGTGACTATTCTCTAGCTAAACAGCTGTCACAGAAAATAGTCGCAAAAATATGATTATCACTTTCGACAGTCACCTTACGCAGACGGAATTTGTTGATAATGACTATCACTCCTCACATATCACCTTAGCCGATTCTAATGTTCCGAAAATTAAGAACTAGCGAGAAAAAGTATTTAGGTACTATTCAAAAATACTGGGGCATATTTTCATAGTCGCCGATAAACCCAGGTTTTACTAAACTACAGCTTAAGACTATTTCGGATCAATGAATACATGCCGATTTTACTTACAAATTGTTGGATTTATATTTATATGAGATTATTAACTTGTTATAGTACACAAATAGCTTCAAATATTTTGAAATGATAAACTTTAAAAATAGAATCAACGTTTGAAAATTTTACTAAAACTAGTTTAACTTAGACACAGTTTAAAAATAACTATATGAATACGCCCCAATTATTCTAAGTAGAAATTATAGAAATTTTCCATAAATTAAGTACCTACCTAGCCGCTAATATGTGTTTATTATTTTTTTAAAATTATATTTCTTTTATGACAAAATACCCGATTTGTTTTTAAATTCATTGGTTTACATTTAAACAAAAAATCAACCAACACTTTTTTTTTAAACTAAGAAAAACAGTAAAAAAATCAGTCTATTTTTTTTTTTCACACAATGATTTCATACAACTGGTAATTTTTTTCAAAAAACGCAATAGACAGTTTTTTAGAGCAAATTGTCTTTGTTTAATAATTGAATTTCAAAAAAATTGTTTTCAACTATTTTTTTTCCTAAAAATTTTAAATAAAAAAATTAATTCCAATTTTTGAGAAAATAAAAATTGAAAATAATTTCAACATTTAATGAAATTATAATATTAAAGAAGAAAAATTACAAATTAATTAATTGTAACTGTACGGAAAAAATATTTTTTATGTTTCAGAGAATAAGTAATTTACAAAAAAAAATATATTTTTTTTAATACGCAGAAAATTTGAAATTAAAAAAAAAAAACTATTTCTAAGTATTTATTTTATATATTATTATAAATTTTTTTGTCAATTATTCAGAAAATTTAAAAATATTCTTCAACTATTTGCCTACTTATTTTCTGATTAATAAGTAATTTTTTTTACATGGACATAGCTAGACGAAAATCAAGAAATATTGAAATAAATTACTTTTGTTTAAGCTACGTTTTTATAGAAACAAGGGAACGACAGCATTTGCGAACTGAAGCTAACTTTCGTACTCCACGAAACGCATCCTGAATAGTTTTTTTCGGGTTGGTGTCAAAATTCTGTCAGGTCAGAATTCTTTCTTTTTTTGAAAGTAGAATTTTGTAAAACAGTGCTAAAAATAAGCTGAATTTTGAAAGCAGAATTTTTGTATCGATAGGTGTTATTTTGAAAAGCAGCATTTTAGAACCATAGAATTTCGACTCACTTGCATTTTTTTTTCATTAATTATTTAATTTCCCACAAATCAGAAATTTGTATCCTTCGTCATTAATTTTCCTGAAAGTGTTAGGCTTTTTCGTTAATTTATTTGTCGTTCGCAGGTGTTAAATTAACGTAAATACATGATTGCTATACATTCATAATTGACAGTATTTAAAAACAAAACTTTTAAGTAAAGTGGGAACACCTACCAAAAACGAAACGATAATACTGTAGCTATATGTGGTTGTGGACATAATTGGAGCCCATCGCTGTATAAACAAAACACACAAAAACAACAATAACTTCTCTTCAACTCGTACAGATATAGTTTTTTAATGTTAGCCATTTCGGAGGAGACGCATCAATGAAACGATGCAAAGCCAAAAGCAATACCAACTGGAGCGGGACAAAGGCTTATTACCAACACCGATAACTTAATTATTTAGTTGCGTGCGACAAGGATGTTGATTAAACACTGAGCACTTAGTCAAATGCGTGCAGATTCGCATTCGAAGTGGCATCCACAGACGTCGTCGTTGTTGTCGTTATTGTCGTTATTGTCGGTCGATGTTGTTGCATCCTCCGACGCGACGACTGACTACCGACTCCACTATACGATTGCTTTCGTTTTTGACTATTCGCGCTCTATACAAGGGTACCTGATGCAGTTTAAGGAGGCGGAGGTGGTGGTGGTGTTGGTGGATGAGATTGGAAAACCCCCACTTCCAAAAGATTGTATATGAATAAAACATTTTCGCCTTTCGGAGGCCCCGGTCGGAGCTGAGTTTGGCGTTAATGGAATGAACCTCTACTGTCCTTTGGCAGTGGCGGAGAAAATTATCCTGTCAAATGCAGGAACTCACAGAGACATGCAAGTCTTAATTGAATTTGCATACCTACTTGCAGAATACGCGCTGATGGGGGCGCGGTGCGACGTCGGGGCGAAAGTGGTGTTGCCTGACAGCGCTGTTGCACGGATATTATGGTCGCGCCCCCGCGAATCCATTTAAATCGCGAGCATGACTCCTCTAAATGGCGGGTGGAGGTAGCAGCAGGCGGAGGTGGTGTGGCTTCTTTTTTGTTTTGTTGTTGTTGTTGGTGTCAATTTGCATTCGGAAGGAAAAAGTGAATGCCAAGCGTATAAAAAGTGTAAAAGGGTGATGCGATGCCGGGTGCGTGTTAAGGGCGATAAGGTGGCAAAACTTGAATGCAAAAAGGATTGAGATCTTCGGCAAAGATAAGAGATTGTGCGACAGTTGGTGGTTGGACTGATTGTTCATGATGATTTATTACCGTCTGAAACTTGTTTGTTTTACTGTACATTTCTCTACCTAGCGTGTCTCTCTACTTTTGATTGCCGCCTTTGCAAACACAGCCTGGATGTCGATGTTAGTAGTTGTGTGTGATGAATGCAATGTCCTTTGTCCCGTCAAAACAGTTAAGTACATTGGCAAACTGAGATTCTAGGAAATATATGGCTAATGTGATTTGCGTGTTCTAAGGTTAGTTCCTTACACATACAGTACGAGTGAATATCTACTTAACAAAAAAAAATCGATTTCTAGGAAAAAAAAAAAAAAAATGTAGGGAAAATTGAGCAAAAAGGAGTGCGATGTTGTATTGTTGATATGACGTGCTTGCATAAATTTATTAACTATTTTCAATAATTTTCAATTAAGTATACACTTGTATTCACTGTGTTTTGGATTTAGTTTTTAAATTTTACTATTTTTTCGAAAACATTTCAAATAATCGCATTTAAGTGCAAATTCTAGTTTTAACAATTTTTTTTTTTCAAACCGACAAGAAAATCAACTGTAATGTAATGGACCGTTTTGCATTTGGGCGCTTATGGAATGCAGATTGGAAGGGTAAATTTTTTGTTGGCAAGTGTTACTACTGGCCTATTTTGAGCAGAAACGTATATATTTAAGGTCTTTGAGCGAGAATAAAGTATTATGTCAAATAAAAATTTGAAATGCCCGATTTTATTTGAAATAGTAAATGCAACTTTTAAAAGATATTAGGTTTGAAAATTCCAAAGATGACATAAATGACACACTCTATATTGTGTGTTTTGGTTAAAGAGCTAGTACTTTATTATTTTATAAAATGTAGGTATTTTCGTTTTCAATCAACTCAACTTTTTTAATTTATAAACAGTAAAATTGCTCCCTGCCTGTTAATGTTATGTGATTTGACATTTGGTACGATATAACCTATGGCGATTCGCCACATAGCATTGACGCTCAGAGATTTAAGTGTTAAGTCCTGCAGCTGCCAAACATTTTCAGCATTGGAAACTTTTTATAGGTAGGAGGGGAATTTTTCTAGAAAAAAATTACTTTAAAATTAAACAAAATTGTTAAAAAAAACAGTGGCAACTCTTAGATAAAGTAGCATAAAACCAGAATTAAATATTTCTTTTTTTAAATCAAATTGTTTGAATGAATAGTTTTTCAAAAGTATCAAAATTTTGAAAAAAAAATAATAATAGGCTTAAATATTCAACTGTTTTTTTTTTTTTTTTTAACATTTTACGTTAAGCATTATTTTTGGTATTCGAATTTAATGGTCTTGTGATCTTTCTGTCAAATATTTTGAGCATTTTGTCTTTTTTTTAAAATGATTTTTCATCTGTTGCATTCGTGAACCGGTGAAAGTTTAAATAAAAAACGCTTGTGTTTGATGAAGAGAGGGTGACGTTAACTCTGCATATAGGTAGTTTTTTGTTAAGATACAGAACTAAGCTATCAAGGTTCGTTGCTTTGATTTAATTGATGAGTACATGACGATGGTGAGAAAGGTGATCGAATTTCCATAGCATAAAGGCATTGTTTTTTGGGGGACTGTTCAATTTGACGGACACTCTCTGACACTCTGTCAAACACCTATGGCGACAGATATTTAACATTTAAAGCTTATCATTTCTTGCTCCTCAAATAATAGGAATCAATTTACCAAATTTTCGACACAAATAATTTTTGTTCGGTTTTAAGAATTCAAAATAATTTTTCAAAAATTCGATATCATAAGTAGGGGAAAGGTTGGAACAATGAGGCGCTTCTTTTTCAAATGGTTATAATTCCGAATTCCCTACATTTTGCCATATAAATTTCATTGAAAAAATTTAAAACAACTTTCCCATGAGTAAAATTGTTGTAGAAGGTCAAACTGTCTCACTGTTTGGCGGGGGTTCGAAGTCTGAGACAGCGTAGGGCGCACAGTGGGTCAGCAAAATATTTGTATTAAAAACTCGTCTTAAGCAATTTCTTACCAAAAATATACATGAATTATATTCGTTTAACATATTATTTATTAATTTATAGGAACAAAAGCAACAAAAAACATATCAAAGTATAAGATAAAAAAAACTAACTAAAATCACATTTCAGTGTACATTATTCTTTAAATAAGTTTTTAATAAATCAAATAAATTCATGCTTTTCATTTGATTCTTTTTTTTTAAGAAATTTTGTTGCAATACAATTAAAAATAAATAAAAAAACATTTTTATGTTCAATAAAAGAAGCAAAGATAGGATAAAACATGTCTCACTATTCGACTTTTGAATCTGTCTCACTGTTTAGTTTTTATCAGTTTCAAGAAAAACTTTTGTGCATAAAAAAACTGTAAAGAATACCGTAGATTTTTGTTTGCATATTGAAAAAGCACATAATAACAAGTCAATACAAAAAAAGTGCCTCACTTACCTAAATATTTGAAGATGCCACACAAATTTTAAAATCACGAAAACAAATACTTTTGCCCTTTTTTTCGCTCTTTACTCACTGAGAGCACACGGAAAACTGGTTGTTGTTCAGAGCAGAAAAAAAAGTTGCGGAATTGAAAATAAACATTATTAAATGCACCGAAATGTCTGTGCAAGTTTCTGGGAAGCTAAAAAATTAAATGTCTCACTATTCGGACTGTCTCACTGTTCCAACCTTTCCCCTTCATATTTCGTGTCAAATTTTGGTTTTCTAACAATATCCCAAGTTCTTAATAAAACTTTAATGAAAATTCTATTTTCTGTGCCCTATCGCAATTCCTTATAAAAAGAGACTTTTACTTGCTATTTACGTAGTATAGTATATGGCAAGTTTAGGATTCGTGCAAGAAAAAAACTTAGAGATAATAATTTTCCCTTACATTACGATTATAGAGAACGCGAAAAAAGTGGGTCTCGCAATTCTGTCTGTCTGTCCGTCTGTCTGCCCGTCTGTCTGTCCGTCTATCTGTCCGTCTGTCTATCCGTCTGTCTGTCCGTCTGTCTATCCGTCTGTCTGTCCGTCTGTCTGTTCGTCTGTCTGTCCGTCTATCTGTCTGTCTGTAGCTCGACTTGCAGTCTAAACGGCTGAAGCGATTTTCTTCAAACTTTGGACTTAAGCTTCTTATGTGATTCCCTAGAAGGGAAATTGAAATTTTTTTTATCTCAAAAAATAACGAGACCTACCTCTCATACAACCAATATAAAAAAAATTTGATTTATTTCAAAAACGGCTATAACGATTTTCCAAAATAAATTACGAGCTAGTGAAATTACTTAAGCAAACATTTTAGTAAAAAAAAAAAAAAGGATAACGATTTTTGGGTTTCCAAACACCTCGTTAACTGCTACACCGATTTCAAGCAAAATTTTTATACAAAAGGTACCTTACGATTTTAACAATATTGCATATAAAAATTTTCGAAACAAAATTTTTGGATTTCTAAATAAATATTGAATTTTTTTTTAGAAAATTCAATATCATGAAAACGGGATAGTAATTTTTTTTGTTTTTTATTAAATACTAAAAGCTGGCATACCAAATTTTATTTTAAAAAATGTGCAAGAATTTTTATATATAAAAAAAAAAACCGCTCTACCGATTTTTGAATTTTATTTTTCATAAATTCATATTTATTAACCAATTCAGATGGCATACTTTTTTTAGCTCTATGTTTTGTAGCTAAAAATAACTAATTTATTATAATTCATTGTAATCATTTATATTTTAAATTGTTTTTAAAACTTTCTTTTTAATGATTTAATAATGTTATGGGAACCAATAAATATTTACATTGTCATTTTCAAGCTAAGTTAAAATTGTTAGCTACTAGAGCCAGTTTTGTGCAACACAGTCGTGTCCATTTTTTACTTTAACTGGGCTTTTGATCTGTTAGGGTAAACTGGGGAACATTTGATGACAGGGCACTTTTGACGTTGCAGTTTTGGCTTAAGAGCCAAAAAGTACTTAAATGCGGAAAGAAGCCCAATTACAACATTTTTTATGAACTTTGAAAGTTCTGCTTCAACTCTTCTCGGTGAAACACATGAATTATCGTTTTCGTGATCGCCGATGAAATATTTGATCACCAGTACGTAAGGTCTTTTTTACTCATTTTAACTGTTTTTTTTTTAATATTTTAATGAAATGATCTTTTATAGAAAATATTTTAAAAAAACGTGCGATTGTCAATCGTTGATTGTTAGTTGATAAATATTGAAAATCGATATTAAACCACCCAACCGAAAAAAGTTTTGGTCATTGGGAATTATCCAGACCGTTGTGAATTATAAACAAATTGACAAATATCAATGAACAGTTGATCAGATTTTCAGTAAATTGAGTTTAAAAATCCAAAATATCAATATTTATCAACTATCAATCAATAATTGACAATCGCAAAAGGGGTCATTTTAACGAACAATCAGTGAATACAATTATAGCAATAATAACTTTTGAAATACATCAATTCTGCTTTCTGTAAATGTGTATGATTATTGAATTAGTCGATTTTTAAATTTTTAACGGGTGAGTTTAGAATCTTGAAATTTTTAACTTTCGTGGTTATTATTGATTTGGATTTTTAGAGAAAAATTTGAACTTTTAATTAAGCGCTATGCGGAGTGAGTTACTTGAGTACCTAACCTAGGTGCCAGTTATAGCTATCATTGGAAACCATCATTGAAAAAGTTTTCTGTTGATTTTGAGGACCTTCGAAAGTTTAAACATTGAATATTTTAATGCAGAAATATAGCTTACGACTTCAAAATTATTATTTCTCCTCCAAAAAAAATTTATTTTGACCCATATCTTCCCCATAACTTAACTTTTAACTTTTTCAATGATCATTGGTAAGGTAGTTCATCATTAAAAAATTAAAAGTCATTTTATAGGAAAAGTTGTGCCAAATTGAATTTTGTTTTACCTCGAAATAATTATTAAGTCAATTAGCTTTACTCAAAATAGTCATTTATTTTTTCTTCAAAATCTATCAAAATTGGCAATTAATATTTTTAATGATGGGTTTCAATGGTAGCTATAACTGGCCCCTTAATCGTTTTTTTTTTTTTTTCTTATTCCGCATGTCAACACAACAAATATTATTTTGATATCTCTTTTGGTGCTCAACGTGCTATATAAGAGTCACTATCGTTGTTTTTAGCTTAAACCGTAAATAAGAAAAACAAATGCAATTTATTATTTGCCAACCAAAGTCCACCAATGAAAAAGTCCCATTATAATATTTGAAAGTATAATTTTAAACCAATTTTGTTTAAATATGCGGCTATCGAATTTAAAAAAACAGCTAGGAGGGGCAAACAATTTCATACTAAAGGGTTGTTTGAATGCACGTGTCGTTTGATGTTTATTATTTTTCAAAAGTTAATGAAAATGTTCATAATTTCAAAGAACATTGCGCACGTATATTTATCTTAATCTCCTTCACAAATATGTGAGTGAGTGGGTAAGGCGCTAGGTGCACTTGAATGAAATCAGGCTCAAATGCATCATAGCACTTTGAATTTGATTTTGAGGGATGGTAAGAGTTAAACAAAAATATTATATTTAATTTTTTTTTACTACACCTACACCCTACTACACTACAAGCCTATTTAAAAAAAAAAATAAAATAAAATCTAATTGGCACTGTGATCTGGTATGTCTAAGTCTGAATCTTGTAGGTAGGTAGAGATGGCGGTCACAAGCATCCTTGCTCGATGACCCAATTAACGCGGTAATGCGCCGTTTTGATACCATAACTCGTTTGACCTGTGGGTTAAAAGAACATTTTTAAAGAAAAAGAGGGTATTTGGTGATAGATCTCCCAACGGATCATCGCCTACGCCCGAGTTCAGCTGCAGTATGCTACGCTAAGCAATTTGCTGATTTGCCCGGGACGCATATGATCTGATCCATTAGGGTGATCGTCTAGTCGCACACTCGGATATGGTAATCTCTGTACACCTCCGTCTGTTTGCACAACATGACTTGTGGTTACCAGAGAAAGTACCACCCGCTTGTATGACCAGACGCTTTTATTGGATTTAGACATGTGATGAAACTTATTAAGGATTTGGACATAGGAAAAACACCCGATAGGACCAAAGTTCGCAACTAAAAACCATCTACACTGTGCCAACTAGGCAACTTGTTGACTGGTATTAAAGCGAAGGTTGGCACAACCGTGTGATCCTCCGGTCCTCGTGAACCATGAGCCACCTTAAAAAACCAGTAGTCTGCTAGCTCACAGTCATAGGAGTTTGGGGAAGAAAATGGTGCAAAAGGAAACCGAAGTTAATTCTAGATCCATTGAAACATTCTTGAACTTGAAAATAGGAAAACACTCAAAAGGGTCGAAGTCCGCAACTAAGACCCATCTACACTGTGCCACCTAGGCACTTGTTGGCTGGTATTGAAGCGGAGATCGGCCCAATTGTGTGATCGTCCGGTCCTCGTGCACCATGAGCCACCTTCAAAAACCGTTAGTCTGCTAGCTCGCAGTCATAGGAGTTTGGGGAAGAAGACGGTGCAAGAGGAACCGAAGTAAATCCTAGATCCATTTCGTCGCGTTGAGGAAAGAAGTCAAATCTTTGATCTTCGTTCCGGAGAGTTCGTGAAGGTCGTCAAAAAAGGGCTTCCCAAAAGATTGTTGCCTCATTCTGGCCAAAGCGGGACATTTACAGAGGAAATGAAAGACTGTTTCCTTTTCCTGCTGGTCCCCACAACTACGACAGTGAGTATTGTAGGGGATGCCAAGCTTCACCGCATGTTCTCCTATTGGCCAGTGTCCAGTGCATGTTGCAACAATCCTTGCTATGTCTCGCCTGGGTCTGCACAATAGGTTAATAGTTCGGGATTTATTATAGGTAGGCCAGATTTTTCTAGCAATAATGCAGTTAGTTAAACTATTCCACCTACGATTAGATTCTGAGAGAAAAATTGAGAATATATTGCCCTTCATAACTCCAAGAGGAATACTGACTCTTTCCGCAAGTGAGTTATGAAGGGCTGAACCTTGCCTGGCCAGCTCGTCAGTCCGCTCATTCCCCTCAATGCCACTGTGACCCGTAACCCAGATAAGAGTGACCCTGAGGTTAGTGTTCAGACTCAGAAGCTCTTCCTGGCATTGTCGTACTAATTTTGAGGATGATGTAGCCGAATTAATGGCTTTGACAGCCGCTTGACTGTCTGAGAAAATAGCTGTATTTCGGTTCTGGTTTGGATTTTGTTTAAGCAGCTTGCATGCTTCCCTGATCGCCAGTACTTCAGCCTGAAAGACACTAGCAAAGTCAGGTAGCCGAAAAGACCTGGATATATTTAGGGACTCCGAGAAAATACCCGCACCAACACCGCACTCCACCTTTGACCCATCAGTAAAGATAGTTGTGTCGAAGTCTTTCGTCACGACGTCATCATTCCAATCATTTCTGGATGGGAATATAACTTTAAAATCTTTACCGAGGCTCATTGAAGGGGTGCAGTAATCAGTCGGAGTCGAAAACATTTCGGTAGGAATTAATCCCGTGATGTTGCTGTGCCCATAGGGTTTGGCAAACCAGGAGTTCAATTCTTTTAGTCTTATCGCGCTGCAAGATACTAGGTATTTAATGTGCAAATCTAGTGGTAAAAGGTGTAGAAAAACTCCTAAAGCATCTAATGGACAGGATCGAATAGCCCCTGTGGTGCCAATGCTAGCTGTTCTTTGAACCTTCCTAAGTTTGTTGATATTATACAAATTCTTTAATGCTGGCCACCACACAATCGAACCATACGTGAGAATAGGTCGCACCACGGCTGTGTATGTCCATAAAATCATTTTTGACTGGAGGCCCCACCTCTTACCAAAAGTTTTGCTACAGGCATAGAAAGCTATACAGGCCTTCTTAACCCGTTCTTCAATGTTTAATTTCCAGTTTAATTTAGGGTCGAGAATTTCACCCAGATATTTTGCACTGGAGGAGAGCGAAAGTGTTTGACCCTTGAGTCGAGGTAGATTGAAGGGGTCTATCTTTGTTTTGGTAGTAAAAAGTATAAGTTCAGTTTTGCTTTGATTAATACCCAGTCCGCAGCTCGCAGCCCAGTTACTAACCTTCCTTAAAGCCACCTCCGTGATCTCACTTATCACAGGGGTAAACTTACCCGACACTTGTAGCACCAAATCATCGGCATACGCGACCGCCTTCACTCCACTCCTCTCCAACTTAGCGAGAATTTTATTCATGACTAAAATCCAAAGAAGAGGAGACAGAACACCACCCTGGGGTGTTCCTCTACCGACGTATTTGGTTAATATTGTATTTCCTAACGTAGATTGAATCCTTCTATCCATGAGCATGGAAACTATCCACTCCCGGATGTAGAGCTCTACACCAAAGTCAATAGGGGCTTCTAGAATGGACTCAGTTAGGACGTTGTTGAAAGCCCCTTCTACATCTAAGAAGGTGGCGAGTGTATATTCTTTGAAGTTAATACTTTTCTCAATTGTACGAACTACCTCGTGAAGGGCCGTCTCCGTGGACTTACCCTTTAGGTATGCGTGTTGAGAGTTTTCAAGAGGGCATCCAACTAGGATGTCCCTAATGTGTTTGTCTAGGATGCGCTCCATCGTTTTAAGCACGAAAGAGGTCAGACTAATTGGTCGAAAATCCTTCGCGGATTCATGGCCCCTTCTACCGACCTTCGGGATGAAAACTACCCTGACATGTCTCCATGTCTCGGGTACATGGTTGAGATAGAGGCAACCTTTGAAAATTATTTCCAGCCAAGGAACAACCACATCTTGCAGTTTTTGAAGCATAATAGGCAGTATGCCTTCCAGGCCTGGAGATTTATATGGAGGGAGGGAATTAATTGCCCAGGCAATATTTTCTCTTGTTATGACGGTATTGATATGCTCTACATGAGCTAACTGTGTGATTTGAGTTTCAAGTGGTTCCGGTTTATTGTTTTCACACCCCGGAAAGTGTGTCGTCATCAGTAGTTCCAAGGATTCAGCTGGAGAGGCTGCCCACTCCCCATCGTTCTTTACAAGGGTTACAATGATCTTTTGACAGAACTCTACCAAGTCTTGCGGAGTCTTTGATGTTTTCTATTGACTCGCAGTACTCCCTCCAGCCTTGTTTCTGGGCTGATGCGACAGCTCGCTTGTATACTCTAAGGCTATTTTTATACGGTTGATAAAATATGTTTTTGTGGCAGATGTTGAAAACTTTCCTTGTCGATTTTCTGAGTTCAGACAGATTTTCATTCCACCATGGAGGGAGAGTTTTTCGGCTATATTTAACTGGGCAAGAGATCTTGAACGCCGTGTTCATAGATGCTTCAAAGGTTTTCACCTTTGACTCTAGATCTGCAACCGATTCTGGACTCAGATTGGGTATATTGCGCAGTTTAGAATTAAAAATTTTACTGAACCTCTCCCAGTCAATTCGTTTAGGATTTCTATAAGGAGGAGGGGTTTCAGACTCAAAACCTATGCTGAAGAGTATCCACCTATGATCCGAAAACGAATTCAGAAGAGATACCCTCCAATTTTCCACTAATAGATTAAAGTTATTGTTGACAATAGTAACGTCGAGCACATCCTCCCAACCTTCAAAATTTTCAGAGCTCGGAAAGACGAAAGTGGAAGTATTACCTCTGTTACAAACAGTTAAGTTATTATCAATGACAAAATTAAAAAGAGACTCACCTCGTTCGTTTATCTCGGAACTTGCCCAAAGGGTGTGTCTTGCGTTTGCATCACATCCAATCAGGAGGTTTGTTTTTTGCACTTTCGCCTCGGCTATGAGTGCGCACACTTCTTCTGGTGGTGACTGCTGGTCATGCCCGAAGTAAGCAGATGCCAAGATTAAGCCGTCTGCATTTTTTGCTTCTAACCTGACGACTGTCAGATCAGGAGTGCTAAGATTAGGACAGAGAAAAGCTTTTAAGTGTTTTTTAGCTAAAATACAAGTTCTAGGCTTACCATCGTTTGTGTTTGCGATCTTGTAGATCAGGTCGTATTGTTTATCTTGGAGGCCTCTAGAGCGATTGACCCATGGTTCTTGGACGATGCCTACATTTATATTTTCCTCACTCAGGAAAACTCTCAGATTATCCGAGGCACATTTTAAGTGCTTCAGGTTAATCTGAATGACTTTTAGCAGCGCGTTTTTTAATTTTCTTTCGATTCTGCAATCTTGTTGTCGATCAACTTTTCCACTACAAAATTATGTTAAAAAATATAGCAACAAACATTTCATTCCGATAATGAAGTTGTAATTTTGTATCACCAAAATTGGATTACGAACAACAACACAAAAATTAAATGTTTTGTATTTTTTTTTGTTTTATTTGCGGAAACATCATAAATTGGAATTATCCTGTCATGTTTGGATCGTCCAATTTATTTGGGATTACAACTTGCTACGAGCACATCAGTGAAGCTCTTCAAGCCCACCTACCTAACGAACACAAATTACTCGTACCTCGCTTCCCTGAACATCGAACATAAAGTCATAAAATTGTCTGCGACATGACAACTATTCAAATTTAAAATGAGCTCGCGTATACCGTATATCTGTACGAGTATAACGCTCATCAAAGTCATGTATAGTTCTTGTTTCACAGTTTCGGATGTGTTGTCCTCTGTGTTTTCCTGATATCCTGGCTATATAGGTTGGTTGGTGTTCAATGAGCGAAGTCCATTTTGTCCATTAGACAAATGAAGCGAACACAGGAACAGGACATACCAAATTGTCCGAAAATAATTTCTGCAAATCATGTGGGATGAGTGTCTGGTGTATTGGTCGTTCGGTCGCTCATTCAGCATTTTAGAACCATCGTGATGGAACGCAAATGATTCATTAGGTTGAAGCTGAAGGGATGTCAAAAAGCTTAATACATGAATGAAGTAATGTACCTTTGTACATAGAAAATACTTAAACTTACTCTTCTCCCTTCATTAAGCTGTAAAATACTTTTGTTCGTCTTGTATTTCTCGCTAAACGAATCGCAAGGCCAGGAATAGAATGAATTCTTGGGAAAAACTGCCTGTCGTCTTTCGAGAAAATTATGTCTTATGCATGTATGTTTCCCTGTGGTTGCTTTTTGCTGGGCCTGGGTTGCTGCCGATGATGCTTTACCATTGATGAGACCTCACACGTTGATGTCGCTCAATTGTCAACAACTTCAAATAAACGCTGATGTAGAGGAGCATCTATAGGAAGATACTATGCAGCGATGATGATGACGTATGACGATGATGAGAAGTTGCGTTGAAGGGTGATGAGTTCGTTTTTTTTTGGTTATTAAAACCATAGAGTTATGAGCTCAATGGAGCAAGTGACGAGTAAGTGTGACACCTTAAAGCATTATTGCTTCGCCTCCCAGAAGTTTTCCGAATACATAATGCGAAACTTTTAGTAGATTATATTTCTCGAAAGGGCTATTCTTATCTGGATTTTGAAGAATTATGTATCGGCACCAAATCTAATGGTTTTTGGGAATATTATGACATGTTGAATATTAAGAAAATAAATAATTGTATCCTAATAGGTGTTAACTCATGGCGGAATAAATTGATATTTATGTTTACCCGACTATCTGGGTTGGACTGTTTTTTTTTAAACATGAAACAAAAAATCTATCCTTTGAATGGTCTTCAAAGTAATATTAAGAATATTAGCTTTCAAAAACAAAACGAATATTTGACGTCGCGTGGGATACAATATATACTTGTTCTTACTAAATTTATCGACATACATGTTTTTATTTGTAATTCCTGTATTTAATTTTATATTTATTATTTTCCAGATCAATTTTTTTCCATGCTGTTATAAAGAATTAAAAAAAAAAATAAAAACCTGAAGGTAGGTTTTTTTTTGTAAACAAAAATACTACTTACATTTTTGAAAACTGTTTTTCAACAGGGATATAGTAGTCCAGGAAAATAAGATAAGGAGAGCTTCATTTTGTCGTTCTGAACAATTCGTTAAAATTACCCTAAATTTGGAGTGGAGCAAAACATTTTAGGGGAGGGGAAAGGGGGTAAGATTCAGTTTTTTCCGAATTACTCGAAAACTATAGGTTCTTTTGAAAAAAGTTGTATGAACACATTATAGCTCATTTGATTCTACACAAAAAAAGGTAATACAACTTTTTTTCGTAAAATTGATAGATTTGGAGAAAACGGTCAAAAACATTGGGGTACAGTACATTTAGTCAACAAAATTAAATAAAACCATACTTTTGGGTGGGGAAATTTTTTGTTTTTGGTTATGTTTGGACAAACTTTTTGTACTAGAAAAAACTGTTTTTAGAGTGGTACCGGAAGGGAAATGTAGCTATGTTCAACGGTTTGATTGAGTTTCGTTTTGATTTATAACTCCCAAAATGATCTAAGAACAACTTGTAGACAGCAAAATTATCTACAAAATGACATAGGGTAAAAGCGGGTGAGATGGTTTACCTTTTTTATTTGTCCAATATCTTCGTAAATATACCACATTTCCTTTTTTTTATTTTACATAAATATACTTTATTATATAAGTTTTTATATACTATATTTACAAAGTTTTGTTAAGCAGACTTCAATTTTTAAGTAAAATAATAAAAAGGCAAAAGGCATTAAGAAAAACCATCTCTCCCTATGGGGTGGGTGAGATGGTATATCGTGGTGGGTGAGATGGCGCATCATTTACTTTGTACTTATTTTGCCACAATCGTTGCAAGTATGCTATAATAATGTGCATGAATCATGTGCCTATCTATGGCACATGATAACACTGCAACCTCTGTTTTCCTCTGGGCATCCCACACAATTTATGTCTGCGAAGAGTTGTCGGTGGTACGTTGTGAACGTAAGCAGCAATTTTAATCGACATCAGCTTTTTGTTAATGTCATTTAATGCAGCCTTCAAGGAAACTTTTGACCAAGATCCCCGGCTAGAATTATATTTCTTCTTATAAACTGTTGGCATCACAAAAAATTTAATTTCTCAAAAGGACACACGACATTTTGCAAATGCAAACTAGAAGCCTTTAATGAGTTCACTAACACTCCTTCATTCTGTTTCTCAGAAAATTTATAATATGACAAAATAGAGTTTGAACTATAAAAAAAAAATCATTGGGTGGGTGAGATGGTATGCGGTCACAGTGCACCAAAGTGAACAAGTGTGCTGTGAAATGCGCCATCTCACCCTCAAAAAACTTCACCATCTCCCCCTTTTTGTCATTCCCACTAATTTTTAGGCACATAACAAAACAGGTAGAATTTTTGCAAACTTTTCAGAGACAGATCACACTCAATGCATTGTTGTATGTTTTAATGTATCATAGGCATCAAAGCAATCATTGACTTACAAAGAAAACAGAGAATAAAAAACTTAGACAAAAATTTTCGGAAAAAAAAATACATATGATTTATTTTTGTGAGCTTTTTTAATTTATTTGCATAACAGTTAAGTCGACGAACAATGCCTACTTCGATTTGAAATGAGAAAATGTATACAAAAATGGTTTTAAAGTTTTGTTTGGACAATAACCGTAGGAGATACTAAAGGAGCGCCATCTCCTCCGCTGCGCCATCTCACCCGCTTTTACCCTATAAATGACTTTTTTACGTCAATAGCGGTCCAAAGTTCAATTTTTCGTCAAAATGGGGATGGAAGGACTGTTTCTGAGATACTAAGAAGATGAAGAAATTTAAATATTACAATATTGAAATTACTTCTGTTTTAAGTGGAGTGAATGAATAAAATTCAATTAAAAAGTACAAGTGAGCTCAACTCCAGAAATAATTGTGTTTCATTCACTCCACTTAAAACAGAAGTAATTTCAATATTTTAATATTTAAATTTCTTCATCTTCTTATTATAAAAAACCTGACCACGGCTATTTATTTTCTGGGTGCACGAATTTAAACAAATTCCCTTAGAATAATAAAATTCACAGTATCTTTTTGCTGTGATTTTTATAAGAGTCGGTAAACATCGACCAAAATTTGTGTCTTAGAAGGGTATAACAGACTGACTGAATAGCCCACTGTTATACCTTGGGCGAAAAACAATTATTTCTGGAGTTGAGGTCACTTGTACTTTTTAATTGTTTCTGAGATATCTCAAATACCTTTGGTTTTTTTGGATAATGCTTATAGACATTTTTATAGTGCTCTTTATGACCATTGAAATGAGCTCTATATCACGTATATCCGATAAATTATGTTCTGTTAATCCAACGTCAAAATACACACTGCGTAAGTAAGTAACCTAAAAAATATCTTTTTTTGTCTATCTATGTACTATTTTCCACACCAAAATTAGTACAAACAAAACTAAACTCAATGTAAAGTTTTAAAAATCAAAAATGAATCCAAAAAAAAAAAAAAACAAAATTAAACAAACTCATTTTCTAGGTGCATTTCCATGTCTTCGTCATTATCGTCATAGCAGTCGTGTGCTTCATTCTCGGTGGCGTTTGAACATGCTTGCCCTCGGCAATTCCTGCATACTAAAGAGCAGTGTCGACCAATTTTTCTACAGCTGCAACTTTTTTGCATCCTTTAGTACAATTACAAAATATATTACTGAGAAGTTGTTCCTTAGCTGGTGACATGGGGTTTTTAACGGGTTCTAATACATTTTGTTCCATCTTCCATACCCAGTCTTCAGGGTTTAAGTCATTATCGAGCCAGTTTTGTACCTGAAGATAGACTCTTAAGAGATGCTGTTGTGATGACTTGAATGTAGGTGGTACATCCTCCAAGAGTATCACTTGTCATGCTTTTCGGCTAGCCGTTCGGATTCGGCATACAATTGTAGGTCCCTTCAATTCCTGTCACGCGCAAACAGGAATGATTGCGCCACCCAATTTATTTATTTTTTGCTTTCACGAATGAATATAGTATCTATATTTGTTGATGCATTTTTCAGTAGGTAGAGCATTGTACATTTCCAGTAGTATCCGTGTGCCATTTGTTGTTATAACTTCTGGTGAGCTATGAGGCAGTTTGAAGACTTCGGCACACGCTTGTAAGTCTTCGCGGTTTTGTAACAATTTCATAACTTTTTTTTCCCAATTTGAAACACTACAGATGTTGTGTTACAGCCACTAATAGCATGGATAAATAAAATATTATTTTTGCTGTTTTTAAATGTATCTAAGCTCTAAGAAGAATAAAACTTTCTTACCGATTATGCCTTTCCCGGTTTTAAAAGGAAAATTTCTTTACCTGGTAACGTTCTTGCGACTAAGAGAATCAGCAAATCAACATCTTCACCAACCACAATTGTTTTGTTATCTGACTGATAGTGTTCCAACGCTGTTTTTATTACTAAAACATCAGTATCTTCAGAAGCCTGACTAACATTGATGTTTGCGGATTCCAATTTTTCTTTTAATATATTTATAAATTTACTCTTGTTTTTCTCATTGCTCAAAAATTTGTCTTGCTTTATAGAAACGGCCATAGATATACGTGATATAGAGCTCATTTTAATGGTCATAAAGAGCACTATAAAAATGTCTATAAGCATTATCCAAAACAACCAAAGGTATTTGAGATATCTCAGAAACAGTCCTTCCATCCCCATTTTGACGAAAAATTGAACTTTGGACCGCTATAACTTAAGAACGAATTGACGTAAAAAAGTCATTTATATGTCATTTTGTAGATACTTATGCTGTCTATAAGTTGTTCTTAGATCATTTTGGGAAAAAAAAATTTCTTGGGAGTTATAAATCAAAACGAAACGCAATCAAACCGTTGAACATGGTGACATTTCCCTTCCGGTACCACTCTAAAAACAGTTTTTTCTAGTAGAAATAGTTTGTCCAAATATAACCAAAAACAAAAAATTTCCCCACCCAAAAGTATGGTTTTATTAAATTTTTTTGACTAAATGTACTGTACCCCAATGTTTTCGACCGTTTTTCTCCAAATCTATCAATTTTACAAAAAAAAGTGTTATTGTGTAGAATCACATGAGCTTTAATGTGCTCATACAACTTTTTTCAAAAGAACCTATTGTTTGCGAGTAATTCGGAAAAAAATTAATCTTACCCCCTTTGCCGTCCCCTAAATTTTTTTGCTCCACTCCAAATTTAGGGTACTTTTAAGGAATTTTTCAGAACGACAAAATGAAGCTCTCCACCAAAATAAGGTCATTTTTTTATCTAATTTTCCTGGACTATAGGTATTTGAGAGTTTTTTTTAACCAAAATTTACAACAACAAAAAAAATACTACTAAAAATTGTTGAAATTTTTTTTTTTTTTTTTGTCCAATACGTCAAATGACCCAATCTTCCTTTTCACTTAATTGGGTATTAAAAATCTATTAAGGTTTTCGAAGATCTTAAATTCGAATATAATAAATGTATCCTTAACCTTAAAGTCCATTCTCTGAATATTACCTCTTTTTTTTTAAATCGATACCGTTTATAAATTCCGATTTCAGATATCATTTTTTGTTTTTACACCATTTCACACTATCAATAGGTAATTTTTTCGCGTCACTATTTTTATTTTTACTCGCCATCCCATGAATAGCTTAATTTTGAAAAAAATGCTTTTTCTTTAAGTGATTCTCAAGATAATTTAACTCTAATATCATGCATTCATACACATTTCAGTAGTGTTTTCGATTTTCCGGCTTTTCCTTTGATTTTATTAATTTTTTTCAACCACCTTAGTATTGAGACGAACTTAACCAAAACATAATGATCAATATCGGATGAGCCGTTCCCGATTTCTTGCAAGACTCACACCAATTAAATTTTTTTCCCCTGTGGAACCATTTTTTGATGAACAACAAATTCGAAACTGTCACAACTAATGAGTAAAACTGTTCAATATCGGTTTCAGAATCGTTTTGTTATATTAAAATTTGTTCCAAAACACATTTTGCCTTGGAAGTTCATCCCAGACGACTGGGTCAAAAAAAAAACATTAAGGTCAAATTTCAAAAACATAAGATATTCGACGCGAGTACAAAATCTTTTTAATTACCTATACAAATGTCCACAATTTCGGTTTTCAGGACCAGGATCAAAAATTTGGGTTTTCAGGATTTTTGTTTTAAGAAATATGAAGTACAACACCAAATAAGGAGTTCAACAGAATACCTAAATCCCAAAATCCAAAAAACCCAAAATCCCGAATGTTTTTCTTTCCTTTTTTTGTTTTGTTTCCATAGTTTCGATTTTTTTTTAGTTTTTCCGTCGAAGTATTTTTTTTTTTAATAACATATTGTGAGTGGCAAAAAACTAATAGTTTCTATTTGCAAATATACACATTAAAGTGATACTTATCGTTATATTTTAACTCGCGTTTCAAGCCCTCGGCCTCGTTAAGGTAAATATGTTACACATAAATAACATAATTTGCTTCATAAAATATCAAATATGTTCATTACATTTCAAACGCGACTCAAACAGTGTTTAAAATAGACTTATACTTAAGAAATACTTGAAAATGGACTTGTACTTGAAAAGTACTTGAAAATGTACTTGTACTTGAAAATGTACTTGTACTTGGAAAGTACTTGAAAATGTACTGGGCAGTACTACAGTACCCAGTAAATGTACTTAGATGAAGTACTTGAAAAAGTACTTGTACTTGATGATTTTCAAATTCCAAGTACCTTGTATTTGTTTTTTTTTTCAAGTACAAGTACAAGTCCAAGGTACTTGGAACTTGACTGGTACTTGTACTTGTGAGTTTACAGCTCTGGTTTCAATACTTATTTTGCTTGATTAATTTGATATTGTTCTGAAGTTCAGCACTACTTGTACAAAAATTCAAATTTCAATTGATAATATGTTGGATTTAAAGAGAATGCGACTCAAAATTGAAAATTTGTTGCTTTAAATAACAGTAAAGAATTTGAAAATATTTGCATTAAAAAATAAAATAAATGCTAGTTTAAAAATGTTGCATTAAATATAATTGTTAAAATAATTGCATTCAAAATAAAACTTCAATTTTAAAAATAAATAAAAATTACCTATATCTCCGTTGTTCGTTTCGAAAAACAAGGGCGCTAAATTTTAGAGGATTTAGTACGATGTTAAATCAATTTTAGTATGATACTAGGTTAAAAATTGAGTTTTGCTAATTTTAAACGAGTTTAGCATCGTACTATCCCCTAACATTTTACTAAAGTTAAAATCACCAACTGGCTATTTGGACAATGGAGAATTTTACTCCAGGTTGGATGGACCCGAGGGTTGCCGGTTCAATCCCTGCTGGTGACCAACTTTTTTTTTTGTGTAATAATGAAGATAAAATGATAAAAATATAAACATTGAATACTTATTTAAAGCACATGTTATGTTTCCATCAACATGCATATAATTAATTTACATCGCATAAAAACAATAATTGAAGGGCTTATTTGAATAACATGATAAGCCAAACTTGTCCAAAAACACCGTTTTTTAGCTAAATCTATTGGTACATAGTATATCTACATACACTTTTAATCTTATGGCTATTTCCCGAGAGAGGCCGTTGTTATTAACTAGAGTGACTTTTTCAATTAAGACTTTTTCATGTAGTAACGTGATATGCCACAAGTGTAAATTTTTATAAAAAAATGAGTTTTCTCGAAGAATCCATCGATAGCGAAGATTTTTCGGAAGATTGCGATGACAGTATTGTTGATGCTGATTTTATCATCTTTTTTATCATCGGAAATTGCTGAGTTATGTGCGATATTATTGTTTTTTTTGGCTTATCATGTTATCACGCTCAAATTTTTTGATTCTTTTTGTCTTAACTTAAAATGCTATTATCTCGAGATTTTGAAAATAAGGCTTATCATACTATTGCACTAAGACCTTCAAATGTGTTAAACAAAACAATTTTCTTAAAAGTTTTGATTCAGTCCTAGGAGCACATCTACGTAGGTTAGATTAGGTAGATGGGCTGCCGGTAGATCTTGTTCCCGTCACACTTAGATCAACGTTGATCCTCTGTGATACCCCGATGGATTGGACCATTCCTTTTAAATAAATAACCTATGAAATACTATGGAGCATCGAGCCATTTCAAGGCGTTGATGAAGTTCATTAAATTTAAGATGTTATTATCTGTTGACTTCTATATTTCTGCTAAATCGTTGAAGAAGTAGCTACCCAAAAATGTTTTCCTTATGTTGCAGAGTGCCGGACAATGACCTAGGTAGTGAAAGGTGTCCTCCTCTACTTCTTCGTCTCCGCAGCCACTGCATAGGTCTAAAGCATTGAGTCCCATTTTGTTTTTATGATACACTAAGAGATTATGTCCTGTGATAATTCCTATCATAATTTTGTCTGTTTTTTTCTTATTGTTTCTTTATCTTTTCTCTTTGTAGTGGTAGAAGTTGCAAGTGAGTTCCACCTGTCATTGGTAAGTTCAACTATTATTCTTGTTAATCGCCTATTTAATGGTACAGGGTGGAATTTTAACAATGGAGTCTGTTAGGCTTGGATCTAACGATGAACCAGTCCTTGCCAGTTCATCGGCTTTTTCATTACCTTCAATTCCACAGTGAACAGGGACCCAACAGAGTCTGATGTTGTGCTGTGTGGCAAGAACTCTTAGCTCTTCACGACAGTCAGTTTGGATTTGATTTCTGTGGCAGAGATGGCCTTGATCGCCGCCTGGCTGTCAATGTAAAAAGTGATATTAGCTCGTGGTATCGCCATCATTAATATTTGCTCGGCACCCTTAATCACTGCCAGAACCTCCGCTTGGAAGACACTGCTGTAATCGGGGAGTCTATAAGATTTGGCTAAATTGAGGGTTTCTGAGAAGAATCCCGCACCTACACCCGTATCCATCTTCGATCCATCGGTGTATTTTTCTACCACCGGTTCATCTTATTGTTATTAACCAGCATCCCATTCCTCTCTTGTGGGTATGGAGACATAAAACGGTTTTTCAAAATCTGTGCATACATACCTCTCCGTAAATTTATTGATAATTTGTGCGTGACCTACCGAGTTTCTTTTCCAGCTATTGGTTTGGCTTAGTCTTAGAGCACTGTTGGCCGCAGTTTCTTGTACAAGTAGATCTTGGGGCTTTAGGTTGAGTATAGTTTCCATTCCCGCAGTGGGTTTGGATCGCATTGCCCCTGTAATTCCTAAACATGCTAGTCTTTTAACTTTATTAAGCGTTTTGCAATTAGTTTCTTTGTCCATCGCGCTCCACCAAACCAGGCTACCATATGTAAGGATCGGTTTTATAATGGCCGTGTATATCCACATCCAAGATCCTGTTGCAGGAGAAAAAAGCGAGCATGGCCTTCTTGGCTCTTTCTTTAGTGCTCAAACCCCAGTTTAGCTTTTTGTCAAGAGTTACGCCCAGATATTTGGCATGTTCTGAAAGACTAAGTCGGCTTCCTTCTATTGATGGTAGGACAAAATCTAGTATTTTCCTTTTGTTAGTAAAAAGTACCAGTTCTGTTTTCTGCGGGTTGACGGAGAGTCCACATTTCCTCGTCCAGCTACAAACTTTCGGCAGAGCGTAGTTAATAGGGCGTATTCATAGTCATTTTAGACCTGGGTCTAAGTTAATCATAGCTTTGGTTGAATTTTCGGACGTTATTCTATTTTTCTAAGTTTATCATTTCAAAATATTTGAAGCTATTTGTATAGTATACCAAGTTAATTATCTTATAAAAATATAAAAACAACAATTTGTAATTAAAATCGGTCTGTTTTCATTGAATCAAAATTATGTTAAACTGTAGTTTAGTTAAACCTGGGTCTATCTGTGACTATGAATATGCCCCAATCTGTTCGCTTGTTGTGGATAGAAATTTACCAGTCGCTAGCAGCGCCAAGTCGTCTGCGTAGGCGACTACTTTGACACCGCTGTGTTCCAGTTCGATCAGGATTTCGTTCATAACCAATATCCACAAAAGTGTTGAGAGAACTCCTCCTTGCGGAGTCCCCCTAGATGTGGATACTTTGATCTGTGCATCCCCTAGTTCTAAGTTAATCAGTCTGTATTTTAACATACAGATAATCCAGTTTATGAGGGAATTATCTACTTCAAGGTATACAAGTGCTCTTTTTACCGCATCATTTTGTACATTGTTGAAAGCTCCTTCAATGTCCAGAAAAGCAGCTAGAGTGTACTCTTTGTTCTTGAGTGTTGTTTCTACTACGCCTACTAAGTTGTGGAGTGCTGTTTCAACTTGTTTTCCTTTCGTGTAAGCATGTTGAGTGGGTGACAACACCTTTGGTTTTAGAATACTTCGTATGTGTATATCTATTAGTCGTTCAAAGGTTTTTAAAACAAACGATGTTAGACTAATGGGTCTGTAGTCTTTGGCTTCCGTGTGGCTTGGTTTTCCAGCTTTCGGTATGAAGACTACTTTTACTTCACGCCATGCCAAGGGAATGTATCCCCACTTAAGGCTGCTTACAAAGAAGCGCTTGAGATATTGGGTGACATGTTTAGTGTTCTTCTGTAACATCAAGGGGAAGATGCCGTCTGTTCCCGGAGATTTGTAGGGTGAAAATGAGTTTATCGCCCAGTTTATTTTATCCTCCGTTATAATATCTGGTGGCACCGTGTGGTCCGTTTGTGCTGCATCTTCTGTGTTATTAACATCTAGAATTTTTCTTAGTCTTGCTGATTCGTTCGTTCCTTCAATTTGGGTGCAGAATGTTTGCCACGAGCTGCGTTTCGCCCGTTGTGTTTCAGCTTTGAATTTTCTTTGACTGTTT
The DNA here is from genome assembly GCA_949320155.1 of Melangyna quadrimaculata. Classification (NCBI taxonomy): domain Eukaryota; kingdom Metazoa; phylum Arthropoda; class Insecta; order Diptera; family Syrphidae; genus Melangyna; species Melangyna quadrimaculata. Next base: position 7,136,799 of record OX439484.1, on the reverse strand, counting down.
TTTGTATGCTTCCCAGTCTAATTCATTTCTAGTTCGTTTGGCTGTATTGAAAAGTCCTCTTGTTTCTTTTCTTATAATGCCAATTTCGTGCGTCCGCCAAGGTGGTTTATTATTGCCTTTCCTCACCTGTTTAAGGGGACATCCTTTTTCAAAAGCTTTATTTAGAATTTCTGTGAATTCTGTAGTAGCTCTCTCTAAGGATTCAGGTCCAATTATTGAATTTTATTCTAAGGAGTTAATCCTAGTCTCTAATTCCCTATTGACACATCTACGTAGTATAAGTTTAAAACAAAAACTGACACAATATTTTAAATACTTCAGTCGCCATAGTGTTGCAAAAACTAATTTAAATACATGAAATGGTCTTAGCCACATTTCTTAATATTTTTTTGTTTTCAAATATAGATTTTTAAAATCGAAAATACCGTTTCTGGTTATCATATTAAGTTCCTTCGCAAGAAATTTTCAAAAAATCGTATTACCAAGGTTTACTCGGCACACGCGCTATAGACTCAGTACATTTCTAGTTGCTATTCTATTTAAAACCCGCCACCAAGTTATGTGTCAGGTAAAAGCTGCATGATGATGTGTATCACGTAAGTTTACTGGGCACACGCTCAGTACATTTCCTATGCCGAACCAAATAAAAGGAAAATGTTTGAAGTTTTCAACTGATTAACATTTTGCCAGAGAATTTTATGTTGCAAATTAGCTCAGTGGATGCATGCTCGCTCTCGGCATGGAAGGATACCAGTTCGAATCCAGGTAAGTAAAACTTTACATTTTTTTCAATTAAAATAAAATACTATGTAATATAATTTCAGAATTAAGGGAAAACCAGCAGTGACTGCATTGATTGTGACAAACGTACAAGTTATTAGCAACAAACGTGTGTTATTCATTTGTTACAACTACTTTGATTTTCTATAACAATTTACCATTCTTGTCGCTTAAGTATTAAAGTTTACTCTAAAAGGACGATTCGTTTGCCACAAACGTAAATATGTTACAAAAAACCTTTAATCGTCTGACAGAAACACTGCATTCGTTTGACACAAACACTCTATTCGTTTGAAACAAACGATAAAATTTTGCAAGAAGAAGATAAACAATAACAATAGAAAAATTGTTTTTGTTTTTTTGTTAAGTGCACTTTTTAATATGAAATATTAATTTAAAAGGTTTTTGCGACCTATAGTGCAGATGTGTTTCGCTCTGACAACAACAATTGAGCTCTTCAGTAAGAATTGTTGTTGCCTTTCTTAGACACATGTTTTTAGTCGATGGCTACCGACGTATTTATAAAATAAGCTGCACTGATGTGCTGCAAATTATATAATTTCCAGGGGAATTTGGTTAAATTCTTGCACCCAGATAGTTGTTATAATTGCCCGTGGTCTGGCATATTAATAAGAAGAAGTATGAATAATTTTTTGTCTCAAACGAATTTAAGAGTTTGCTGCAAACGAACTGCCAAAACTGGCTGGCAAACGAAAAAGTCGTTTGGGCAATTTTTACGTTTGCCGCAAACGATTCCTTCCCTCAGTGTAGCATTAAATCACGTTGTTTTCTAAAAAAAAACATAACTATATAAACTTTTACATTATTACATAAGCAACATAGTATTAATAAATAATTTGTCCCAATCTTTGAACTTATCATTTATAACAAGGTAGGTACTCAACTTACGTGACGCCCTCCTACAACTCCAAAATGTAAGAAACTAAACTAAAAACCTTTTAAATTCTCATTAGGTATATCAGAAAAGTCTGCGTGTGTGTGTGTATAAGTAACTATGCATGTTCTTTTCATATTATTATGCACACTGGAAAAATATGAAAACAAGATTGTAAATATACTGCACCCAGAAGTGCCCTTCAAACTTTCCCAGCCATAATCTGGTTTCATTATAGAATTGTTGTATCCTAGAGAATTGGCAGGATCCTAGAACTTGGTTACAGTGGTGAGGGGAAAGCCCCTGCTGCAGTTGCATACATGTCAGAGAGTTTGTCATTTCCATGAAAAAGCAAAAATAAAGGAACACAAAAAAACCATATCGAAATCTGTGTCAAGCTGAGTTTTTAACAAATCCGAAATAATGAGAGTGAATAGTGAGTGTACACGACAGGCATCGTTGTATTTACAATTTCAAGTCCTTTTTTTTGTCTTCCACTATCCCAGAAGCAAGAAGTGCACCTGTAATGGTGATGATGCGCCCAAATGAAAACCAGGCTATGAACTTTCTGTGCTTGACATAGTTTCGTTTTTTTAATTAAAATCTTGAAAAAAACAACAATTAGACAAAAAGACCAGGGAAACAAAGATTTTATAAAAAAAAAAAGTTACATAAAACCAAAAGACCAAAATATCTTTTCATTACCACAAAGGGCAAGAGAGAATAAGTTATTTCCTGCTGGACGGATATGGACACACAGTTGTCGGTAATGGAAGGAATTTTTCTAACAACCCAACAAAAATTCAACCGTTCTGTTTCTGTCGACGACGGACGGTTAAATCTCACTCTCTCTTAATTTCAGAATGTAAATGACGAAGTCGAGTACAAATGTGATTGGGCGGCGGTGGAGATGAGGGCAGAATATAACGTTGACTAGGACAACAAGGACATGATGATGAGATCTCATCTTATAGACTCTGGAGAAATTTCATCAAAAAAATGAAGTGATGTAATATGGATAGACTTGCATGCATATACCTACTCTATGTCTAATTAATGACGGACATGGACACGTTCATGAATTTAGGTTAAATTATAAGATGTCCTTCCGCACTTTCACAGATAAAAATTACCCACAGCCAAACATACATACATAATGTTATGATTTCTTTTTGAGTTTGCCTTTATGGGTGAGGAAAAGAAATTATAATTCATTGAGATGCTCTTCGACTTTGCTATAAGAAAACTGAAATTAAAAAAGAATTTCAGAGTAATGAGTTCCTTTTTGTTTGGAAGATATTATTTATTCATTGGATTGGATGGTGATTTTTCGATGCATTTTAATTGCAAGTAAAGACAAGAATTATAATTAAATGGTAGGAACCGTTATTCTTGGAGCTAAGAAAAATTTAATTTAAATATAAAGAATACTCTGAAAACCTTTAGTCTAAAGTTTGAATATTTTGCACAAGATGCCATTTTTTTTTCGACGTATATTCAGCTGAAACGTATGCAGAAATTGGTTAAGTATGATATTAGTTAAAAAGAATTTAAGTGTTAAAAATTTTAGTAAACCGTTTTAAAATAAGAAAAATGTTGAATAGTAGGTACCATATAATAAAACCTTAAAATAAGACTGTTTAAAATCTTGCGCCAATGATTTTGCAATTAGCTTACGTCGTTTTGGTTTTAACTATTTATGCTCAAAATGTTTGTCCATCCATTTTGATGAGCAATATATTTTATGTACAGTAAAACCCGCTTAAGAGAAACGGCAAAATGTCACAGTCTTTCTTTCATTTAATCGGGTTTTACACTTAAACGAACCCCGCTTAAGTGAACAAAAAATTTACTTAAGCGGAGTCCGGATAAGTGAAAAAAAACGTCACCTAAGCGGATTTAAAAATACCACAAAGCGGAGATTTTTAGCTAGAAACAATTGTATTTATCTTTTGGAGTTGCCTGGCAAAAATTTAATTGAAATAGTTTCTAGTTCATTATCATTTTTTTTTTCACTTAAGAGATTTTTTTCGAGGAAAAATATAAAATTTACTAAAAATATGTTTCAGTTATTCGGGTTTTTCACTGAAGCGAGTTTCGTTTAAGCGGAGTGCTTAAAGGAAATTGGTCGAAAAATACTCGGGGATAAAAAAGTTGTTTCATATAAGCGGGTTTCTTTAAAGCGGGTTTTCCTGTATTAAAAAAACATCATATGATGGCTCACAGTACTAAAATGCAATCAAGCAATTTAAATTGCTTGCTTTTATTAAAAAATATATTTTTTTGCAGATGGAGATTTCATCGAGTTAAGTTGAATGGTAGGTATAGTGCATTTTACATATTTTGTGTGCATTTTATTTATTTATCATTTATTCTCATCAAGCAGACTATATAACACAAATTTAGTAATATATACTCTTATAGACTACAGAACTATACTAGCAGCTCGCAATACTGTACAATTTACTAATACTTTTTAACTAATCACTAACTGAAATATACTACTAGCATGCGATACTTTACAATTTACTAATGCTTATTAACTAACTACCAAGGTGAAGTAAAGTTAATATATATATAACATGTTTTTTGAATGTATCTCGACTTAGATTATCTTAGAAACCAATATGATTACAAATTAAGTTAGCTTGTATAATACACCGGGTTTTCGGTTCACTGAGTCCATAATTTACTCTATGAAACGGAACAGCGAATAGACTATGTTATGTAATCTGAAAGCTCTAGAAGGAGCATACATTTTTATTAAAATAATAATAAAAGAATAGGTTATTTAAAAGTACGCGTCCTTCGAATTTTTAAAGATTGAAGACCAAGTAAATTACATCTTGTATGATAACTAGGCATTTGAATGTTCCAATTTAGTCTGAATACAGCCAATCTGGTGAATCTTTTTTGGATGCTTTCAATTCTATAAGAGTGTATTGCATAGTACGGATTCCATATAACACAGCAATACTCAAGCACAGGTCTAACGTACGAATAGAATAAAGCTCTTAGGGTGTAAGGGTCAGAAAATTCTTTTGAGTTACGCGCAACGAATTTAAGTAAAGAATTTGCCTTAGCCACCACAAAATCGATGTGAAAGGAGAAAGTGAGCTTAGAATCGAAGATAACGCCAAGGTCCTTTTTTTCAACGACAATTTGCAATCGGATATCATCAATAGTATAAACGAAATTTAGAGGGGAAAAGTAACGGCGGAAAGATGGGACATTACATTTGGAAACATTTAGGAACAACTGGTTTGACGTACACCAGTCAGTTAAATAGTCCAGGTCTTTCTGGAGTAAAAGACAATCATCAGAGGATTTTATGCAGCGAAGTAACTTTATATCATCTGCAAACATAAGGTAGATAGAGCTTTTAATGCAATCAGGGATATCGTAATGGACCAGATCGATCTGCCAGACACAAATCCATGTTGAAATGGGGAAATAAGTTCCTTAACAATGAATTTTAACTCTTCATAAAATAATTTTTCAAATAGTTTAGGAATGGTAGAAAGTTTACTGATGGGAAGATAATTATTAACGACTTGTTTTGGTCCTGATTTATGTATAGGAATAATAAAAGACACTTTGCAATCATTTAAAAATAAGCCCGTATTCAGAGATGCATTAAAGAGCAGAGTTAATGGTTCTGAAAAAGAACTTACGCACTTAATTAATACGACTGGAGGAATGCCATCGGGGCCGGGTTGTTTATCCGGATTCAATTTGCGTAGAGCTTTTTCAACATCAGAGTAACTTAAATTTAAGGAACAGGTACATAAAATGGGGAATAAACCGACTGGAAAAATGAAGAAAACAAGCAACAGATCGTTGTTAGATCACTGGATGTAGTCTCCGAGTATTGCATGCAGTTAGGAATCCCATTGGAACATTTCTTACCTTTCATGAAACTCCAAAAATGTTTGCTATTTTTCTTAAGATTGGATTCTGTACGATAAAGATAGGATTTATATAAGAACTTATTAAGAACATCAAATTCATTTTCAATACGTAAGTAATTCCCAAGCAAAAAAGCATCATCATTGGACTTCCGAAAAAGTTTATAAGCCTTGTTTTTCTTATTTGATAAATTACTTAATCTTTTATTAAACCAGATTGGTTTGGAGTTTTTATGGACTCGGACTTTAAAGTTTATAGCTTCTAATAAAGCATCATGAAAAAAATCGTAGGCAATAGAAAGTGAATCATTCATAAAAATGCAGCTCCAAGGAAATGAATTAATAAACATATTAATTGAATTAAAATCACCATTTATAGTCATATTTATGTAGTTCATCGGTAGAAGGTTAACTTAGCCATTGAAATTAGCAATGGATCCTTGAGTATACATTTTATTCAGTTCGTAAAAGTTTAAAACTCATTTTAAATTTTGTAGGTTAGCTAGGTACTTGCAAATTAATTTCTTGCATGTAAATACCGCATTTGTTATGGAACAAGACTTATGCTTGCCTTGATTTAATTAGGTCGGCGTAAAAATTGTCATTTACGCACTTTATCATTTTGAACTCGTTTAAAAGTATTTACAATTAAAGTTAGATTAGTGCGGTTTTTTTTCAAATGAACACTTTGATTAATCTAGGAAAATTCACACTGCATTTTCAAGTTCCCAAAGGGGCGCCATAGTTAGTGGCAAGTTTGTTTAAATAAAAAAAAACAAAAATAACTGAAAAGTTTCCCTGCACATCAGGTAAAGAAAAGTGCTCCTTCCGTTCAAGCGTCAAAAAAGGCCTCAAAATCGTGACTTTGGTCCAAGGCTGGAGTTTTGCGTAGGTACTACACAAGTGAAGTAGTATACTGTGTAGATAATAGGTGTATTTAATGCACCATGGCCAGACGTTCGTGATTGATTCCGATTGTTTGGAGCACTCTGATCTAGACCATGGAGGAGGCTCCATGTTGATGGCGAAGCCTTCTTCATTGTTGAAAGTTTCAATCGAAATGCGAATTTAATTGTTACCCCTTGCAGGCGCATACTCAAGCTCAATAACAACAACAACAAAACTATCCAAACAGCGCAGAGCACAAAAAGAAACCAAAACTTATTCACGTTCCAGACAGATCAATTATTATTATTATAGTTATGGTGTTCTGTGCTGTTCCACCTTAAGAGTGCCACTGCTACGACTATACGGTACGGCTACCAGTGGTGGTGCGGTACATATAGAAGAGCTCGCTCGATTAATTGTTTTATTTGCGTTTCTGCAATTTTCATTGGTAAATAATAAAAACCAACCGCACCTACCCTTGGGGTTGATTGTGAAAGCTGAAAGGTGCATGAAATTGCACCGGTAAAAGAGAAACCAAACCAATACAAATGCAGTTAGCTTTAATCGAATTAAAGTGAAATTGCAGTAAATGATTTATTTTAATTGGACTTTCGTTCTTGATGTTTTTATGATCCCATACTTTTATTGTTGTGTTTTTTTTCTTAATTTTGTTTGTACTATTTGAATCTGAAAAAATTAATTGAAAACACATTCATTAAGAACTTTAAAATATTTAAGAAAGTGATGAATTAAATTTAAAAAAATAACAATTAAAATGTTATACTTAAATTTGGATTTTATAAAAAAGTTCATTGAATATATTTACATAGTCGTGGTTGGTAAGGGAATTCTAAATATAATTGGAAAAGAAAATTGTTTAGTTGCATCTTTAAAAAATCTGATAAAAAGCTTAGCAATTAAAGGAATATAATTGAGTATGATTATTGCTGAGGTTTTAGATTGGTAATATTAAAATTTGGTATAACCAATTTTGAATTGTATGGGTAAAATAGCTTATGAAAACAGATTCTGTTTTAAAACTAAATAATTAAAAATTGTTTTCCCAACAAGTTATTTTATATCTTTTTTCTTTGATTATTGCCAATAAATTAAATTTTCTATGGTAATACAAAAATAATTCGAGACATGGAATGTAAATTGGTAAATTTTCTTTCAAAAAATTACGCAAAGTGCTTAAAAAAACGAGTATTTTAAAAACTTGTATTCAAACCGGTTAATTTATAACGAAAAAACAATGCCGTGGTTTAAATAATACTTACTTACTTACTTTTGATGGCGCTCACAGCCCAGGATGGGCTTCGGCCTCAACTTACAAGCCCCTCCAGCCAGCTCTGTCCCTAGCTAGCCGCTTCCAGTTGCGCACACCGAGTGCTTTGATGTCGTCATTCACTTGATTGCGCCACCTGTTACGGGTTCTTCCTCTGCTGCGTACCCCATCGGGGTTGGATTCGAAGACTCGTCGGGCAGGTGCGTTGCTGTCCATACGCTCCACGTGCCCCAGCCATCTAAGCCGCTGTATTTTCAGCTTTTTGACCAGGTCAACGTCGCTGTATAGCCCGTATAGCTCGTCGTTGAATCTTCTCCTCCATACTCCTTCGATACACACCGGACCGAAAATCACACGAAGAATCTTCCTCTCAAAGCACCCTAGCAGATTTTTATCCGAATCTTTCAGTGTCCATGCTTCTGACCCATAAAGCAGGACCGGGATGATTAGGGTTTTGTATAAAGTCTCCTTGGTTCTCTGAGAGAGGGCCTTACTACTTAAATGCCTTCTTAGACCGAAGAAACAGCGGTTGGCAAGAGTAATTCTTCGCTTGATCTCTGCACTGATGTCATTCTGCGATGTAATAGTGGAGCCCAGGTAGACAAAGTCCTTGACAACTTCGAAGTTATATCTGTCCATCGTGATATTTTGCCCGAGTCGACGATGTTGAGATTCCTCTCTCGATGACAGCATATACTTCGTCTTGTCCTCATTAACCGCCAATCCCATTCTAGCCGCCTCCGATTCAATGCTCGCAAATGCCCCTGCCACAGCTCGCTTCGTTCTGCCGACAATGTCTATGTCATCCGCATATGCAAGCAATTGAACGGACTTTTGATAGATTGTACCGCTGGTGTTGACATGTGCGTTGCGTACAATGGCTTCAAGAACGATGTTGAATAGGTTGCATGATAACGCGTCGCCTTGCCTCAATCCTTTCTCAACATCAAAGGAATCGGTAGTGTTCTTACCAATTTTGACGGAGCAGCGAGATTTCTCCATCGTCATCCTGCACAAGCGGACGAGTTTGGCAGGGATGCCGAGACTCGACATGGCTCTGTATAATTCGTCCCTTTTCACGCTATCATACGCGACTTTAAAATCGATAAAAAGGTGGTGTGTATCGATCTGGAATTCCCGGGATTTTTCTAAAATCTGTCGGAGTGTGAACATTTGATCGACGGTTGACTTGCCTGGCCTAAAACCGCACTGATAAGGGCCGATCAGATCGTTGACAAAAGGTTTTAAGCGGTCACACAGGATGGCCGACAAGATTTTATAAGCGACGTTTAGGAGACTAATTCCTCTGTAGTTGGTACATTTCAGAACATCTCCCTTTTTATGGATGCGGCACACTATACCGAGGTTCCATTCATCGGGCATACTTTCCTCCGACCAAATTTTGCAGATGAGCTGGTGTATGCTCCTAGCCAATTCATCTCCCGCTGATTTAAATAGTTCGGCTTGTAAGCCATCCGCACCTGCAGCCTTGTACGACTTAAGTTTGGATATCGCCAGCCGAACTTCGGTTAGGTCGGGTGGACGGAACTCTTGGCCATCATCGTCCAAGTTGAATGGAGCGTTCTGCCTATTAGCGGCATCTTGGCTGTCTTCGCCATTAAGCTGTCTAGAGAAGTGTTCTTTCCAGATCCTCAGCACTGACTGTGTGTCTACTACCATATTCCCACTCTCATCTCGGCAGGCTTCCGTTCTAGCCTTGAATCCTTGGGTGGATCGCTTCACCTTCTGATAAAATTTTCGAACATCTCCCCTACCGCTACAACCCTCAATAGACTCTACCGCCCGCTTCTCGTGCTCTCTCTTTTTCCTCCTGAGAAGTCGGCGTTCCTCTTTTCGTTTCAGCCCGTAGAGCTCCCGGGCCACTCTCTCAGCAGCTCTTGTTCGAGTCTGCAGCATTGCCTGGTAGGCCTCGTCCTTAGCTGCATGCGCTAGCCGGCACTCCTCATCGAACCAGGGGTTTCGTTGTATTCGCCTAGTGAAACCCAGCACATCAGAGGCGGCACTTCTAATGGCTTGTTGACAGTGTTCCCACTGGTCCTCTGCACTTGATGCTGGTAGCGGACCTCCTGAGAGATTAAGAGTTACGTGGTCTGCAAAAGTTCTGGCAGTCTCTTGCGATTTAAGCTTCTCGACATCGAATCTTTTCACAGCATCTGCTCTGCGTTGTCGCGTCATGGATATCCGCATACGTAGTCTAGCTACCACCAGGTAGTGATCCGAGTCAATGTTGGCCCCTCGGAACGTTCGGACGTCCAAGATACTGGAAGCATGTCTCGCGTCTATCGCAACGTGGTCGATTTGGTTGACGGTTACTTGATCACGCGACCGCCAAGTCCCCTTGTGTATATTGAGGTGTGGGAAGTAGGTGCTTGAGATGATGACATTTCGCCCCGCCGCAAAGTCTGCCAGCCTGTGTCCGTTGCCGGAAGTTTCGTCGTGTAGGCTGTGTCCTCCGACTATCGAACCAAAGATGCCCTCCTTTCCGAATCTTGCGTTGAAGTCACCAAGAATGATCTTCACGTCGTACTTCGGGCACATATCATACGTTGTCTCCAAGAGATCGTAGAATGCTTCTTTGGTTGAGTCTTCTCTCCTTTCATGGGGGGCGTGAACACAAATCAGCGAAATGTTCTTAAATTTGCCTTTGATGCGGATTGTGACCAGGCGCTCGCTTACACTTCGGAAGCCCAAGACTTCTTGCCTAAGTCTTCCCCTTATCACAAAACCACAACCCAAGAGCCGCTGACCCTGTTCCTTCAAGCACCCGCCGTAGTAGATGTCACACGTTTTCAGTCTCCGTACGCCCTCTCCATCCCATCGCACTTCCTGGATGGCTGTTACGTCAGCCTTTAGCCTGTCCAGGTTCTCCACTAATTGTTCGGCTGCACGTGTTCTGTATAAGGACAGGACGTTCCACGTGCAGATCCGAAATTCATTGTCCTTGTTTCGTTTGCTGGGGTCGTCAACTTTAAAATCATCCATATCCGAGGCTTGTTGTTGTTTCGGAACAACTTTTTTTTACGTGGTAGGGAAGTTACCCCGACGCACAACCCCCGATCCGGAGGACCAGACCCTTCGTATAACTCCAAGGGTAGGGAGCCGGATAAACCGCTCCTTATAGGCCTGAGCTACAAATATGTCGTAGTAGCCCATATAAGGTGTTCACTAAGTAGTTCAACCTAACTGGAACTGTAGACGCCACCGTTGATTCCATCTAGAGAATTCGTCCGCTGCCGCCTCGATGAAAGGAGAAGTGCCTTAGTGGGAACACTCCTCCCCCCCCTCTCTCGTTGGCTGTCCCCAACAGCTTTCCACGGGGATTTAAACCCCGTCTCCAGCTGAGGTACTAGACACCCGATGTTCACCACGTGGAGGTGAGAGTAGGAGTTGGTAGACAGAGGTGGATTTTGAGAAAAACCTGTGGACGCTTGTGTCCTCTTGAATGCACATAACTACCCTTTTGAACATCTGAACATCATCATCATAATAATGTAAAATTGATTTTAAAATAGCTTTGCTTTGTGGTAGAAATGTTACCTTTTAAAAAAAAGATAGCAATTAGTTTTTTTTTTTAAATTACTATTATTTAAACCATATAAATAATAATATTATTATTATATTATTATTTATATGGTTTAAATAATAGTAATTTTAAAACTAATTGCTATCTTTTTTTTAAAAGGTAACATTCCTACCACAAAGCAAAGCTATTTTAAAATCAATTTTACATTTGTAATAAAAATGGTAATATTGAAACCAGTAACCTAAGCTATTTAAAAATCAATATTCTCCACTGAAATTAAACTGGCTACATTACAATTAAAAAAATAAGCTATCTTATAATCATCTTTAATAAAACTGCGCAGAAAAAAATGTCAGTTGTCATATTGACAATCGCTGTCAATGATGATATCGATTGTCAATTGTACGATGATCTTTTATTTACAGTTGTCATATTGACCATGTGGTGATTTTCAGTTTGCAAACCCAGATAAATTGAGAGAACAGTAAATCTTAAGACAAAAAAATTTCAAATTCAGTTATAAGAGTTTTCATATTAACAACTCTAATTGTCAATATGATGATCACCTCTTTGCAGTTTTCGTATTGACAGTCACGATCGTCAATATGAAAATAAAAATCCAGATAAAAGTTTGAGCACAAATAAAACGGTAAAACAAAATATTCTACTGTTTTTATTTGCAATTTCGAGTAAAGCACGTCATTCGGCTTGAGAGAGTTAGGTCCAGAAATCGGTTCCAATTTCTCTTTTTAGGTTTCAGTGTTGTTTAACAGTAGAATTCAGCGTGTCAGGGTAAAATAGTGTCTTTCTGCTACATTTCTTTTTTATTGTATAATAAAGCAAACTCTTTTAATTTCGGATGTTTTCTTTTGCAGCTTATTTTAATAAATTTTATTATCATCTACTTACTATTTCCTTTTCTTTACAGCTTCCTTTTTTTATTGTTTGTTTTTTTTTTTTTTCAAAATGTTTTATCTTATTTTCCTATTTGAATATGTTTTTTTATTTAGATTTCCTTTATGTTAGTATGTTTTAAATTTTATTACATTCCTGTAATTTCTTAGTTTTCTTTTTAACATTTAATTCATTTCCCGTTATTCCGTAATTTGTTTGAGAAAATGGTGATATCAAAAGTAAACATTAAAACACAGAGGCTTATCACCAACCGCGATTATCATATTGACAACAGCAATAATCATATTGGCAATCGTGGTTTTCAATATGACAATCGCGGTGATATGACGATCGTGGTTGTCGACATGATAACCGCAATTGTCAATACGATGATCGTGGTTGTGAATACGATTATTTTTGACTATCAACATGACGATCGTGGTTGTCAATATGATGATAGCGGTTTTCAGTTTTAAATTTGATGATCGGAAATTTTCATATTGATGATCGCGGTCGTTGGTAGAAAAATAAAAGCTTTTTTCATCAATTTTATGAACAAAATTATCAATATGATAACAGTTTTTAGTTCAGTTAGGTTTATTTTAAGCCAATAAATTAAGATGTTTGGTTGGTAATCCATTTCAGGAGTCCTTGCTTTCTCAACTATAAAATCAGTTTTTTTAAAACTAGTTTTGGACTTAATGGTTAGAATTGGTTATAAATTAATAAGAAAATTGAAAGAAAAAAAATACTTAATGGTTAAAATAAACCTGTTATAAAACCCACGTTGTACAAAGGAATTTTTTTTTTTAATGTTAACGCATTTCAACCGAGAAAACAGCTGAATAAATTGTTTTGTGTTCGATACATTTTCTAACTTGTACATAAATAAAACAAACAAATCTAAGAATCACGCAATATAACCGTTAAACAGATGAAAACAGGAAAGTTGGCGTTGGAGACAAATTTTAATAAATTAAATAAAATGTAAGTAGTGCTGGGCAGGAGGCGAGAAAAGTCACGGTCTTCAATTCGGTCTCGCAAGACGAGACCGAGAAAAGACGAGACTGCCTTTTAAGCAACCGGAATAAGACCGAGACGAGACCGTATATTTGGACCGAAATTTACAGAGAGTAAACTAAAAATCCAATTTCAGTTAAGTATTTATTTTCATCTACACATATTCAAACTATAATCGAAAATATTTCGTTAGATAATCAACAGGTTGTCCGGAATTCATATTTTTCGGAGACGAGACCAAGACGAGACATACGAGACCGACACGAAACCGAGATGAAAATTTTTGATTTATAAGAGACCGAGACGAGACTTACAAAAGTCTCGCAGAATCTCAGCTCGTGTTCAGCCCTAAATGTAAGAAAATTAAAACTTCTAGAAAGAAAAAATACAAAAATTTTACCCATCATTGAGGAATTTTTGATCTATGCATCTGCGTCTTTTTCGTTTATGGCATATACAATTTTTGGAAAAAAAAGTATTTATCTCTGAAAAGAGTTAAGAAATCTAAAATTTTAAGGGATGATGGAAATTATTAATTTGGATTTTAATGTCAAACTACGATTCAGTACGTGTGGTTGAGTGCAAGGTCCAAAATTTGTTTTTGGACTTAATTGAATTGGACTTTTTTTCATGACACCAAATATTTATCATCATTTGTTCTCTAAGGTAGGATTAAAAATTGATAAAAGCAACAAATGTTAGAAAAAAAAAATATAGATCTAAATAAAACAAATTACTACATATTCAAAAAATGTTCACTCAACAAAGTTCATTAAAAAAAAGAAAAAAACATTACATAAGTATACGACTTTTGGGTTTTAAGAAACTACAGAAAAGTATTGTAATTGTTATCCTTGGTTTTTTAAAGTTTAGTAATTTTTCCTAGAAAATTCCATTTCCTGCCTTAACAGGGGCAGCAGTAGGCCTCAATCTGCTGATATTTAACCCTCATATTCTTTCCTTTTTGATGAGTACATATTTTTATAATAGTTACCTTCGTATTTTCCTACTCCTCTACAACTAATATAAATACTTATTTTCGTTTCCATTTAGTGCAATAATCACTGGTACATTATGAATGTTATGTATTAATTTTGTTCTCAATAGAAGACCTTTGCATCAGCCCCCGGCCAAAATATTTGCACATCCCACAAAAACTAATATATGCCTAAAGGCATACTGTGTTCGTTTAGGCATAACAAAAAAATACTCACTTGTCGTTCATCATATTATCAACGAAGAGGATGAACAAAAAAAATCATTTCCGACGAAATGTGAACCCTTATTTATATGCTGCAGTATAACGAAGTAGATTTTGTTCGCCCCCTCTATGTGAAGGGCGAACTGTGAATGGTGGGTGCAACACATTATTTTGCCTACCTTTTGCTTTAAAATCATGTAGCGCGGTCGACATCGGGGAACTATTTCTAATTAAATTTGTATTAAGCGCACAGATGTCGCTCACTCATCCCTCGGGCAAGTCGGCAGGGCAGCATCACATAAAACATCCCTTAACATCCCTGTCGTCGTCCTCGATGTTGTTGTTGTTGCTCAAAAATAAAATATTGATAATATAAAAAAAGTCCCAGTATTTACGACAAAACAAAACAGCATCCTAGGTATATAGCCGGAAAAAATTAGAACGGACCCTCTAACTCAACCACTAATTTTGTTCTTCCGTTGAACACTAAGCAATGCATGTTGTGCTTGTTTTTTTTTGTTGTTGTTGTATCATCACAGTTTATTTTTTGTTAAGAACGCCTCCCATTCCGCCCACTAAACAACACACAGCAAAGATGAATGGTAAAATGAACAGGAAAACATCGGCAGTAATAAAGAGGACGAAAGGAATTTTAGCTTTTTTACTACTCTGGAGTTCTTTACTGTTGGATATTTTTTTTTATTGGTGAATAATTAATGCCAATTACTGAGAGCACTGTGTGCAAGGATAAAATGTACAAATGAACAAGACTAAAGTCACCACAAGATATGGCTCAACGTGTGGGTAAGGACAAAGTTTAATTACTCTCTCAGATTCCAGGAAGACCAGCTGGTGTGACCAGCTTTGGTTTTAATGTAAATTTCGATTAATTTTACAACGAATGATTTCTAAAGCCTAATATACAGTTCTTTTGAACGAAAAAAAAAAATTAGTGGTGAGAAATATTTTTTTTTTAACATCTGGGGTTAAACGAAAAATTTCTTCTTTTTTTTCACCAAACAATGTCACTGACTTTTTTTGTCAGGGTGTTCATAGCTCGATACAAAAAATTAAACGTCAAACTTTTTTTTTCGCCCAAATCTTTCCCATAAGAAATGCATGTAGTTTTCTTTTGTTGAGGTAAACTAGGCTTAAACCACAAAAAAGGAAAGAGATTTTCGGGTTGAAAAAAGGCTACTAATTTCACAACATATCCTCGCTGTTTAAGAAAATAGGCATAACTCAAAAAACAAGATTTTTGAGTTAATGATGCCAATCCACTAAAAAAAATTCTCTATCATTCTGTCAAACTGGCATTACTGTAGCACGTCGGAATCCCGCTAGATAGACTTTGGTCCAATTGGCACATCTTTCGTTTTCATTGTTTGTTTATGACCAACAATGACATAAATTAGTTTCTGCCATTTGCTTGAGGTGAACGGAAGTGTTTTTTATGTAAAAAAGTGGCATAAATACGTGTTGTGCTAAAGATTTGTCGTTAAATTTCAGCGAAAAAAGAACTAACTTGTGTTGAGTCAGTTTTCACAATAAAGTAAGTACAGTCTTATAACTTACATATTTTATGTTTTAAAACAAAATGTTCCACTTTTCCTGATAAGTTAAAAAAGAACTGTGTTTTGCAATGGCACTTTTCAAACTTATGCCGTTTTTCTTTATAATATTTTTGACTAATCATATCAAATAAGTTTTAATTCAATATGTTTTATCAAGTTATGCCAATATTTTCTTTTGCCAACGTATATAAGTGTATTTACGTATAAGAAATAATAACAAATGGTGTTTCGAAGTTTGATTTTGCATTACTCTTCAATGACAATACTAAGGTAAAGTTTAACAATATTCAAATAGAGATAATAAGTTCATTAGTTTAAATCATTTCATTAAATATATTATAATTAGTAAAGACTAAAATAATGGGCTTTTAGTTTAGCCAAAAAAAAAAAAGAAGAATAGGGCATTTTGGTGTTAATGATAAAATCAAAAGTGTATGGGCTTTTAATTTAGCTTAAAAATAACAAAAAAAATAGGATGCAAAGAACTGCATTATTTATTTATGATCAAATCAAAAGGGCATATAGTTTAGCTAAAACAAAAATATAATAGACTCAATTCTTGGATTAGTGGTCCAGAAAAAATTTCGAGTAAGTGTTTCGATAAGACAATGCGTGATTTAAAAAGCGAACAAGTTATTTCCATCCCCACTGCCCGTTAAGCATTGAGAAACAATCCTCTAATGAAAGAAAACTCTTGCTTAGATATAGTCTACGGATTTCCTGTAAAATTGGACATATCGCGACAAAAAAATCATGTTTTTAACTTGAAAACTTGCAAAGGGAGCAAATTGGATTGAGATCTGATTCGAATAATGACGCCACCTAGATTGATGATAACCTAACACTGAGGTGGTTCCTCTATGTGTATAACCTTAATGGTCATACCCAGGGTTAGCGGTCTTCGATTTTTTGATAGCTTTTTCCATTATTTTTTAAACTTGCCACTCTAATAAAATAAAATATTCCTTCGAGAAGAATGTGGTTTCTTTTTGCCAAGAAATAAATTTAATAAAAAATATGTTGGTCATACTTCAAGCAAACAAAAAAACAATCTAACATTGAACAAGAACAACAGCACTCTGATGGCACCCACTTCAAAAAGCTTGGACATGGGATTTTAATTTACAAACATTTTCAAGACAATAAATCGCCAACGAATTTTTCTCTTTCTCTCGCTTTCACTCTTATTCTTTATGCCTTTCTCACATCAACAGCGTGGTACAACCAGAATTCAGCATCCACAAGGATTTTAGTCCTGGAAATGTTGTATATTGTATATATTACAATAAAGCAGCAACAGCAGCCAGTTTGTTTGTCCATCCGCCTGTCACATGTTCTGACATCTGAAATTGGGAATCGGACAAAATTAAAAACTTTTCGCCTTCTGTAAATTCCTGGTGCTGTCCTGGACCTGCATGATGATGATGATGGACTTGACGAATGCGAATGCTTATATGGTGATGATAGTGGAGTGTGTTGGTTACAACGTGTACGTACATATCGCACAGAGAATATTGCTCCCTCCTATACGCTGCTGATCCTGATGGTATTCGTCCTTGGATGAAAATTTTTGTGAAACATTGTTTAGCTGTCAACTAGGAACGTTTTGTTGCTCCCCAGCCCTGGTTAGCCCTGTTTCTCATTCTCCCCACTCCTCATCTTTTGCCGTTTAGCAGTTGTATCAACACCGGATGCTGATGAAAAATAATCTCCTGTGCCATTCACACAAGTTGAATGATTTGTTCCTTCCGTGCGTTTGTTGTTGTTCTTGTATTTATATATTTCAGTCGTCATCATCGTCGTGGTGGTATCTATATGAGTCGTTCTGTGATGGATTGTCGTATTCTAAAGCGTCATCCCTCTTGGAAAATCAACCAAGATCATCATGTTGATTGGTATGCACATTTCCAGCGTTCTCTGACGGATTGATTGAATTCTTTTAGTGAAAGGACTCTTTTTGTGTTCTTTTTGTCTCCGATTGACAGGTAGTTCTCTTGTATAAATGAAATCCCAACAATTTCACTGGTGAATACTATGAGGATGCATGCGGTTAAATATTGAGAATGTCCTCTCCCCATTCCAATTGTATACCTAGGTATGTTAGTCTCTGATCAAATGACGCTGTTAATTATTTTTCTAGTTGGATGATAAAAAAAAGCGGGAGTATTGGAAATTAAACTTTCGTGGAGAACATTTTTATAAAAATAAACAAAATAGCAATTGTAAAGTGCAGTGCAGCATAGCAGTAGCAGTGCAGCACCAGGGCTTTATATGCTGGCTAAGCTGGTAAACCACAGTTAAAATAGACAAAAAAAAAAACAGATCCTTTTAGATATTGATGAAAAGCAATACCTAGTATTTTTCGTATTTCAACAGAAAAAGTATCGAACGAACATAGCAATATTTTTTCATTTGTTTTTCTTATCTTTTGAATACCTTATGCACCAGTGGACATGTTTTTTAGATTAAAATATTTGTTTTGTACCTTTGTATATAAAAAAAAAATACACTAATGAAATTTGATAGAGTTGTATATGTCTGCCATCAAAGTTTGTTTAATATCGATGCTTTTTTGCAAACAAATTTATATCAGTTTCCGACTAGATTGATTGGAAAACTATTGCTTCACCAATTTATAATTCTCTCTTCGCTAAATTGTTGCAAAAGCTTTCAAAAATGAGTTAATGTAGAGATAAATATACAGAAATTAATGAATTATTTGCTCGAATAGCAAACAACAAACATATAAAATAGAATAATCTTCCTGGAAATATATGCAACGCGTACAGGAGTAACCAAATATTTCAGATATTTAGTTATAAACATATAAAATAGAACTGGTTCTAAATGACTTCCTTGAGGAACACCAATAGTAGATGCCAAATGAAATCATATTCAACCCGATTAAAGAGTTAGATGAGACGAGTGTTTTGCGGAGGAACATTTTTTAAAATTGAGTCCGAACCCTGAATTAGAACTGATTCATCGATTTCCTTTTCTCTAATCGACGCGATTTGTATTCGAAAGTACTAACATTTCAGAATAATGGAATGAGGTAATTGACACCACTTTCATCATCCAAAATTTCAATTTCTTACTTTAAAATTAAATGTTGACCAATAACCAAGCACTTCAAATGGTAGGAATATGATTAGAGGAGCCCAAAAATTACAGTTATGATTTATGACAGTGGAGTAGAATGGGCCGCTATGGGGACACAAGTCGCGAGCAGCACTTTGCCAGAGGCCAGCAAATTTCGAAAGAAAAATGAATTCAAAGGAGAATGGGCATTTTGCTCTATATATTGCCCACGTATGAGACATTCGTTGGAAAGCTTAGCCCTAGTACATCAGTTTTTTGTATGGGCACAAAGCTGTAAACCATGAGGTTTAGGCAGGATATGGGCAACAAAGATTGCAGTTAGAGAACAAAAAATTGCAATAGTGTTCCATCGAAATGACAGTATTGGTCACTTTCGATGAACTGAATAGACCTCTAAAAGCGAATAATATCATGGTTGGTGAATAATTCGCTTAACAGTATGAAAATTCAACTTTTTTTTATTCGATTTAGCGTATTTAATGAATGGGAATAATTGTGCCCTTATAGTACCCACAATTGAGATATACATCAACGTAAGAAAGTAGTAGCCCGTAGCGTAATGGTTTGTGCGTTCAACTGTCACGCTGGAGGTCTGGGTTCGCTTCCCAGCCTCGTCCACCTAAAAACTAAAAAGTTTTTTTCAGGGCTACTGCCTCTTGCGAGGAATTGACAAATCCTCCAAGAGTATTACTTGTCACGAATAAGTGCTTCTCGTCTAGCCGTTCGGATTCGGCATAGAGTTGAAGGTCCCTTCCATTCCTGTCGATAGGCGCACACAGGAATGGTTGCGAGTTGTTAGTCACTAGGCCCTGGTTCTTCATGAGCCGTTGTGCCACCCGATTTATTTTTTTTTTATCAACGTAAGAAAGCTTAGTACAAGATCAGTGTTTTTCTTTTTTTTTGTCACTTAGTTTAGCCAACTCCCATCCCAACAATTTTAGCAATAATAATTTAATTTTTAATTTGTATTTTTATTTAATTTGTCAATCGTGTTATTAGAGTATAAGGTTATTGATTATGTCCTAAAAAACAGGGCAGTAAGGAACTAAGACGTTACCGGGTTTTTATTGTAAAAATCATTGTTTGGGTTATTGAAGATGAGAAAACCGCAGAGTGCTATTAGATGAGAGGGTGCAATTTTGAGGAGGGGGTAAATGCAACCCTTTCCGTTGTTTGCATATAACTCAAAAACCAAGCTAAATTTTCGAAGAAATGCCATTAACCTTTTTGTAGAGAATAAAATTTGCTATCATAAGCTTATTCAAAAAATGTTAAATACTTTTAATGTGATAAAATTTTTTACTTATTTGCCTTTAATTTTTTTTTTCCGGTAGAGATAGGTATAGGAATTGCTCCATATAGAAGAAAGACTATAAAATTTTCTTAAAAATGGCGAATTCATACATTTTTTTTTAGACAAAATTAACAAAGATATAGTCGCTCAAATTTAGCCACTTTTTCGATTTTTATTGCGTTTGCTTTGGCATTATTTCAATTCTTATTTTTTACAACAAAACTTAATTTTATTTAATAAAATAAGAAAAATAAGTTTATTTATCAGTTATAATTGATTATTATTACAGCCTTGTTACTTTTAATAAAATGTAAAAATGAAAATCGTACAAAAATAAAATAAAAAGCGAAGCAGAACTACTTCAAGTATTTGACCCGGGGTTCAGACAGGCGAGTAGAACTAGTAGCGTTTATGTGTGCTAGTAGCCCAAATAGTATAATATTTTTATCTGCGATCTGCCTGCCAGTTATCCTGCTAGTGTAGTGTATTTATTTTCATATTTTGTTTTGTTTCCATAGTTTCCATATTTTTTGTATTTTTCTCTATGAAATATTTTTAAAATATCATACTAGTTGACAAAACGCGCAGAGACCTACGGGAGAGCTAAACCCCGGGTGAGTAAAGTCCGAACACTTCTTATAGTAACTCAGAAAGTTTTCCTTCTTCAATGCTCTATTTTACAATAACTACAATTCTACATTAACATAGTTGGTATTGTAATTGAAAGGAAAAGAAACCACTAGCATGGAAACTTTATGATTGTGTTTGGTCGCGATTTAATTTTAATTGTGAACAAGCAAGATAAGAATTTTTTTGTTCAAATTGGTTTTATTTAATTACAAGAAAACAAGTGCCCGAACCTAGGGCTGGCCACGAGACGAGACTCTGCGAGACTTTTGTAAGTCTCGTCTCGGTCTCGCTAAAATCGAAAATTTTCGGTCTCGTCTCGGTCTCGTATATTTAAGCCTCGTCTCCGAAAAATACGCTTTCCAGACAACCTGTTGATTCTTGGAACGAAATATTTTCGATTATAGTTTGAATATGTGCAGATGAAAATAAATATTTAACAGAAATTGGATTTTTTAAATCTATTAGACTTTCTGTAAATTTCAGTCCAAATGTACAGTCTCTTCTCGGTCTCGTATTGTTGCTTAAAAGCCAGTCTCGTCTCGTATTGTCTCGGTCTCGTCATGCGAGAGTCGACTAATCAGCTTAACCTTAAAACCCCAACATTTGAATTTAAGTTTTAACATAAGCTTTAGTTGTTTTTTGTCACAATCGGACGCCATTAAGTTAATTGGTTTTAAAATTAAAATAACTGATAGTGAATTTTTGTTCACCAAAAATGTACCTACTTATATATTAGGGTGGTGGTGGTAGTTTCGAAAAAGTTCAGCTTGGTATGTCATACTAAATCAGCTCTATATTGTTCTGTGTTCTTGGAAATGTCTCTTTCGTTGCTTTTCAACTGACATAAATAATTTAAAGCACACTTTCACTTCCACTTGTCATTGTCAAAAGACAATGACAATTACTTTCAGTTTGTAGTTAAGAAAAAAAGAAAGCATTCACATACTTTTATAGGGAAAACTAGGAACCTACTACTCTCCCAAATTTAGTTTCTGCGAATAATAAATAAAAGTTTCAAAAACTCTTATTTATTATTCGCAGAATTTTGTAAAACAGAATTTTGAAAAGCAGAATTATGAAAAGCAGAATTTTGAAAAGCAGAATTTTGTTAAGCTGAATTTTGAAAGCAGAATTTTGAAAAGCAAAATTTTTAAAGCAGAATTTTGAAAAAAGAATTTTGACCTCGGCAGAATTTCGACCCCAACCCACTTTAATAATATAAGCAAAAGTTTGATTATTATACACTATGTAACTGTTTATAGGGTGGTGCGAATAAGATGCATGGTAGACTGAAACCAGCCAAGAATTAATCTAATGGAAGGAGATTTAAAAAACAAGTTGATAAATAAACAATGTCAGTCTTAGAAAATATAATTTAGCACGAAGCTAACCATCCGGTTCTTATTGCTTGACTAAAGCATTAAATTTTGAAAACAAAAATGGTATTTATTAACGTAAAATTTTGATGAACTGAATTTTTTTATGATTTTCATTTTCACATTTTATAAAAAGTAACAATACTGTAATAATAATCAATTATAATTGATAAATAAACTTATTATTCTTATTTTATTAAATAAAGTTAAGTTTTGTTTTAAAAAATAAGAATTTAAATAATGCCAAAGTAAACGCAATAAAAATGGAAAAAGTGGCTTACTTTGAGCGATTATTTTTGTCTAAAAAAAAATTTCTGAACACGGCATTTAAAATTATAATCTTTCTTTTATATGAAGCAATTCCTATACATATCTCTACCGGAAAAAAAGTAAAGGGCAAATAAGTAAAATAAACTAAAAATATCAATTTTTTGCATTTTTATTTTTTTTTTGAATAGGTTTATCCGATAGTAAATTTTATTCTCTACAATAAAGTCTATAACAGATTTTTTTCGAAATTTAGCTTGGTTTTCGAGTTATATGCAAAAAATTAAGAGGGTTGCATTTACCCCCCTCCTCAAAATTGCACCCTCTCATCTAATAGCACTCCGCGGTTTTCTCATGTTCAATTACCTATACAATGATTTTAACAATTAAGATCCGGTTACGTCTTAGTTCCTTTCTATATGACATAATCAATAGCCTATATGTAATGTAATATTTTACAATATCTAACAATCATTTTAACAGGCCTGAAGAAGGACGTAGACATGTCCGAAACTTCCCAACTGAAATAACAAATTAAACAAAAATAGATAAAGACCTATAGATAGCCCACTAAGGAATCAAATTGTATCATCTCCTATTGTTTAGGACAAACTAAATATTCGCACGTTGGTACAAAATACTCGCACGTTGGTACCTAATCATTATCATAGGTCTCCTTTCTGGGCTTAAGGTAGACCAGGTCCCATATATGTTTGCCCATTCTCCTTTATATTAGGGCCATCGAAGTTTTACATACTAGTGACACTTTAAACAAAATAAAAGTAGATCTTGAAAAATCAAAGTGCGGAAGAAGATTCCTTTTTTTTTTTTCTAAGAAGCAAAATAAAACTACTTCAAGTATTGGAGTAAAGTCCGAGCACTTCTTATAGTAGCTCAGAAAGTTTGCTCTATTTTACAATATCTACAATTCTACATTAACATAGTTGGTATTGTAATTGAAAGGAAAAGAAAACTAGCATGAAAACTCAAGTTATCGTACTCTCCCCCATTATTCTCTTCAGTAAAAAGATTTCTTTTAAACTTAAATTTAATTTAAAAATAATAATCAATTACCTTTGAAAAATTTACAATATTCATTCCATACACAATCATTTATTAAGATTAACATGATAATGAAGTTATCCAAGAATTTTTTCCAAATAAAAACATTTCAATTAATCTTCAATTTTGACGCTAAAAAGAGAATGTATAGTTGCGTTTAAATTATGAAAATATGTCACCACACAGCTATCAGTTTTTGTTCTGTTCTAAAACTTATAAAATAAAAATGAGTCTGGGGTCGACCCACACTAGTAACTTCCCATTGGTGCACTTGAAAACCATATACATTTTTACCTAAGTGGTGGGTGATGGAGTATGTATTATATAGTGTCATAACTTTGCGTTTTTGGATAATCAGTATATAAGTAGGTTTAGATATAGAGATACAGGGCAAAATGTGACATTGCCTATATTTTGTACTTTTTTTTTTTCTAACTCTTCTCGGTATAGAGGTAGGTATTAATTAAAGCCAATTATTTCAAAACAGACTATTGGCTAAAAAAAAATTGGAAAATCCGGGGAGTGTACTTAAAAAAAAAAAAAAAACATGGTTTTAAAGAATATAAAAATGCAAATTAAATGTCATATGCAAAATTTCGATTTTGTAGCGATTTTGAGTGTAAGAATTATTCGAATTAAAATATTTTTGAAAAGTTGTTTCTTGCAACATTTTGATTTTTAGCTTTTTTAAGGGTGGTTTTAAAAATCTCAAAATTACACATTATTTAGGTGGTATAGGTATATATTTTTGGGTAGAATTTTGAAACCGATATCATTGTTTTGTTTTACAAAATATTTGAGTTGAAAAAAATTTGTTAAGAATTTTTAATATTTTTTGTTCCAGTTTTTTTGCTCTAAAAAAAAACTTTTTATTGAATTTTTTCAAAAAAAAATTATCAGTTGTTGACTACGTCATTATATGTAAAAAAAATAGACTGGATTCGGAATCATTTTTTGCTCTTGAAATATTTGAGACGAAAATTATTTTTCACCTGTTTTTCTTAGTTTAAGAAAAAGTGTCTGTTGAATTTTTTTTTTAAATTACTAATTTGGCATTGTGTAATTATGTGTAAATTAAAATTAGTCTGAAGTGAATATCTTATTCCGTTCTCGAGATATGCCACATAAATTACATTTTACAACTCCTTTTTAAATTGCTGTAGTAAAAAAAACGGTTTATTGAATTTGTTAAAAAAACCTTTTCAGCACGTTATGACAATATTATCTGTAAAATAAAATCTATCCGAGGTCGATATCTTTATTCATTCTCGAGATATGGTGGACGAAAAAAAACGTACCGAACCCGAACGTACGTACATACACACATACAGACATCTAGCTAAAAACGACGAATTCTGATTCTAGAGACCTCAAAACGAGAAGATATGTCAAAATTTCCAATTCGACAAATCGCACCAATTACAATAACTTCCACTGGGAAGTTAAAAAGAACCAAATGTGTTGCGGACCACCAAAAAAATATCGATCTGTATTTTCTAATCAGAGTTGGCTAATCAGCTTAACCTTAAAACCCCAACATTTGAATTTAAGTTATAACATAAACCTTAGTTGTTTTTTGTCACAATCGGACGCAATAAAGTTAATTGCTTTTTAAATTTTGGTCTATTAAAAAAACAAAAATTAAAAAAACTGATAGTGAATTTTTGTTCACCAAAAATGTACCTACTCATATATTAGGGTGGTGGTGGTATTTTCGAAAAAGTTCATCCTGGTATGTCATACTCAATCAGCTCTAAAGAAAAAAATATTCTCTTATTTCTTCAGCTTGTTATTTTGAACCTTCTAAAAGACGCTGTGAGTTGAATATACTTTAATAATATAACCAACATTTGTTTGATTATTATACACTATGTGACTGTTTATAGGGTGGTGCGAATAAAATGCATGGTAGACTGAAACCAGCCAAGAATGAATCGTATGGAAGGAGATTTAAAAAGAAGGTAATACAAAACAATGTCAGTCTAAGAAAATATAATTTTGCACGAAGCTGACGATCGCTGCGTTTTTCTTTTTTTTATCTTGAAAAGTAAATGTCCTAGAACCATCCGGTTTTTAACTAAAGCATTGAATTTTGAAAACAAAAATGGTATGGTTTGAAAACAAAATAACATACAATTTTGAAAAAAAAAATAGTTTGAATATTTTATTCCAATATTTTGAGTTTGAAAATTAGTTTTTCAAAAACTATTCATTGAAACAAATTTATTTAAAAAAATAATAAAAGAAGAGATTTGTAGCTTTGCAAAACAGTATATCAAGTTATTCTCCCCTCGTTTGGGGAAATTTTCTTAAAAATTGACTTAAAACAGAAAATTATTAAAAAACAACGGCAAGTTTTTTAATAATTTTCTGTTTTAAGTCAATTTTTAAGAAAATTTCCCCAAACGAGGGGTAATAGACCCCCCTCCTTTAAAATTTTTTTCTTGTCTTGACTAAACCTACACGCTTAAGCTTTTTGTCACACCTTAGGTGAATCACCCTGTATAATTGAAAACTATCTCAGTTCCAATATTTACCTTATGTACATATTTTTATGTTTGTGAATCAAATGGCTTAAGAACATGAATTTAAAAAAAAACATCGCCTCTAGAGTTTAAAAGATTTAGTTTGTTCTTGTACCTAGTTTTTTTTTAACGTATCAGTCTCCTGTATAAAACAATGCATGAATACCTAAGTGGCCAACCATTTTAAATATGTGCGCTTTAAGTGCGAATTTCAAATTGATATAACTTTATTATATCTGGAGTCAAGTTATTGGTAAAAATCTGCAATCAACAAAATGTTTTAAAAATTAGCACAGAAAACGTGGATAGGTAGATTTTTGATTGATTGCCTGTTTTTATGATGTTGTCTCCTAATGAAAAATAGAAGCTTTTAACTTCTAGGACCGAGTGCAACATTACTAAAAATGTCAACAAAGTTCAAAAAACGAGGTTCGAGGTTGTTTTGAGTTATACCTCTTCAATTGGGCTTTAACAAAACCATCAAATATTTTGTTGGTTGCAGTTAGTTTATTTGTTATTATTTCCTAAAAAATAATTTTAGCTGCGGAGTAAAGTCCGAACACTTCTTATAGTAACTTAGAAAGTTTTCCTTCTTCAATGCTCTATTATACAATATCTACAATTCTACATTAACATAGTTCGTATTGTAATTGAAAGGAAAAGAAACCACTGGCATGGATTGTGTGTGGTCGCGATTTAATTTTAATTGTGAGCAAGCAAGATAAGAATACTTTATGTTCAAATTGGTTTTATTTAATTACAAGAAAACAAGCGCCCGAACCATATAATTTTAAAAATTATGAAATAATTTTGTGTGTTTCTTCTCCAACAATGTTAAATATTCAATTATTATTCTCTTCAGTAAAATGATTTCTTTTAAACTTAAATTTAATTATAAGATAGTAATCAATTACCTTTCAAAATCGTACAGTTCAGCCCTCATACAAGCATTTATTAAGATTAAGATTATAATGAAGTTATCCAAGAATTTTTTTCCAAATAAAAACATTTCAATTAATCTTTAATTATGAATCTAAAAAGTGAATGTGTAGTTGCGTTTAAATTATGAAAATGAGTCACCACACAGCCATCAGATTTTTTTCTGTTTCAAAACCTATAAAATAAAAAGAAGAAAATTGGTACGCAACACCCAAAAAATATCGATCTGTATTTTCTAATCAGATTCGACTAATCAGCTTAACCTTTAAACCCCAACATTTGAAATTTAAGTTATAACATAAGCTTTAGTTGTTTTTTTGTCACAATCGGACGCAATTTAGTTAATTGTTTTTTAAATGTTGGTCTATTAAAAAAAAAATTAAAAAACCTGATAGTGAATTTTTGTTCACCAAAAATGTACCTACTTATTTATTAGGGTGGTGGTGGTAGTTTCGAAAAAGTTCAACTTGGTATGTCAAGAAAAAAATATTCTCTAATTTCTTCAGATTTTTATTTTGGACCTCCTAAGACGCTGTGAGTTGAATATACTTTAATAATATAACCAACATTTGTTTGATTATTATAGGTACACTATGTAACTGTTATCGGGTGGTGCGAATGAAATGCATGGTAGACTGAAACCAGCCAAGAATGAATCGGATGGAAGGAGATTTAAAAAGAAGTTAATACAAAACAATGTCAGTCTAAGAAAATATAATTTAGCACGAAGCTGGCGATCGCTGCATTTTTCTTTTTTTTATCTTGAAAAGTAAAAGTCCTAGAACCATCCGGTTTTTAATGCTTGACTGAAGCATTGAATTTTGAAAACAAAAATGGTATTTAATAACGTAAAATTGTGAACAAAAAAAATAGTTTGAATATTTTTTTCCAATTTTTTGAGTTTGAAAATTATTTTTTTAAAGACTGTTCATTGAAACAAATTTATTTAAAAAAATAATAAAAGAAGATATTTCTGGCTTTGGAAAAAGTGTATCAAGGTATGTGATTTTAGTGTTGCCATTGTTTTTAAATAATTTGTTTTCTGTTTTAAGTCAATTTTTTTTTAGAAAATTTCCCCAAACCAGGGGTAATAAACCCCCCTCCTTTAAGATTTTTTTTCTTGTCTTGACTAAACCTACACGCTAAAGCTTTTTGTCAAACCTTAGGTAAATCACCCTGCATAATTGAATTTTTTTATGTTTGTGAATCAAATGGCTTAAGAACATGAATTAAAAAAAAAACAAACATCACCTCTAGAGTTTGGAAGATTTGATTTGTTCTTGTACTTTTTTTACGTATCATTCGTTGATTCGTTATAAGTGTCTAAAGATTTCTGTTTCTTTTTTGTGTTGAATTGTTAAAAACGCTTAGTTAAAAAAAAAAACTAAGAAACATCGTTTCTAGAGTAAGGTATGCTTTTCACAGTACCATTTTTATTTATATTTTTTAAACCGTTAGTTTGGTCTATCTGCACGTTAAAAAAAAACTTAATTTTAAAAGTGTAAAAACTAATTAAAAAATGGGCACGACTGGATCGCACATATTGCTCTCGTAGCTAACAACTTGAACGTAGCTTAAAATTGACAATGTACATAAATATAGTGGTTCTATAACAATATGATATCATTAAAAAAAGTTTTAAAATCAATTTAGAATATAAATTATTACTATAAGTTTAATATAATTTTTTTAATAGCTAAAACAGATAGAGCTAAAAAAAAGTATGCTATCTGACCTGTTTGACAAATATGAATTTATGAAAAAAAAATTGAAAAATCGTTAGAGCTGTTTTTTTAAGAATTAATTTTTTATATATAAAAATTCTTGAACATTTTAAAAAAAAAAATTTGGTATGCCAACTTTTAGAATTAAATAAAACACAATTTTACGTAAATTAAAAAAAATAATCATTGACCTGTTTTCAAGATATTGAATTTTCAAAAACCAAATTTCAATATATTTTTAAAAACCCAAAAATTAATTTTTCGTAAAATTTTATATGCTAAATTATTAAAATTGTAAAGGACCTCTTACATACAAAATTTGGTTGAAATCGGTGTAGCCGTTAAGGAGAAATTAAAAACCAAAATATCGGTTCTATGAGATGTACCGTTAATAACCGTTACAAATTTTTTCTACCAAAATATTTATTTTAGTAATTATAGTAGCTCGTAATTTTTTTTTTGAAAATTGTTAGAGCCGTTTTTGAAATAAATCAATTTTTGTAAAATGATTGTATGTTATTTTTTGAGGTAAAAACAAATTTCAATTTCCCCTCTAGGGAATCACCAAAGGACCTTAAGTCCAAAGTTTGAAGAACTCGCTTCAGCCTTTAGGCTGCAGGTCGAGGTTCATACAGACAGACGGACAGACAGACAGACCGAATTGCGAGACGCACTTTTTCCGCGTTCTCTATCATCGTAATGTTAGGGAAAATTATTATGCACGAATCCTAAACTTGCCCTATACTTCGTATATCGCAAGTAAAAAATATAACGGGATACCATTTTAAAAAAGTAACGGATATCGCCCCTGGAAAACTATTTGTACAACATTTTGGTGTTTGAAATTTTCCCATATCATTGAGCCATATACTTAATTATTAATTTTGTTTAAAAAAGGTTTACCTTACCTTAATGTTTATAATAAAAATATTATTAGTCTCGAAAGTTTTAAAAAAGTACCTAAGCAAAATATTACAATGGTTTTTTGTCTTCGAAATTGTATGCAGGTAATTTTGTGTCTTTTATTTTTGTATACTCTTTTCAATTTTAAGTGAAATTTCCAAAACATATTGGATTTAATGCGCTCTATAGTTTTCAAGAAAATATCAAATGATTAAGAGATTTACATTTTCAAGACCATCGAATCATACAAATGAAAAATAAAAACATAAAGTAATAACCACCCTATTATTCATAAATGTAGAACATTATCATTTTGATTTCACAACTAATCTTAGACTATAAAAGACCAAGAATTATTTGAAGTACAAGTTAGTAGTTTTTTTGATCTCCGCAAAGCTGAAACGAAAGTGATTTTCTAAGCAACAATGAACGTTTTAATTTCAACAGTAGTTTTATTCGCCGTTTTGGCCGGATGTTATGGATATTCTTACATCATTCCAGGAACCATTGGTTAGTTATTATTTTGTTTTTACTAATCACCGATCTCCAACACTCATCCTTAAAAACGACCAATATTTTAGATATGCCGGGAGTATGTTTTTACGATGGAAAAATTTTACCAAGTGGTGACAGCCAAGTTCCCGGAGTATGTCAACATACTTTGTGCAATGTCAATGGGTCAATCACTATTGATGGGTAAGATTAAACTGATTCTTTTGAGTAAAATCTAAACATACTCAGTGGTTGTATAACATTTCTATTTTCATAGATGTGGACCAATATCTCTTCCCAATTGCACTTTAATCATCGATCCTACCTCAACAGCATCTTATCCTGATTGTTGTGATATGACCTATCAGTGTCTTGATGCCGATGGCAACACCTACACCAAGATATGGAATCAACTCTATCCCGATGGAAAACCTATTGAAAAAATGTCAGATTTCAAGAACGCCTTAAATAAATTGAAACTTTCAAAGCAAGGAGATTCAGAACCCGGACAACCATTCATTCTGCAATTTTTGTTAGTTTAGAATAAAAATTAAAGTGCCACCAAGATGGTGTGATATATAATTTTATTGTGAAATTAAAATAGTCATTTTCTTGGGTGAAATAAATTATCGAATAATTGTAAATAAAACAAGTGTTTTTTCATTGTTCTTTCGGGTCGACAGAAAAATATTTGCGGTTTGATTATTTTTGTTATCTGTAAAGTGGAAGACTTGTGTTAATGAAATTATATGAATAAATAAATTTTCAATTTTTTTAATCGTTTCTAAAAAAACAAAAATTTATTTCTTATGACAGTGTATCTCTCTTTTGATTGTTTATCGGTATTGCGTCTTTCATGATCTTTTTTCATTGCTTCGGAAGCACAGAATTTGATCATATGATTGTTGGTAATGTCAAGAAGTTCAAAGCTCAGCAAACTTTTCTTATTGATGAAGATTATTCCTTTCTCCGATTCAATATACCTACAATGTAACTCAATTGATATAAATTTAAATAATTAGGTAATTAACTTTGTTGATTCATTATCTAAACGACTGGATAGTTCGTAGATTTTTCTTCACTTGTTGGCTTAAAGCTAATTGCGATTTATAATAAAGTGTGTCGAAATGGCTTTTTGTTTATTCATGAATTAGCTAAGAAAAAAGTGAATTCAGGAAGTGAAAAGTAATAAGTAATAGGTAGCTACGTATACTCGTAGGTACTTACTGGAAAAAGCATCAGTTTTTGTGGGGTGAGACACAATGAGATCACAATGATGCTAAAAAGTGCCATCGTAAGAGAATAAGCCATATCTTTTGAAGCACAGAAAATATAATTCTAATCAGTATTTCGTATTTCAATAATATCATGATCCCTTCAAATAATTTACGAAAGATCTATTACTGCAAAAATTAAAGTCGAAACAATAATTTTTGTTCCCTCGGGCGTATGCGCACTTTTTTCTTAAAGTTTTTTGATGGCATTTTCAAAAGTTATCGACAAAGGAGATGGCTAAAAATGAATGGATAAACAACCCAGAATCGACACAAGCGAAATGTTATAATATGTATTATATGTATAGTTAGAAATAAAGAGCAAACGACGTCATAAAAATGGCAGTCCCGAAATCATGGGTACATATAACGAGCACCAAATACGACTATTATTATAAGTTTCTTACTGTTTTATTTACATACAAGCTGACCCAGCAAACGTTTTTTTGCCATATAAGATATTTCTAGTGAATATTTTGGTTGTTAAATAAAAAATAACGAATGTATTGTGAGTGTTTTTGAATGTTGCCTTACTTCAAGTCTCTAGCATGATTGGTTCTCGAGATACAGTATGTGACGGTGACCTGCTAACTTCACTGTGAAGTAAGCAGGTCACTCGATTATACCCACCCTTTGGTGAACTGCAAAATCGGGAACAGAAATGCAAAAAAAAAAATGACAATAACTGCGTTGGTCCCTTTACTCTAGATGAAAGTTGACCTGCCAACTTCTCAGACGTACGGAGCACTTCATAAATATCGGTGCAATCAAGCATTTTATGGTGTATTTCATCGGGTCGTTTCTTGTAAATTTAAATAAATCATTCAAAAATTTCCACATACTGTATTGCGATACATACAAAATGCAAAAGTTCGATGAGGCGGATGGAGTGCCATCTGTCATTCAACAATATTTCAAAAAAAAAAATCTGAATAGGGACACCCTTATCACCTAGCTTTACGACCTATTCTCATACCTACCAAATATACAATGTTAAAACGTGAGGTAAGAGTATGATAAGCTTTTGCATCGCGGCTGTTGAAAAAAAGATTACCTACCGATACATTTAGTCAAAAGAATAACAACACAACTATTAGGAGAAGTTTTTTTCAACTTTCCTTGGTTAGGAAATGCACAATGTAACGATTACATATTTTTGAAATACTAGTTAAGCCTTCAAATCCAATTCAAAATTTTTCTTATCGACTCAGGGTTTTCTCTTGACTATCTCCTTTGAGGTTTTTCTTTGTTTTAATGCATGTATATTTTTTTTACTTTTAAAGTACAAGTACTTGTTTCATGTCAACAAAAATTTTTACTTACTGTCAGGCCTAGGGTTGTCAGATTTTAAAAAGCCAAATAGCCAAAAACTAAATTTAAATCGCAACAAAATCGCCAAAATTCAAAATTCAAAATTTTCGATATAAATATCACCAAATTTAACAATAAAATAAAATAAGATTTCGAAACTTGCAGTTTTAATATCAAAACAAATCATATTTATATTCGATGTATGTACGCGGTACATATGTATCCAGTATTGTATCAATGGGATTCTTTTCAAAGCATCTGCAACATGGCTAGATCTTACAGCATGTCGTAAGTAAGCTTTGAGCGAACGTAGATCGCAGTCGCAAGTTTTGCCATGTGCTAATCGATCTTCCTTCGAATTGGTTAACCAACATACATATTTTGTTTGTTTTGTTTTGTTTATTTTGTGTTACATACGTCATTTTTTAAGGGATGGGAGTGAAATCAGCTTTGGGGTACGTTCAGAATTTAATGATTGGATGGCTGCATTCAGCGCAAAAAGCGATGAAAAAGATAATTGGTTAAAGAATTTCAATTCAAAAAATGTGAATCGCCAAAAACTAAATATATCGCCTTTTTTGGGTGACATCGCCAAACCGATTTTCATGTCACCAAATGAAATTTCAAATCGCACATTTGGCAATAAATCGCATAATCTGACAAGACAACCCTGGTCAGGGACTATGCTTGCTAGAAAATGAGAGAGAGAGAGAGAGAGAGAGAGAGAATTTAAAAAAAATAATAATTTTCGCCATGTCGATGACGTCCGCCGAAATCGGTTTGACAACTACTACGAGTTCTCGTCACGCTCACGTTGCGTTTTCTCATCGCATTGTGAATCGACTTTGAGGCTCATAGTCTCGTAACTTCAAAATAAAACCCACAAAAATAAGTGTGGATAGGTTAAATCAGATGATCAAGCCGCCGCAGTGCAAATCGCCAAAACGAGAGATTACCAGTCCCGGTAATGCAGCTTTCAGAATTAAGATTGTTACTCATGCTGTTGCTCCATCTATTTTTTTACTCTGTTAATTTCACAAAAACATGTCAAATCGTGTAGGATTGAATATTGCGTTGTGTAGGATGAGCTGTCATATTTTGTTTTCACATTATTATACTCTTCTTCGGGATTTCTTTCCCACTTTGTTGACATATGTTAATACACAGTGGGATAGTTTTCAGTTTTTGGTAAATATTTCTGCTTAAAATTTTGTATAAGTTTTTCAAGCCATTAATTTTGATACAAAATTTAATTTTCAAAAAAAAGGCTTTTAAGTTCAATTCTGAAATTCTTCTTAGTTTTTGAGTTGTATTAAAAAATATTAAAAAATTGCCAGTGTGACCATTCTCTCCGTAATGCATGTTTAAATATTGTGTTTTAAGGAAGCTAATGTTTAATACAAACTTATTCCAATAACTAAAACACTCAACTTAAATGTTGCGTCATAGAAAGGTAACAATTACAGCTCTAACTGATGAGATCGACTGTTATTGTTATCAGTACCGAAACACATTGGACTAAAGGTCGCTTAAGTACTTTTATTGAATTTTATTCAATACAGTCCACTAAAATAAAAACAAAAACAATATAACTTCTATTGTTAAGGTTTTTTCTTTCTTTATTACCTTCGCCAGACCAAGGGCATAATATCTATATCTATATCTAGGTGTCTGAATGTAACCATGTTCCCCTAGAAAAATATAATTTGCAGTGTGTTTATGCTGTAAATTCTATAAACGTCGGTAGCCATCGACTAAAATGTTGCGTCTTAGAAAGGTAACAATTACAGCTCTAACTGATGAGGTCCACTGTAATTGTTATCAGGGCCGAAACGCATTGGACTAAAGGTCGCTTAAATACTTTTATTGAATTTCATTCAATACAGTCCACTAAAATAAAAACAAAAACAATATAACTTTTATTGTTTAGGTTTTTTCTTTCTTTATTAAAACACTCAACGCAATTGTTCCTTTATGAAAAACACTTCATGCACTCATTTATAAAATATTTGCAGAATATTGCAAACTTTGTCTTGCTCAATTGGGAAATTTTTTGACGTACCAACATGAAATATAAATAAAAAATATCAGGAAATTTAATTCTCAATAAAAAGAATGTGGAGTGTACTTTTTTTTGGTTTTAATGTACACTGATGAGATAAACTTTAAAATCATTTTTTTAACTCAAAAACCTGACAATTTTTAGACAATAACTTTTTATTGGAAGGAGCTGTCGAAAAAACTTTTAAGACAAAAATGTTAGAAAATATTAATTGTTTCTATAAAAATAAAAAAATAACTTCTCTACGAATATAACGGCCGAGAAAATAAAAAATATAACCCTTTTTACAGCCTTTTCAAAATGGTGGATGACGCAGATAGTTTTTTTTTTCAACTCGAGTTTTGTAGTTTTAGAATCCCCAAGAGTTACTAAAACAATACTATTTTCCTTACCTACATAATGTGTTTTTGTAGAGATTTTCAATTTTTGTTTGTATTATTTTATTAGACCTATGGCCAATTTCATAAAGATTCACTAAAATCGATTTTATCTAAGCTCCTTTTAAATTATAACAAACCACTCATTTTTATCTGTCAGTTTCACCAACGTAAAAAAGTGAAATTTTCGGGATATTTTAGTTAAAATTTAGTTTGCTGACATCCCTGTAAACAAAAAATTGGTTCTGCTCCTGAAAAAAGAACGAAATCTGAGGTGGAGTATTGACGACATAGATAAATCATTATTGATAAATCATTATTAATGATTTATCTATGATTGAGGTTAAGTACTAGGGTTAATAAATATTTCTGGATCAGTAAGTACAAAACAAATCCTGCGACGTGCAATTAGGTATCTGGTGTTGAATCGGATGTTGCTTTTCATCTTGAGAAGATGATGGCCAATCTATTATTATAAAAAGAAGCCCAAAATGTATTTACCTATATTCATAACGTATAGCAACTCGACAAAAATGCAAATGGTTCATCCGACCCAGTCGTGCATCTTATTTTGAATGGTTGTTCTTTTTCATATTGTCATATTTGATTAAGGAATATTAATAACGGACCGTATTTTGAATTTTTATCTTCTAATGTTTAAACCCCGTGAGGCCACTGGGCTTTATTTTCTCCCAAAAAGTCAAATAAACAAAATAACAATAAAATTATCAATGATGACCCTTAAAAGGGAGTGTTGTTCCGTTTATAGAACTAAGATGAGTCACTTATGTACATGTTATCAGAATTCTTTGGTTGCAAAATCTACGAATTAAAAAATAAATAAATTTGGCCCCCAACGTCCAAAAATATCGCTCTGTATTATTATTCTTATCAAAATCAATTAATCGGCTTACCCTTAAGACCCCAAAAGAAGAAATATTTAGGTAATAATTAGATGATATGTGTCGCAATCTGACGCAATTTAGTTAATTTGTTTTTAAATTTTGGGTTCTCAAACAAGAAAAATAAACAAACTTTCTGATTATGGATTTTTTTTTTTTTTAATGTGTGTATATATAGGTTCCTCTACTTACATATGTGTATAATACATAGAACATAAAGTTCTGATCTAAAACATAATCTGAGACTATATAAGACCTAGAATTATTTGTAGGACTATTAGTTGTTTTTTGATCTCTGCCAAGTTAAAACACAAGTCAATTTATAAGCTACAATGAAAGTTTTTATTTTATCAGTTTTATTCGCCGTTTTGGCAGGATGTTATGGATATTCGTACATCATTCCAGCTAGTTTGAGTTAGTTTAACATCATTTATAAGATACTTAAGCGTGTTTTATTGGGAAATTTATTTTTAGCACAGAATATGTTACCTTGGTAATCAATAACAAAGTTAGTTTATATGTAACTTTGTCTTGGTTTTGTTGTTGTTTACCGAGGGAAATTTTACTGCACTAGCTATTTAATACTTTCCAATAGAACAACGTCCACTGATATCCAAATCGTTTATAATATTTAATTATTTATTTCAGTTACTCCTGGAATTTGTTTCTACGATGGAAAACTTTTACCAAGTGGTGACAGCCAAGTACCCGGATTTTGTCAAAATACTAAGTGCAATGCTGATGGGTCAATCTTGATTGATGGGTAAATAATAATTTTAACCTAAAAATCTACAATTGAGTTTTGCATAATATTTGTATTTATATTTTCATAGATGTGGACCAATAACTCTTCCCAATTGCACTTTGATCAACGATAAAACTTCAACAGTATCTTATCCCGACTGTTGTGAAATGACCTATCAGTGCCTTGATGCCGAAGGCAACACATACACCAAAGTCTGGAACCAACTCTATCCCAATGGACAAGTTTTTGGCATGCCTTCAGCTATACAAGAAAAAATTATCAATATCAAGAAAGCTGTTCAGGAAATGAAGGTAGCAAAGGCAGCAGGTTCAAAAGTTGTTAATCCATTCATTTTGCAACTTTTGTTGGTTTAAAAAAATACAGATTTAAGTGTAATCTAGATTGCTTAACATAAATATGTTTTTTGTTTGTGAAATTAATATAGACATTTTATATAATGAAATAAAATTTACCAAAGATTTTTGCTAGGCACAAGAAAAAGTGTTTTGCTCCTTAAAAAAGTGGTAACGGAATTTTTGTTTTTGATTTTGCTTAGAAAACAAAATAACTATCTACGTTTATGGTTTAAATAATCTATTTTTAGAGTCGATTGTTCGTTCTAAAATATGCGTTTTGTTTCTAGAAAAATATTTTTTTTTTCTTATGGAAGTCTTATCTCTTTTTATTGATTTTCAGTTTTTCTATATTTCCGTTGATTAAGAATAAAGAGTTTGATTTAAAAAATATTAATTGACAATAATCTCTTCCTCTGATCAAGTATACCAATGATAGATTTTTTGTTTTGAGATAGTCAGTGCTCAGGGATGAAATCAACATGATGTCAAGTAGATGTTCTGTAGGTAATTGAGTTTTTCTCTTATTTTATTTACATATGTACGAATGGACTTGATGAAGTTTGGACGTTAATATGCAGCTTCTTGTTCTTTTTATGTTTTAAGACTAGATGGAAGTCATTTATTTATTTATTATGCTTCAGGGCAAATATACAAATAAATGACAAAACTCTATACAAAAACTCCGACAGAGCTGAATCTGGGTGTGGAGAGCTCTGTTTTAAGCAATTTTTAAAAATTACCCTTTATTTAAAATGGAATAAGGGCGGTTTAGTAACGATTTTTTGTAGAATTTTGAAGTCAAGTAAGCAGGTGACCCTGTATATCGGAAACAAAACAAAAAAACTATATTTTTTCTTCGTTATAAGTTAGCAATAAATTATTTTCAAACATTTATCCACTCCCGGGTCGTTTATGTACATTTTTGAGAAAGTTGACCTGCTAACTTGACGTCAAGTTTGCGGGTAACCCCGTACCTCAAATCTAACAGCGCAATAAATGTGTTCTCTTCGCAACAAATTAGCATTTAATTAGCATTAAATTAGCTACTCAGGACTATATATTTTTAATACGAGTTTTTGGAGTTGCCCTGCTAACTTAATACACATGAAATAGCCCGTTGCATTCTTCCCCTACACTTCTCTACGTCTTTCTTAAACATTTTAAGGGTGGTAAGAACACCTTTAGAACGCGCTTATTATACAAACAATATATATTCTGTCATTTGTTTATTAATTATTTTATTTTAAACAATTTCAACTATTACATAACTAAACTATATTATTTTTGGACGCTATTAAATGTAAAACTCTTCAAAAATTAGAAAAAAAATCTTAATTACCTATTTATAAAGACGAAACAGTTATTTTGTACGCCCCCGTATAACTCATAAAGTATTCAACTGATTTACGTGAAACAAATTTTATAATATTTTTTATGTCTATGAGGTGGTTGTAGGCTATTTTGTATTTCCTAATTTGTTTAATTTTTCAGAATTGTATGTTTTTTTTTTTAATTTTTTGTCACCTTTTTTCTAAGAGTTTATCTCAAATATTTACTCATAATCTCAAAATGGTTTGATAATAAGAATTTTTTTTTGTAAATAAGAATTTTTTGATAAACTTAATATTTTTACGAAAATTTTAAGCCCTATATCTTTTCTTAATTAGAGATACAAGCTGAGGAATAAATATATAAATACACTCCCTGTCACTTGTTTAAGGCCACTATTTTCAGAAAAGATTTTTCTCGATAAATTCCTGTAAGCAATATTTGTCCTGGAAATTTTTGATACGTGTGAGTAGTTATATTTTGCAATAAAAAAGGATAAAGTTAAAGAGTTAACTCAGAAAATTCATAGAAATTTCCCAAATTATGTGAATGGACTGCAAAAAAATGGATATAAGAAGTTGTGTCACTTGATTGAGACCATTCAAAAAATTGCTTGGCAAATTTTAACATCGCCGATTTTTTTCAAACAAAAGTTTAAAATATTTAAGAAAGGATAGAAAACTATATTTTATATTAAATTTCAAGTCAAAATGGGCTCTGGAAACACATCGACTAAAGCAGAAAGAGGATCAATAGATGCTTTAAAAGAACTGGGATTCTCAGGCCGAGAAAAAGCTAGGAGACCAAACAGAAGTAAGACCATTATCAACAACTATATAGCAGACACTGAAAACTATGAAAAAAAAACAAAAACGACGCACAGCTCAAGTAACAACAATCCGATAAAAGTGACTCATTCAGCGGCTAGCTTCAAATTCACCACTATCAGAGCCTAAATTAAGGTCGAAAAAAGGGGTATGAGCCAGTATTTCGATGGTTTTATTGAATTAAAACCAGTGGTACATGAAGAGTATGAAAATCAAAAAGAAACCGGTTCTACGGCAGCTAAATAAAGGAACTACGGATGAATTTCGCCAGGGAGCAAGGTTGTCTTTTCAGATGAAAAAAAGTTTAATCTTGACGGACCAGATGGTTACAACTTTTATTTTCACGAACTTATTTTGTCAAGACATCACAGTCATACATCAGGTGTTATGGTTCAAGGAGCTGTCACCTATTATGGAGCATTTGAATTGGAATTTAAAACTACAACAATGAACGGAAATAGTTACAAATGCCTGCTGTAACAGGTATTTCCAAAGCTAAAGAATATTCTGGAACCTCTACCTTGGATATTCCAACAAGACAACGCCCCTATCCATACTTCCTGGGTAGCTAGTATAGCTGGATTCAGTTGGAAAACGTTGGACATTTACCATGGCCACCCTATTCACCGGACTCAAACATCATCGAAAACTTTTGGGCCTGACTATCTCGAAAAGTTTCTGATGCTGGTAGACAGTTTGGAGAAAAGGACGTCTTGGTCGAAGCTAGCTGTAATAACTGCAGCCAGATTCCACTGGAGTATTCCAAAAAAATGTATGATTTAATTCCAAACCGTCTAATAGGGCTAATTCCAAAAAATGGCGGTCATACTCATTATTAATTGACAAAAACATAATAAATTAATGTTTAAAATCAAAAAAGGTAAACATTTTTAGGGTTTTGTTCATTTTGTATAAGATTTTCCAAGTGGCCTCAATCAAGTGACGCATTTTTTTATACCCATTTTTGCAGTCCATTCTTATAATTTGTGGAGTAGCCCGTAGCGTTATGGTTAGTGCGTTCGACTGTCACGCTGGAGGTCTGGGATCGCTTCCCAACCTCGTCCACCTAAAAACTAAAAAAGTTTTTTTTCAGGGCTACTGCCTCTTGCGAGGAATTGACAAATCCTCCAAGAGTATCACTTGTCACGAATAAGTGCTTCTCGTCTAGCTGTTCGGATTCGGCATAAAATTGTAGGTCCCTTCCATTCCTGTCGAAAGGCGCACACAGGAATGGTTGCGAGTTGTTAGCCACTAGGCCCTGGTTCTTCATGAGCCGTTGTGCCACCCGATTTATTTTTTTTTTTCTTATAATTTGTGGAATTCCTATGGAATTTCCAAGTTATCCCTTTAAATTTATACTTTGTCATTGCAAAATATATTTAACTACTTGCAGGTATCAACAATTTCCAGGAAAAATATTTCCTACAGGTGTTTATCGAGAGAAAAGTGTTGTGAAAATAGTGGACTCAAACAAGTGACAGTGAGTGTATATAAAGTTATCAGATTTTCTAAATATTAATATAATAAGGCAAATAAGTGTGTGTGTGTGTGTGTGCGTGTGTGTGGGTGTGGGTGTGTTAGCGTGTGTTTGTGTGTGAACTACGTAGGTATATTATAAAGGAAGAAAAGAGTCGCATTATTTGATCAAAATGTATTGTGTCTCTAATCATCAACAATCGCAAACGTGGCAGTAAAACGAAGCCCCAGCTTCCCCTATCGTCCTATCGTTTTCGTTTTATGTGATGAGATCCCTGAATACGTACAACGTACATCTCGGCATCGGATCGGAAGAAATATTACAGCACACAAAAAATATATTAATTGAAAAATGCACCAATGTAGCTATACCTTTCTATCCTCCCAATCCCTCCATCACTATTATCTCACCATCAAAAAGTTTTACTAAAATTATTGTTCATTCTTGAGCCATCGCTCAAGACACAAACAAGTCAATTATTTACAAGAAGAGCAAACAAAATAATAAATTCAGTCTTGCTGACATTGGGTAGATATGCCGTATGCAATCAGTTCAGTTAAATTTTTCAAAATTAGTCACCAATATCATTATCATATGACACATTTTTCTTTAGGAACATAATCTATGTATATTTACATACTTATAACCTTCCCCGACTTACTCATAGATCTCCTTCTGTTTCTCTTTTCAACATAACCTCATGACCTTACGAAATAAAAATAAAAGATTTGAGTTATTAATTAGTACAGCTACCTATCTGACGCAGTTTATTAAATTTATAGATTGTCTTTGTAGAAAAACACTCTCTGTGGAATTTTTTGATAATATAATTTATTTTTGTTTTGTGAAAATAAATAACAATTATTGTTATCTGAATATATAAAAGACCTAGAGTGAACTGAAAGCCCAACAGTCCTCTGATTCCTTTGAAATCGAAAAATAGGTGAATTAATAAGAATATGCAGGCATTGATTTTACTTGCACTTGGCTTACTGGCCGGTTGCCAGGGATATTCTTACGTCATTCCAGCCAGCTTCAGTAAGTTGAATATTTTTATTTACCCCCAATGAAAGTCTTACTCGAAATTTATCCATAGGAACGCCTGGAATATGTTTCTACAATGGACGTATTTTGCCAAAAGGTAACAGCCAGATACCAATGGTCTGTCAAAATACAAACTGTCGTGAAGATGGATCAATTATGGTTGATGGGTAGGAATTGGAAGCGTCCGAGCTAAAGAACTTTGAATTTTCTCTATTGTTTCAAATATAGTTGTCGACGTATATCGCTTCCCGGTTGTACTTTGATCGAACACAAGAGCTTTATGAAATCTTATCCTGATTGTTGCGA
The DNA here is from genome assembly GCA_949320155.1 of Melangyna quadrimaculata. Lineage (NCBI taxonomy): Eukaryota > Metazoa > Arthropoda > Insecta > Diptera > Syrphidae > Melangyna > Melangyna quadrimaculata. The sequence goes on along the minus strand of OX439484.1, from coordinate 7,094,483 downwards.
GATGACCTATGAGTGCATTGATGCTGATGGAAATATTTACATTAAGCAATGGAATCAGCGGGAGCCTACCAGTTCTAATGGAAGAAAACCTGAAAAACAACGTCAGTTGGAGCCTGCCAATTCTAATGAAGGAAAACCTGAAAAACAACGTCAATTGGAGCCTGCCAATTCTAATGGAGGAAAAATTGAAAAAGAACAAAAACTAGACTTTCAAATTTTATCACAATTCATTCTGCAGCTGTTATTGTTTGTCTAGTTAGCTTAATACACATTATAATGATATTCTATGACAAGGAACAATTGGTAAGAGGTTGTAATAGTCCTGGTAAATTAAAATTGTGAAGAAAAGTAAAATGTTATCATTGCCAAGCCTGGCAAAAGTGTATTTTTATATAAACATTGACCATTCTAATTCGCTTAGATTCACTTGTACAGGGTGTCCCAACAAGAGCCCCGAATTTAAATTTGCCGCCATTTTGTTAATACGAGTTATACAGTGATTTTTTTTTACAGTTGTCACGTACAGACCACCCGATTTAAGAATATGGAGAATTATTTAGACCCACAACGTTTAATTATTGTAAGAACGCATTTAAAATTGGTGAAAGTTTTGCGAAAACAGTTCAACAATTACGTAAAGTTTTCGGTCGCAATAATGCGCCAATTGAATCGACAGTGAGGCGTTGAATTACGTCCCAGGTGTCTTGGGATATCCAGGGATCTCTAGATCGTGTCTGCTTTCGAACAGTTGCGGAGCTCGTTTCCATAAAAACTTTCTTTGCTTGGCCACAATTGTCGTCAATGGATATAAGATCGTTTACAATCATGTTCGACGTCCGAGGTCAAGGGTGTAGTTTCGACATAATGTTTGGATCCAGTTAGACTGCTTCTTAGTAATCTTGGTCTCCTTGCTGTTACCTCCGAGTGTCTCTGGGCAGCCGCTGTTTGGAGCTCTACAAATATTCCGAATATTGCGAAGTGATTTCCTCCACCGTTGTTACACTATAAAGTGGTCAGTTATGTTTTTTGTTCGACCGCCAGGAGAAATCGAGGTGACTTTGTGACCAGTAGCGAACGCAGGATTTTGTTTGAGCGGGGGGCTCAGTCTCAATTTTGGTAAAATTTTTTTAAGGTATCACAAAGAAGCAAACAAAATTAAAGCCTTTCGTATTATTAACCACCAGAAGTTAAATTTCAATAAAAAAAAAAATAAAAAAAAACACAAAACGAAAAACACGCAAAATACTCCCTATAGTAATGAAATTAATTTTACCTTTCTTTCTTTGTAAACAAATATTGTTTGTAAAAATCCACTTCGACAAAAATCCTCTTTATGGACTCTATTTAAACAACGTCACCGGTAATTGGGGTATAGGTGAAAAGTGTTTTCACATTTGAATACATTAAATGTCCGTTTTTTCTTTAAATAAGCTCATAGCCAAGGTACTGTTTATTGCACATAATCTGAAATTACACCAACTGACAACATACACAACCAAAAACCCGCGTATAACTTAACTTTAACAAGTCCTATATGTTTTTTAATGCATTTATTAAGTCTGTTGCTTTACTTTGAGTTTCTGTGATTTTTAGTCCAAAGTCCTGTCAAGTTCATATAAAAGAAATGAAATTGACAGAACTTGGGAACAGCCCTTCAAGCAAGCGAGTCCGTTTTGGATCCGAAACCAGTTCATAAACGGACTCAAAACCGGATCCAAACCGATTCCAAATCGGATCAAATTAGTATGGGAATTAGAATCACCACGGAGCCATTATGTGAAATGTATTGTGAGAGAGAGAGTATTCCAATTCACCATACTCAGAGAAAACGGAGCCTAAATGGAATCCAAAACGGACCAACAAAATGAATGAATCGAGGCATACTCAAATGTAGAAACTTCCCCATCTAATCGCGTTTCCGACCGTAGGTTTTCCTATCTCATCGCGGATTCAGAAAAGAATGATGCCAATCCATAGCTTTAGTCTTAACATTAACAAAACCGCTGGTCGGACAAGGTTTTTCAGGTGCCAATGGGTAGAAAACGCACTTTTTCGGTTGCATTTTTAGCTAAACCATGATGGATTTTTATAAATGGGGTATCAAATGAAAGCTTAAACTGCCCTCTTTACAAAACCAGGGATCGGACAAACTTTTGTTGGTTGTTGCGGCGACTCCGACCACTTTTGTAAAAAAAGCAATTTTTTTAACCTTTGCATTTAAAATGAATTTAAGTGGTAAAAGCGTTTTTGTAGGCTATATGAAATTGTTTTGCATAGTTGTCCACCTGTTAAACGCAATGGATACAAAAATAGCTGTTTTTACAAAAGTGGTCGGACTCGCCACAAAACCAACAAAAGTCTGTCCGACCACTGGTTTTGTAAAGAGGGCAGTCTAAGCTTTTATTTGATACCCCATTTATAAAAATCCGTCATGGTTTAGGTACCCTCAGCCAAAAATGCAATCGAAAAAGTGCGTTTTCTACCCATCCGATCAGCGGTTTTGTTAATGTTAAGACTAAAGCTATGAATTGGCATCATTCTTTTTTGAAGGCGCGATGAGATAGGTAAACCTACGGTTGCTGCCCGTACTACAAGTAAACATATACATATAATAAACAGTGAACGTTATTTTTGATTGGAAATTTCTTAAAGTTTTCACAAGAAAAAAAGATAAAAAAACAATGGTCTTCGCCACGCTACCTACAAAACTGAACTAAAAAAAAAGTGGTGGACATTAAAACAAAATGACTGTACTCTCTCTATTTCTCCGTGCATAAAACAATTCTCTCGATTCTCGTTGTTCTTTTTACATGCGTACACAGAAAATTTGTTAATGTGTGTGAAACACTCAGTTTTTTTTGGATTCCCAAGTGATTCCAAAGTGAACCGAAAAATTCGGGTCCGTGATTTTGCTTGAAGGGAAAATGCGCAGAAAATCACAGAAATTTAGAGTAAAGGAGCAGACATTATTATAGTTTAAAGTAGCAGAAGCAGTAGCTATACAGATACAATGAAGAAATGGAAACATTTTTCAAGGGAATTCTCATTATACAAATTATTATTGGGGCGTTTTATTATTTTTTTTTTTTAGATGGACGAGGATGGAAAGCGATCCCAGACCTCCAGCGTGACAGTCGAACGCACTAACCATTACGCTACGGGCTACTACTACTACTAAATAAATGTTTAGGTTATCTTTTAAGTTTTAACAAATCATAATAAAGGGTTTTTCAACAGCGACGCCACAAAATTAGAGCAACACCGACAGTAAACGACGCCACATTTCTTGCTGCTCTTTTGACATTTCTCTTCAATAAGTGTTGCCATTTTATGATGGAAAGATAAACGAGCCAACAACGAGTCAAAATTATTAAAATTTATTACCGAAATTCGGAGCGGAGTCAGTGGCCCCAACGTTAAGAGCGCTACGTCCAATTTATGGGCGTCATAATCGTCCTAGCAGATCAACAATTGAGCATCTAGTGAACAAATCTGAATCCACAGGCACAGTACAAAAGTTCCCGTACCAGTGAGACAAAGAAGTGCCCGTAGTGTCGAGAATATTGCTGCCGCTGAGGCTTCAGTTGCAGAAAGCCCAAATGTGTCTCTCACACGTCGTTCTCAAGCGTTGGGCATCTCTGTGACGTCGTTGTAGCGATTTTTGCGACGCAAGAACTGAAGCCGCTTGACCACCGAGTCGTATGTTCGTGAATCGGGCTGAGCAGCAGAACTTGAAAATGATTCGGATTTTCATCGAAAAATCAGCTTCAGCGATGAGGCTCATTTCTGGCTGAATGGCTTCGTCAATAAGCAATTATGCGATATCGATCAGGCAGCAATCCACACGTACTCCAAGAGGCATCATTGCATCCCGAAAAAATTAAGGTTTGGTGTGGCTTATGGGCCAGCGGCTTCAGTGGGCCTACTTCTTCCGTGATGATCAAGACCGGTACGTTACTGTGAATGGGAATCGCTACCGTTCAATGAAAACCGAATATTTTTGGCCCCAATTGGATGATATGGACTTGGAGGACATGTGGTTCCAACAAGACGGCGCCACAAGCCACACAGCGAATGTCACAACCAATTTATTGGAAACCAAGTTTGGAGAACGAGTTATCACGAAATGGCGCCGTTAGACTTTTTCCTGTGGGGCTACGTCAAGTCTATGGTCTATGCGAACAAGCCAGCGACGATTGATGAACTTCGTACGAATATCGAATGTGAAATTGCAGCAATATCGGCCGGTTTATGCTTGAAAACCGTCGAAAATTGGGTTCAGCGACTGGCAAACGTACCCGTGGTGGCAAATGCAAAAGAAATCGAGTTCTATACATAATGGCATTAAACGTACTTTCACAGAAATAAAGAATTTTATTAATATCTAAAACCGTTTTTGTTTTATTAAAAAAAAAAAACTTTTGTAGCGCTCTTATTGAAAAACCCGATAGTTTAAAACGACAATGAATACGGTCAATTAACTAAAAAAAAAAAGATTTTGAGAAGATTGTCTACCTCTGGCTCTGATACAAGTTAAATGCAGTTTTTCGAATTGTCATCAATTGACTACAGCTTTCTTGTAATGCCTTATGCCGTTCAACATAATGAATAATTTTTATTCAAACGGTGTAGAAATTACATTCGGCAACAAAAGTATACGTTCACTGAGCGCGAAGATATTATTATTATTATGTTAATTAGTGCACTACATTAATTATTTCATTCCGGCTTTTTTTAAATGGGAAAAGAAGGGAAAAACTAAATGTGTGAAATCATTTTGCGAAATTTGACTGATTGCAAGGGAATTTTGTTTGGGTTTCAATATTACGTGTGGTATGAACTAATGATTTCAATTCGACATCCAAGTCTATAGATTTTTATTTTTTAAATTAAAATTGAAAATACTTCGAAAGTTCAAAATAAACAACATTAAAATTTGAACTAAAAAATAATAAAAAAAACTTTCTTCGATGATATATGAAATCTTAGCACAGTACACCATATTGCTTGGGGGGGCCTCAAGCCCCTTAAGCCCCCCTCCTGCGTATGCCACTGTTTGTGACAAGTCTTGTGTGGACACAAGGATCCACCAACCACATGCTGACGTACGTTGCAGAAGTCGACCATTTCCGTTCATCTGATTTAAACAATGTTTGCCCAAATCGCGTTCAAGACCAACTTTGTCCGAGCCAACTTTGGCATTAAAGTCGCCCATCATAGTGATGATGTCACCCTTAGGAACGCTACTGTGCACCGAATTCAAATGAGTGTAGAATGAATTTAAGACGCCGTATTCTGCATCTAGGAGCACATAGTATTGAATAATAATTATCTTGCGAACTTTGGAGTTAAACTGTTCTGTCACAAGCCTCGCCGAAATTGGGTTCCATCATATAAGACATTTGCTAGCTTCGTTAGTGAGCCAAGAACCCACATCGTTCAACCTAGGACCTCCATCGTGTCCATCCTCCCCCAAATACAGCATTCTCGTCAGCCCTGAGTAAGCACTATATTCAGCCCCTCTCCATCCTTAGTTTCACTCCAGACCCAAGATACTACTGATGTTAAATTTCAGTATTTCACGTTCAACTTGCTCGTACCTTCCCACCCCGAACAAGACGTGAACGTTCCATACTGCATTCTTTTTGTACGCGTTCTGTAGCCAAAAGTACCATTCCTTGAATAAGAAGGATTTCCAGAACCTGTTGCTGATCCATTATTATTTGTAGTGACTCGATTTCCGCTATTACATGAAAGATACAGCACCCCCCAAATCCGATATGCGGTTTACTGCAGTTGCTACAACCGCAGGATTATTTGCCAAATTGTAGCTACCCGTTGGGGAATAAATACCGTTTGTTGTCATTTCTCATGTAAAAAAACTTCCGTCGCTCTGCCGTTGGTGTTTTTCCAGATAAGATGAATAACATCCTTAGTCAAGAGTTCGACAGGCACATCAGCCATTATGTTGGTCGAACGTATACTTATAATCAGGCCGCCCAACTATGGGAAACAGACGCGTTTTGTAGCCGCCCAATATGGCATGCAGACGCTATTCTTGCTGCTACCGTTGCCCTTTCAACATGGGCGCTTTTCCGCCACCAGACTTTCATGCCGCGTTCACCACTACCTGCACTTAATCCGCCTTAAGGGAGCTTTTTTCAACCCAAGGACAAGACAGTACCCTATCCAGCAGTGCTAGCTTGTTTGTTTATACCGGCAACTTAATGTTTGCGGAACGATTATTATTTATTAATTAGTCAACGAATACATATAAACTCCTACATTTCCATAGACTAGTCATAATAACATTTATTAAATTTAAAAAAAAAAAGAAAATCTTATACTTTTTTCCAGAGATTTAAAAAAAGAGGATAATAACTTCCTGTTTATAACTCTATATCGACATGGGGGCTCTCAAAACCATACGTATACACTTTAACTGTTAGACCAATACAAAAAAATGATATTCAATTTTGGCGATTAATTTAAATTGCCCGCCCATTGGCATCGTCTTTCAATGTTGAAACTAAATATCCAAAACCATAACTTCAACCATTTAAGTAAATTTTTAACGACTTTTTCGGAATAAAAAGATGCTGGTTATTGCTGCAGTGCACCCACAAGAAAATAAGACAAGTATGTGTATCTTTTGGATAATGTATCTTATCCACACAACACTATAATGTTGTGTTTCAATCTAAAAAAAGTATAAGGTCTTCAAGATTATAAGTTTTCACTTTTATTATTTTTGTTGTAAATTTTAAGAGTTAAACGGTGAATCTTGTTAAAAGCCTTGTATGCGGGCGGATAAACCGCGCTGTGAAATTGTTTTTGATTAACTTTGATTAATCTGTTGTCTGATTTTTTTTGGCTGCCTGAATATGTAATCGGGGTGCGTGTCTGTATATACTCTGGATGGGCTGCGATGTGCAGTATGTGGGCAGAGCGGTACATGGTGTTAACTCTTTTCACTCGACGTCTTACATTTTTTATGAAATGAACTGTGGAATTGAACATCGATTTATTGGATGATTGATGTACCGCGCCGATTCATGGAAGTATCATAAGTGTGTTCGAGTACATGTATTTTAAATTATCCCCTTGTATTCCGATATTATTTCGGAAATTGTGTATGTTGCGGCTTTAACTGTTTTCCTCCGATTTGTAATATTCCGCTGCGGGGTTATTAAAGGGAAAAGTTTGGGATGTTGTATGTATAGTAGGTTGTTACAATGATTGAAGATGATTTTGAAAATTGAGTGAAATCTAGTTGGTACATAATATGCGTGAGATTTGGTTTTGAGTGGAAAATGACTGATCGAAGTTAAATTTTAAGCTTAATGGTATAGGTAGTAGTTTTGCTGGTAGAAATTATTTCCATAGAAAGCCAGTAGATAAACCTAAATTTATATCTTCTATGATTTTCCAGGAAGCGGGTCTTCTGTGGTAGGTACAAAAAAGATACCAGGTTTTCTATAGGTATTTTTCTAACTTGAGAAAGTCAAATTGTATGCCTTTTAAGTTAGTTAAAATACATGGGATTTCCCATATAAAACTTCAGACCCCTTGGGGCCGGATTAACGTTACTAAAATGATAACAAGATGAAGAAATTTAAATATTAAAATATCGAAATTACTTCTGTTTTAAGTGGAGTAAATGAATAAAATTCAATTAAAAAGTACAAGTGACCTCAACTCCAGAAATAATTGTGTTTCGCCCAAGGTATAACAGTGGGCTATTCAGTCAGTCTGTTATACCCTACTAAGACACAAATTTTGGTCGATGTTTACCGACTCTTATAAAAATCACAGCAAAAATATACTGTGAATTTTATTATTCTAGGGGAAATTGTTTAAAAATTTATTTAAATTTCTTCATCTTCTATTATAAAAAACCTGACCACGGGTATTTATTCCCCTAGAATAATAAAATTCACAGTATCTTTTTGCTGTGATTTTTTTAAGAGTCGGTAAACATCGACCAAAATTTGTGTCTTAGTAGGGTATAACAGACTGACTGAAGAGCTCACTGTTATAACTTAGGCGAAAGACAATTATTTCTGGAGTTGAGGTCACTTGTTCTTTTTAATTGAGTTAATAAAATGAGTTAACATTTAACAGGAATTTTTCTTAAATTATTTAGAACAAATTAGGGGGGTGCGTTATTCAAAATAAGACAATGACCTTGATAGAAACAACCCTAATGCACTCATTAAATAAATATCAATGTTCAATGGGCTCACTACAAATTTGTGTTTTTTTGTTTGTTGTCTGCACTCAACTCATTCAAAATTTCCATAGATATATTATAAACATAAATATCCGCCTGCTTTGTTGTGGGTTGGTTTTTTTTTTTTTATATTCCACACGCCCAAAAGGGATTATGGCTACCCTTAAATTGTTATTAATATCAGTCAGTTATCTGTGGTGAGTATATTATTAGGTAGTGAGTAAGGTATCTTGATATAATATGTACTCATATTACATAAATAAAATAAGTACCTAACGAGCCCTTTTTTCGTTTTCCCAGTCTGTGGCTAGAATATCAATTTTCATCAAAATCTCGTATTCAATTTTTTTTCGAATCCAAGACTTACATACAGATCGTCTTCCTGTTATATTCTTTTCGTTTTCCTAAAAATAAGATGGGGCATATTCATAGCCATTTTAGAGCTCTGTCTAAGTTAAACATAGGTTTAGTTGAATTTTCGGACGTTGATTCTATTTTTTTAAGTTTATCATTTTCAAATCCTCTCAATTTTAAAATTTAAAGTTTAAAAATCGAATTAGTTCGTATTACATTTTAAAATTATTATGTTCAAATGCAAATTTAAAGTGATTTTTCTTACTTTTAAAGGTAACGGTTTGAAAACAGAAACTTTTCCTTTTAACTTTGGGAAATGAAAAGTGATTTCTTTTAATTTAAAGCTAATGGCTGTAAAACAGACACGTTAGCATTTTTTTAAATTTTGGTCATGAAACAGTTTAGATTTGCACAATTTAAATTCAAATATGCGATATGCGAACTTTAGATTTTAAAGCATACTTTCTCATTATATCCACGTTAAGGCTTAGAAGAAGAGCAAATTCGTGCGATATAGTCAGGCCTTTTATTTTATTAACCATTAAAATATTTTTTCATTTCATAAATCAAAGTTCGAATCAATCTTTCATATTTTTTGTTTCTTAAAATTTCAATAGCCTTCATTTTTGATCACTTAAGTACCTTATTACCGACAATTATCAATAATAGAAGGAACCTATGGGTTTTCATTTCTTTCATTCAAAAGACAGCCACACCTGGCTCAAAGACAATTCGAAAAAGGGATCAATCATCGCAAACAAAACAAAATCCCTACGGATCCTAATCCCAATTTGCAATTGCAATTAGGTACCCCTAACAACCAGTCGTATAATAATTCAACCCGTATTCGGGACATCTAAAGGAATATTGTGTTTGCTTTTTCAGATCCTGTGACATCGTCCATGTTTGTCACATGGACAAACAAAATATCAATAAAACAGCTAAGCCATCATCGTCGATCGACCTTTCTTAAAAGGCAGATGTGTTGTGTTTGATATTTCTACAAATGAATGTTTTTGGCATCACCATCACCATTCTTGTAAAATTTTATTATAATTACACAGCAAAAACCAAACAATAAGAAATAAGTATAATGTTGTTTGTCGTCTTCGATATTTTTAATCCTCAGAGCATCCTTTTTAGTTTGAAATATCTCAAAACAAATTGTAAAAAAGGTGAAATCCTTGTGCAAACAGATTGATATCAATTTAAACTTTAAACAGGACCACAAATACAAATTAGAAAGACACGAATCCAAAACACATGACAAATAAAGTATTGTTTAACTTTCACACATTATATCGGACAGTTGAAGAAAGAAAAAGGACGAGGATTTAAAAAAAAAAACGGAATAGAAAAAAAAAAACCAAGAACGTACTATTATGCATATTCACAAGATTGCATACACTTATTTGCACTTCTTCTGATGAGTTGTGTGTCCTTTTTCAGTGTGGGATTTTCCACTTTTTCCCACTGCACAAACAGAAAAAGGATTTTTCCCATGGATTAGGTACATGACGATGAAACATTTTGCACAAGGACATTCCAAGTCAAACTTCTACCTCTGATGATGCCCAGCCCCACATCCCACGTTGCATCATCCTTCTAATTGCCTGACATTACAGAGACAGAAATTTTGTTTAGCGTTTTAGAGAAGAACGCATTTTCATAGGTATTTCACACTTTTTTTTCATACACGATCATTCAACGTTGTCATTCATCAGAGGACAGCAAAACTGGGACACAGTTTTGCTTATTCAGCCAATAGGAAATTTTATTGCATCCTCGTTTTAGAAGAGACAATTGGCGGCACATCTGTTAGGCTCGTTAAATTCCTTCAATTGTTGACAAATTGTTCGGAACGAAGGCAGTTTTTATATTTTTTTTTGTTTCTGGGACTGTTTTATGACCGGATACAGGACATTCATTCACGTAAATGTTCCTGGTGCTATGTTACGTGTGAAAAGGTCAGTGGGTGTGCAGTGTTCAGATTGTAACAATACCGCGGCATGAGATGGTAAAAAGGTTTGAATATATATCGACCGCGTTGGCTATTGTGCCAAAAGCAGGAAATTGAATTTCCCAACCGGACATTGGACAGGTAGGTACAAGACAAGGATCTTTATTGTTAGATGTTCTGGAAATCCCAGACGCAAAAAAAAGGATCTATGAAAGAATAGAAAACAAAAGAATAGAATGGTTGGTATTTCAAAAAGGATTTCAAGGCATTTACCTTGATTAAAGTCGAAATTACCATCAAATTGGTTCGAACCTTTGTAGTAGCGGCATGGTTTTTCTCAATTTAAGGATTATAATAAGAAATATTGTTATAAGGTATAAAATAAAAAGAAACAGCTGCCGTCAAAAGCAAGGTGTAAGTTGATAGATGGAAATTATATTTGTGGCAAACATCCAATTACCCATTGTTGACATTACTTACCACTGCACCAGGTCAAATAAAATATATGTTTATTTCAATACAAATTCAACTTATATGACTAGATTTTTTAAGTAGATAGGTAGTGGTAGGTATAGCTACTTTGTAAAGTAAAATAAATAAAAGGATTCACTTAAAGGACCAGTTTTAAGACTTAAGAGTACCTACATACATATTTTAACTGACTTAAATGGGTTTGCCTTTAGTTGATCTTAGCCTGGGGAAGTTTTTTTTTCTAAGAAGACATAAAAGAAGATGAATAATTATATGAATTTATGTGTGTATTATTTTAAAGATAATATTGTTTTTAGACTTCTTTGAAGATTAAATTAATTTTAAGTGGATTTCCATTAAAAATAAGGTAGGCATTTGAACACAGCACGTTTACCGAATAGTTTTACGAAAATATCTATTATAGTCTTCTAAACGTGAATATTGATGCCCCTGAACGTTGTACGTTATATTTTAGACTGTCGCCGTGAAATTGGTCAATATATTTTTTTTTCAAATTTCGATACGTCATTTCTTAACATACGATATATTTATCAGGGGGCACATAAAAGTTTCTTTTTAAAAATGCAATAAAATTAACAAAATTAAATTTGTCCATGTATTATATGGCTTTATTAAAAAGAGCAAATAAAAATAAATAAATTGGGTGGCGCAACGGCTCATGAAGTGCCAGGGGCCTAGTGACTAACAACTCGCAACCACTACTCCTGTGTGCGCGAGTCGACAGGAATGGAAGGGACCTACAATTTTATACCGAATCCGAACGGATAGACGAGAATCACTTTTTCATTACAAGTCATACTCTTGGAGGATTTGTCAATTCCTCACAAGAGGCAGTAGCCCTGAACAAACCTTTTTAATTTTAAGGTGGACGAGGCGTTGGAGTGAACCCAGACTTCCGGTGGCGTGACAGTCCAACGCACTATCCATTACGCTACGGGCTTCTATTAGTAAGAGCAAACATTCCCATTAATTATGGAACACAACCTCCTTCAAGTGGCTGCCTCGGCTGGCTTTGCAGTAGCGCATTCTGTCACTCCAATTTTCCAAGACCTTGTTGATGGTTTCGGGCTGTATCTCAGATTGCTTGAATAAAATTGGCCGTAGGTGCTTTTGAATCGTTCCCGAATTGTTGGCTTAACATCGGTCCTTTACGGTTCCCCACAAAAAAAGTCAAATGCGGTCAAATGGCAGCTCCGAGGCGGCCAATTGACATCGCCAAGACTGCTGATAACACGATTTATGAATTTGGTCGATTGTGGCATGGGCTGTGTGGCATGGCGTGCCATCCTGCATGAACCTGAGGTCGTCCAAATCCATGTCTTTAATTTCAGTTAAAAAAAGTCGGTAGCTGTGGGTGCTTCATTTTGACCAAAACTTCTTTTCAAAAAATGCACTCTTTGGGCTGCACACCACTCACTTTGGAAATAAGTTTTCAATATTTCCCAATGTTGTTCAAACGTAAAGCGACTTATATCGTTCCGAGGAGTTGTGATACTGATTTTTTGTCAAGATTTTGAGCGGGAAACAGCTGTCAGTGTCTAAATAGCCTATGATTTAAAAAGAAACAACTGGATGATCCACCCTTTATAACCTACTATTATGACAGGATATGGCTTCATAGACAAAATTGAACTCGAGATTTTGATCAAAGTTGTTATTACGATAGGAAAGGCAAAGTAGTGAGTATGGCAATACTGTCTGCTGTCTTCGCGACTGCAGCCTAAGCAGCTTGGTTGATTTGTGTGTTATTTTGTATGTGCCTTCAATTTTTTTGATTTCTTTTTAATGGCCAAAAATAACTGTAGCTGCCATACAAACTATTTTATTCTCTAAATTTAATATTATTTTTTCTCAAAAATTGCTAATAACGATTTTGATTACCTACCTATGAGTAAACTACTTATTTTGTAAATTTTTTTTTGAAATAATGGTTATTTATTGTAGGTAATAATATTAGGCCGTTTTTATTGGTAAGTGTATACGCAGCGCAGCAAAATTTTACACTACAACAACAAAGGAAAAGTGCGGATAGTACATAACGTCTTATTACTTTGTTTTGTGATGTTTAAAAAATATCTAATATTGTTTAAACATCACAAAACAAAGTAGTAACACGTTATGTAGTATCCGCACTTTTCCTACACTCTCCGAAAAATATCCTTGTGACAAGAGTTATGTTTTTCATACTGTTTACTTCTAATAGAAATTGTTGACTTCTAATATTAATTTATGACGAATAACGATATACTAGTGTGGTGGTTCTACTGGGAATGCTCTATGTTAACTAGATAAAGCGCAGCTCGCTGTATAATATGGCTAATGAGCCGCAATTATAATATTAAAGAGAAGACATGTTGATAGTTTAGAACTGATTTTATTATCCAATATTTCACCGCTATTTATACTACTAAAAATCAATGGGTTATCCCCACTTATGCTTAAGAACTATCTTACAAATACTTTTGTGCTGCATCAGCATTCTATTTTCAATATATACAATATGTTGGGGCAGTCTAATAATTATGACTCAATGAAATTATGAATCTGGAACATAGTGTAACAAAATACTTCTACGACACTTCATGTGCATAGTCACCCAAGTGGTGGCAATGCCCTGAGCACAACACTCAGTTTCGTTTGGTAAAAAAGAAACAAATAAATAAATTTGATATTAAACTTTATAGTTTCGAATATCAATGAAATTTACTATTTCAATTGTGTCGATCGAATACTACATGTGGCTTTGTTTACGTTTGAGAAATGAGAAATGATTTTACGTTAATGAAATGAAAGAATGCTTTTATTACACTACATCCTTCCCCTTTAAAAAAATGATATTTGTGTACATTTCTAAAATTTAAATAAATATCATTTGACTTTTTTGTGATATTGTTATTTTTAGTTTATGTATTTCTAGCTTTAATTAAATTATTATTATGTATTTCATATTTCTTATCATCTAATAAAATAGTACTATTTACACTGTTTTGAGATATAATTTTATATGGTCCTCTAAAAGGTTTATCGAATTTTCTTGTGTTTTGATTTTTTAAATATACATAATCTCCTACGGTAAAGTTTGATTTGTTTACATTTTTCTGAGAATTTTGTCTTTTATATTTGTCTTCAATTAAGTGATTTTTTGCTTGTTCATGAGCATGTCTTAGTTTGCATTTCAATTCATTCAAGTAATTGTCAATATTATAAATTGTATCTTTATTTTCTATTACTTCACATGGAAGTGTACATAATTTTCCAAATACAAGTTCAAATGGTGAATATAAAGTGCCACTGTGTGGTGTAGAGTTATAACAATAAGTATAATATGGTAACCATTCTTCCCAGTTACTTTTATCCCCTACGCTCATAATATATTCATTAAATACTCTATGATTTCTTTCTATTGATCCCATTGTTTCATGGTGAAAAGGTGTGGAAACTATCTTTTCTATCTTTAAAAGTGTACAAATATTCTTTAGCAATTCATTAGTAAATTCTGTTCCTTTATCTGTTTTAAGTTTCTTAAAGCATCCATATTTAAGAATAAATTTTTCTACTATTGCTTTTGCTACAGTATTCGCTTCTTTAGTTTCTATCGGGAATGCTTCTACAAATTTCGTTAAATCACATTGTACCGTTAATATGTATCTATAACCATTTGATGGTCTAAGTGGTCCTACAGTATCAATTGTTATTGTTTCAAATGACGAACTGGGTGTATCTGTAATTACAATATTTTCTTTTGTGTATCTTGTTATCTTTGTTTCATTGCATGTTTTGCAATTGTTAACAAATTTTTTAACCATTTTATTCATATTCTTCCAAACATATTTTTGTTTTAACTTATTGACGCATCTTCTGATACCGCAATGTCCTCCTATTTTGGAATTATGATATTCTTTTATCAATTTGTGCATTTCTTTCTCATCTATTATCTGCTTTGGAGGTTCAAATAATATTATGTCTAGACATTTGTCCTCATTTATATTTTCTTGCAGCTTATTAAATATTTCTTTAAATTTTTGTATGCATACTTCATTAAATATTAGACTATTTCTTGCTAGCGCTAGTCTTTTAACACCGGCATTGTTCATTTTGAATATTAGCTTCCTCAGAATCAATTTTATCTCTGATAAAGATTTATCGCTATATTCTACAACTACAGTGTTTGCTGCTATTATTATTTCATTTATTTTCCTCTTTGTAACGTTACTTTCTTTAAATTCTATCTTTTTTAATCGCCTTATGTCCGATATTGATGTACAGTCCCAAATATGAAGGTAGCTAGTCTCCACGATTGAGTCCAAGGCTATTGCACAATGTTCTTTTTCCTTTGGTATCTTCTCTTTATTTTTATTCATTGCTCTAGTTAAAACGTCTATGTTGTATTTTGGTATCATTTCTTTCAATTCATCAGAATCAATTTTTATTCTTGATAAAGCATCTGCATTGGTATTCATCTTGCCCTTTTTAAAAATTATTTCAAAATCATAATCCATCAAGTCAACTCGTATTCTAGTTAATTTAGATGATGGGTTTTTGTGAGTGAATAAACTGACTAATGGT
This sequence comes from Melangyna quadrimaculata, assembly GCA_949320155.1. Lineage (NCBI taxonomy): Eukaryota > Metazoa > Arthropoda > Insecta > Diptera > Syrphidae > Melangyna > Melangyna quadrimaculata. The sequence goes on along the minus strand of OX439484.1, from coordinate 7,078,878 downwards.
CTGTGGTCTGTGTAAACTTTGAATTTTCTACCGAAAAGATATGGTCTAAAATAATTTATTCCCCAATGTATTGCTAACAATTCCTTCTCTATAATGGGTTTATTTAATTCGTGTTTATTTAGGGATCTACTGGCATATGCTATAGGTTTATCTGTTCCAATTTCTCCCTGTGACAAAACTGCTCCTAAAGCAAAATTCGAAGAATCTGTAGTAAGAATGAAAGGTTTTTTGAAATCAGGATAGCTAAGTATGGGAGGAGTTATTAAACTTTGCTTTAGTATGTTAAAAGATTTTTCACAGTCTTCTGTCCAAGAGAATATTTGTCTCTTTTTTAATAACAGGTTCAAGGGTTTAGCTATCTCTGCGAAGTTTTTTATAAATTTTCTATAGTAGTTACAGAATGCTACAAATCTTCTAACATCATCTGCATTTTTAGGCAGTGGATACTTTTTAATTGTTTCATACTTCCTTGGATCGGGTTTAATTCCATTTGACGTTATCAAATGACCCAAATAAATTACTTCTGGCTTCAAGAAATCACATTTTTCTATATTTAATTTCAAATTATATTTGCGAAGTCTTCCTAAAACTTTGATCAAATTTTCGTTGTGATCTTTCAAATTCTTACCAAATACTATCACATCATCTACATATAGAAAAGCTGAGGCTTGTAAACCACTAAGAGCTATCGACAACATCCTCTGAAAACTATTTGTTGAGATTTTCAATCCGAAAGGAAGTCTCTTGAATTGGTAATGACCCTCATTAGTTGAAAATGCCGTCAATGGTCTAGAATTTTTGTTTAGTGAAATTTGATGAAATGAGCTTGTCATATCTAGAGTGGAAAAATATTTAGCATTACCTAATTTATCTAATACATCTTCTAATCTCGTGAGTGGAAATTTGTCATCTACAACTTTTTTATTTAAAGACCTAAAATCTACTACTAATCTCCATTTAGTTTGTCCATTTAGTGTTTTTTTTGGAACTATAAGTAATGGTGAGTTATATGGACTAACGGATTCTTCTATTATGTCATTTTTTAATAAATCAGATACTTGCTTTTGTATTTCGTCTAATTGCGTGTTTGGTAGTCTATAGTTTTTTATGTATACTGGATTTTTGTCAGTTAATGCGATGTTTTGTTCGTAGAAATTGTTTGTTGTTAGTTTTTCATCAACATCATGGAAGACATCATGAAATTCTTCACAAATACTTAGTATAGTGTGAGCAGAAGATTTATCTAAGTTGTTTATTTGAATTTTCTCTATTAAGTTTTTAAATTTTTGCTTGTCTTTAAATCTTGTATTATTCGATAATATTCTATATTTGCTCAAGGGTTCTATTCCTATCATGGAATTTTCTATTGTTTCCTCTTTATCTGTAGTATTCAGTATCTTGATATGCTTTATTCCTTTTGCAGGCAATATTGAATTGGCTAAGAAAATTCCCTTTTTGATTTCATTCCCGATGAGAACACTATCTTCATTCAAATCTAGTTTGATACTTTTTACTATTTCTGTTCTTGGTGGAATTGTTAATTTTCCTAAATTCTTCATGGTCATATTTAATGGTAGTGTTATTTCTTCATCTTGTACTAATACTACAAGCACACAAGTTTCATAGTCTATTTTACAGTTATAAGCTTTAAGAAAATCTCTTCCTAGTATTGCATCGGTAGTTATATTTATTTCTTCATTGACAACGTGAAATTGATGTTCTACATTAGCTTCTCCTATTATGAGTTCTAGATTTGATACACCCCTAGAAAATATTATTTTGTTTGTAATGCCGTTTATTTGACATGCCGAATTTTCATTTAATTTTTTCACCATATATTCTTTACAGACAGAAATATCTGCACCCGTGTCAATTAAAAATTTGAAAGTTTTGTTTAGATGTTTTATTGTTATGTTAACGAAATTTGTGTCATATTCCCCATAGAAATTTAATACTTTTTTTGATTTCCCCGATTCTGTTGACCGGGGATACCTATGTTTTCCGACCTAGTATTGTTATTATGGTATCCTCTTGCACTACCTCTACCTCTATTATAACTGTTATTTCTTTCATAGCTATTGCTATAAATATTGTTATTGTATTGTCTGTCTTTATTGTATCTATTATTGTTATTGAATCTAGGGTAAGAATTGTTATATTGCTGTCTACCTCTAAAATTTGTTCTAAATTGCATGACATTGTTTTGTCGCGACGAAACTTCAACTTCAGTAGCTATCTTTATAGCTTCATTGAATGTCGTAATTCTAGATGCTTGTATGACATGTCTTGTAGCTTCGTTCAATCCGTTTTTAAAAGCATTTAGTCCTAACTGATCGTTTAAATTTATTATAACTTTTCTATTTGATTCACCTTGTTCAGCTATTTGTATCTCATTTAATTGAGCTATCAGTAATTCTATTCTTTCAGCAAATCTATGTACTTCTTGAGTTCCTTGGTGTGATCTTGCTAACTCACTATGTATTTTCAATGGATTTGTTTTTGGTTTATAAATTTCTGTTAAAGCCTTTTTAAGATCAGGAAAAAGTTGTGGTTGATTTTCTAATGTAAGAAGCCTGTTTCTCACTTTGTCAATTACTTTTGTTGCTATTATAAATTTGATTAACTTTTTCTTTTCTAATTCCTCACCTAATGTATCAGTATAAAACTCAATTAGTCCTAAAAAATTTGATACATTTTTCGAATCACCATTGAATTCTGGTATTAGCTTTGTAGCTACCAATATTTCAAATTTTGCCATTTCTTTTGAAATTGACTTTTCTAGTTTTGGTGTTAGTAGTTCTGTTATTTTATTTCTTATTTCTAAGTATAAAATTTGTATCTCTTCTACTTCATCTTTTTTACAAGCTATTAAAATCGTTTTCCAAATATCTTCTACTTCTTTTTTTGTATTTGAAATGTACTCTTCTGAGTATTGTCTACCTGGGCTTTTCTTTAAATTTTTCAATATTCTTTTTAATTCTTCTATTTTATCCATTGAAAGGAAATTAATAGTTTTTTTTTTTTTTTTTTTTTTTTTTTTTTTTTTTTTATATTTGTCAATTTATATATGTTTTATCTTTAAACATTTTGTTTAAACATTGTTAAGTCTATTTCTCAATACTTGTTTTCTAACATACTTTTTATAATAGGAGTGTATTTTTGCAAATAACAGAATTATTATTATAAAAAAAATGTATATATTTATGTTGCTGCTGTTAAAAATCTGGTTGGTTTGACTGCTATTCAGGTTGTTATTAATTACTTCCTTTGACTGCGGCTGTCCCATTTTCGTAGTTCACAAATCAATTTATTCTTTAAAGCCTTGTCAATTGTAATTGCGATTATTCTGTGGAGTTCAGCTTTTCGTTGTCGTTCCCTTACTGCTTTGCCGGCTCTCGGTCTTCTGGTTTTTACAGGGGTTTTGGAGATTTGTGTTGCAGATGTCTTTTTATTTCTTCTTAGGTATTCTTCAATCGTCAGGGGTTTCGGGCCCGCTGTTTTGGGAGTGGGTGTATACACAGGTGGTGTAAACTTAAGTGAGTCGTCTGTCAGAGGTGTATATTCCTCGACCTCGACCGATGATCTTCTTGGTGTATTCAGTTCTTCAAAAAGCTCATCGAGTTGTTGCTCGTTGTAGCTCATTTCTTTATGGTCCGCTACTGGTGGTAAAACAAAATATTTTTTTTTTTTTTGTATACCTAACAGTTTGGCAGGATCGCCATGTGGTGGTTCTACTGGGAATGCTCTATGTTAACTAGATAAAGCGCAGCTCGCTGTATAATATGGCTAATGAGCCGCAATTATAATATTAAAGAGAAGACATGTTGATAGTTTAGAACTGATTTTATTATCCAATATTTCACCGCTATTTATACTACTAAAAATCAATGGGTTATCCCCACTTATGCTTAAGAACTATCTTACAAATACTTTTGTGCTGCATCAGCATTCTATTTTCAATATATACAATATGTTGGGGCAGTCTAATAATTATGACTCAATGAAATTATGAATCTGGAACATAGTGTAACAAAATACTTCTACGACACTTCATGTGCATAGTCACCCAAGTGGTGGCAATGCCCTGAGCACAACACTCAGTTTCGTTTGGTAAAAAAGAAACAAATAAATAAATTTGATATTAAACTTTATAGTTTCGAATATCAATGAAATTTACTATTTCAATTGTGTCGATCGAATACTACATGTGGCTTTGTTTACGTTTGAGAAATGAGAAATGATTTTACGTTAATGAAATGAAAGAATGCTTTTATTACACTACACTAGTACACTCAAGAACTTTTTACTCTGAAAGCATGTTTCGTGAACAAATTGTTTGTATACATGGAGTTTCACTCTAGTCAACAGAGTAAAAGTTTTGTTCATGAATTGCAAAAGTTATAAACAAAAACGTTAGTAGCTTTTAGTTGGTAATTCGAAAATTGTTTGTCACAAACGTTTAACTGTGTTCAACAAAACGAAAAAGTTTTGTTTACGAGTTACCAAAAATTAATAAGCCTTGTAAATTCATAAACTGTTTGTTACAAACGATATTCGATGTGGGGTCAAACAGACTTGTATATGACCCAGTCTGAAATGTACAGTATCACTTTCAAATTGATTAAGTTTTGACATTGTTCATACATATCGTGCGATGGCCTGGTGGTAGCATGTTGCATTGCTGCCCAGAAGGTGCCAGGTTCAAATCCCAGAGAAATCAAGTAAATGAAATATAAGTTTTTTTCAAATAAATACAATTGTATACATTTCAGAATAATTACAAGTTAAAGAAAAAGATTGTTATTTGTGAAAAACACTATTCGCTTGTGGTTAATAATTTGTTTTTTTGTAGATAATAAATACATTGTTTGTCACGAGAACTTTTCTTTTTGCTGTTCGTAGATTAACTTTTTATAAGCAGGAACTTTTCTCTAACCTTAAACCGATAGCTGGAAATAGGTAAAACGCTTGTGGCTAACAGTTTAATTCTTGTGGGAATGAATTTTTTGGTTCAGTGTATGTTGTTGTTTACAGTGAAAAATTTTGCTGCGCTGCGTATACACTTACCAATAAAAAAGGCCTATTATTAGCATGTATTGCGTACCAAAATAATTTAAAAAAAACTGTTTTTAGAATTAAAAATAAATAAAACTTTTTTTTTTGTAACTATTAATTTTTCTATTTTTATGAAACTTTGTATAAACTTGTCAACTTATAGAAAATTTAAAAAAAAAATATATTCCTAGGCTAGAACCAAAAATTAAATCACAGACAAAATTGTTTATGCCTCGAAAACGGCTTAAACAAATTTGATTAAAAAAAATGAAAATTTTATTTTTCAAAAATGAGTATCTATTGAATTTTTAACTTTCCAATGGAAGTTAATGTAATTTTTCCGATCTCTCGTTTGTTTTATATGTAATGATGTCATAACGTGATAAAGCACAAAAAAAGTAGTAAGATATCATTTGTCTCAAAAATCAGGTTTTGACTTCAGATTAATTTTTTTTGTACACATAGGGGCGTATTCATAGTCATTTTAGAGCTGTGTCTAAGTTAAACCTGTGTTTAGTTGAATTTTCCGACGTTGATTCTATTTTTTTGAGTTTATCATTTCAAAACGTTTGAAGCTATTTGTGTAGTATACCAAGTTAACTATCTTATTAAAATATAAAAGCCTTGCTTTTTGCTGACGACCTCGTTCTTTTTGCAAACACACCAGAAACTTTACAGTTGATGATTAACCGGTTACATGAGTACTGCAAACTTTAGAGCTTAACTATAAATCTGGACAAGACAAAAGCTATGACTTTCAGAAAGTTTGGTGGAAGATATGCAAGAAATGAGCAATGGACCTATACAACCGGCAGCAAGTTGAAGTAGTCAGGGAGCACAAATACCTGGGCATAAATATTACAAGTAACCTGAAAATGAAAAAGCATCTCACGGAGAAACTAGCTGTTACTAAAAACGCCTTGAATTGTACATGGAAAAATTGTCTCGTAAACTGGAATCTTTCGCACCACCCAAAATACCGGATATTTGAAGCAACAATGGAATCTATCATTTTATATTGGGAACAGATTTTAGGATTTGAAAAATTCGAGGAAGTTGAACAAATCCAAAGATACTTTCTTAACAGGACTCTACGGCTACCGACAACCTCACCGAATTACATGCTGTACGTTGAAACAGGACTACCGGTGCTATTTACAAAAACATTAAAAATGCATTTCGACTACATCATAAAGGTAATGTCACTGTCCTACATGAGGCTCCCGAAACGCACAGTTATGTTTGCCCTGTCGAGAAAATCACTTTGGTTCGACGAATGGAACTCTCTGGCAATGTATTGCGGTAGAACCTTAAACTTGAGGGCGGAAAATGTGGATACCTGGAGAACGCAGTTCTACGAGCTCGTTACATGGGTGGATGAACAGTGGTTAAAAGATTGCCAACAAAAAGCAGAAACTTCAAGTCATCGAGCGATATATGCGACTCTGGAGCACAATCTCGCCGAAAAAATTATTTTCGCCACGAGTTTAGTGTGACAAAATTTTCAACGATTTTTAAATTCAGAGGTGAACTCATGTACTTATATTTTCAACCACACCGTGAAGATCTACCAATAGTTTGTTCATTATGCAACTTGAGTGTAAGAGAGA
>OX439484.1:4887783-5099313 GCA_949320155.1 Melangyna quadrimaculata | reverse complement strand
TTTTTTTTTAACGTTTGTTTTTGTATGAACACGGGGTTACAGAAAGTCAGGTCACCTCGAATGACGTGGTACAATTTTGAAGGCCAAGGTTTGTTCATAGATTTACACAAGCCGCATCAACAAGGGACATAATGAGATTTTCTCGGCACTAGCCACCATGAGACAACGACGACGTCTTATCCTAGATTCAACCCAAAAGAATGCATCTTGCTGGGTTATGCCATGCGTTTCAAATTGAAATAGCCATCAATAGCAGATGAGCAACCATCTTAACAACAACGCCTACATTGAGGTTGCCTTATTATTTTCATGCCCATGCCGCGAATCATGAAGTTTCAACTTTCAGAGAAAATTGGTAGTCGTTGCCGTGTTTTTCATTTTGCTTTCAAACTCAGCAGCTTTTGTAATTTATTGAATTGTAATGTCTCGGTCAGACCACCCACCATTGCACGAGTCTCGCACTTGTCGCAACTTTGTTCATATTTGATTGATATGCCAATAATTAAAATAGCAGTCAGAAACATGTAAAACAAGTTAGTTAAAAGTATTTGTCTGCATCATCGAAAGTTAGATGCTGTTAATGTGACTAAAATTTAGAAATGCATTGCTTTTAGGATGAATGGATGCTGCATATATTATACCAACCTAACTTTTATTTGATTTACTTTGTTAGTTTTTGAAAAGAATATAACTTCGTGGAAATATAAATGGTGTGTGTTCTGTAGGTAGTAAATGATGAAACTGCGTGTGAGTTTTTGAAACTTTTTAAAGTGTCAACTGCAGCGTTACCAATAACGAATGGAAAAACCAAATAAATTGTCTTAGTTCTATTACAATGTACATTATGTAATCTTTGTATATGTAGTATGTTAAATATTTTCTATTGTTCAATAATGAGCTTTTATGAGTTTTATTTGGAAATTCGCTGTTTGAACCTTATTCGTAGATATGTAGGTAATGCAGCAAAAGCAACTCATGCATCACATAATCAATCAAACAAAAACTTTTGTAGCTGGTTTTAAACTTTTTGTCTAAATATATTTTTCTATTAAACTTGCAAACTGTTTTCAAATGCTTATGAAATAAAATTTAAGCTTGGATTTAAAAGTCCCTCCACCTAATTATGTAAGCCAAGTTTCATCATTGTCAATATTTTTTTTTTTCATTTGTGAATAATATGCCCACACGTTTTTTGATACTTTGTTTAGGACCAAAAATAACGAAACATCCATACAATTGGATCCGTTGGTATACAAGGGATGTAGTGGTTTCTTTTTAAACCATCGGTTACTTTGACACTGACAGCTTTTTCCCACTCGAAATCTTGACAGAAAGTCAGTATCATGCCTCGCTTGAGGCATCAGTTAACTGATATGTGATACAAAGTGATAGTAGTTTTAATTTTTGTTGTTCCAATAGTGTTAAATCTTAATTTATTTTTATTTGTTAATTTATTAAAATCAAACACAATAGTAAAAGAAAATGTAATAGATATTAATTTTTCCATACAAAATAAATAAAAAAACCACAAATAAGTCGGAAAAAAGCCGACGAAACGTAGGGTATACCAAGATGAATTAGTATTTTATTAATTGCATCCATTTTAATGATCATTTAAGCCCAAACAACTGGAAAATAAGTTTGTTTTTTAGTTACAGGCATATTAAGATAAAAATTGATTAAACGTGGGAAAAATTGCAACAGAAGCTTTTTTAATTGATTTTTGATCAGTCCATTGGAACACCCCGAAAAACGGGTTTCAAAATGGCGGATTTATTGGTATAATGTTTTTGGTTGTTATTTTTATGTAAAAAGTTATCACTGGTAGATAATGGGAATGGTCCATGACCCCCTCTCTCAGTCATGATCTCCCCCCATGTCTCCCCCCATGTCTGACCCCCCTCCCCTAAGTCACAAACTGTTCAGAGGCCTAGAGAAAATAATAGCGGCGACCAATTTTCACAAATAAACACTCTCCATTTATGACCCCCCCCCGTTTTTTGACAACACCCCCAATACATTTATTTGCATATAGGGCAGTCTGTCGACAGTAAACTCGAAAAGCGGGATGTAATTCTGTAGCTTATATAATATATAATTTGCAGCTTCGAAAACCTGTACCAACTTGTGCAGAAAAAATGCAACAATAAATAACAACTATCTGTCATAAATTTGTTTGTTATAAAATTTTCTACAAGACCACATTAGCTTTCCTACAAAAATCTTCTTATCGCTCATAATATAGCTATACCAACCTGAACAATTTTATTCTTTAAGGTAGAAGCTCAGACGGAAAATTTTCCCAAAAACTGTTTTAATTTCAAACTATTTAATTATGCAATAATAGACACAAAAAAATATATACCTTATAAATAGAAAATGATTTCGTGAACCATTTTTGCGAACATTTTTCGAACATTTAAAATCGCTTACAAGGTTGATGGAAACAAAAATTAATAATATAATGATATTTTATGATACTTTGGTCCAGTTTGTTCAAAGTGGGTTAAATTTAGTATGTGACCCTGGTAGGCTTTAATTAACTAACGCTAATCAACCAAAAAAAAAAAAATTTGATCACATTTGAGGATCCCCCATGGATTAAAGAAGATAAGCTGTGAACGGGCCGTAGCCCGTAGCGTAATGGTTAGTGCGTTCGACTTTCACGCTGGAGGTCTGGGTTCGCTTCCCAGCCTCGTACACCTACAAAACTAAAAAGTTTTTTTTCAGGGCTACTGCCTCTTGTCACGAATAAGTGCTTCTCGTCTAGCCGTTCGGATTCGGCATAAAATTGTAGGTCCCTTCCATTCCTGTCGAAAGGCGCACACAGGAATGGTTGCGAGTTGTTAGTCACTAGGCCCTGGTTCATCATGAGCCGTTGTGCCACCCGAAGTTGTAAACGAACTGGCCCTTAAGGGTTCCAAGTAGGTGTAAGCAAATCAGAGACAAATTAAATATCCTACTTTGACCACAGCAATGTTGCAAACATTGCCCGCTGCACTTAGTTTACACCACGGTTCTTGGCAAAACTATAAGTCCGTTTTGGATCGGATTTGGGAATTTTGCCTTGTAATATTACAATAAGATTACTTCGATGTTCATAATTCTGTTTTAACTTTATGGTAAGAAAGCAACAAAAATGATAAATGCATGAATTAAAAACTAGTGTGGTCTTGTAGAAAATTTTATAATAAACAAATTTATAATGGATCTTTTTTTCTAAAATTGCATATTCCCAAAGTTATAAAGGACAATATCAGAAAAACCGGGGTTATTTTATCTTTTTTTCACTGATGTTGCATTTTTCCTGCAGCGAATACAGGTTTTTCGAAGCTGCAAAGTGAGCTACAGACAACTCTAACAGGCCCTTACAACATATTAAAAAAGCAGAAAGCCAGAAGACGACGATACATAATGTAAAAGCAACTCATGCGGCCTGTCATCAGCTAATCCTTCCGAGGTTGGTTCTCCATCTCGAACCTATGAAGGAACTTCAAATTTCGAAAGAATATTACTATGGATCTGCACCGGAATACATTTTGACCGGCAGCGAATGAGACATCACATCAACGTGCGTCTTTACACATCAGATGCGAACATCATCCCCTTTGACAGGTACCTACTGCTTTCAGCAAAGAAGCTTGTAGAACGCACCAACAGTTACCCTATTCAACTGATAAGAAGGATGGCCACCGAGCAGCGACAACCCGAGTCGAGATACCTAAGTACGAATGAAATCCTGGTCTAAAACATAACCACGGACAACAAGCAAGCCGTTTCGATCAACGCTGACACAGGGCCAGCATATCACTGCGTCTAAATGCCAACCCACCCCCCCACTAAAACCGCAACTTGACAATCGGGACGGAACACCCCAACAAGATTAACGGTCTGAGATACAAATTTTTGACATGTTTTGACATCAAAAAAGAAGAACTACATCTTTCTTTGCGATGTCTGGGAGGTGTTCTCCTAAACGAAGATGGTGGGTCGCTGCAGATCATTATCTCTAGGGCTCTAAACTATTTGTGACTTAACGGGGGGTCATACATGGTGGGTCATAAATGGGGGGTCATGTCTGAGATAGGGGATCATCGACCACTCTTATTAGCTACTAGTGATAACTTTATAAAAACATAGAAAAAGGAAAAATCGCATCGTAATAAAATTAACAACCAAAAACAACATACCAATAAAGCCACCATTTTGAAACCAATTCTTTGGGGAACAGATTTTGTCCGATTTTGGATATGTTGTTCAGTAGTGGTAACTGATCAAAAATCAATTAAAAAAGCTTCTGTTGCGATTTTGCCCACGTTAAGTCACTAATTGCCTGGACTATTTCTCAAAAACGGTTGTAACGATTTTCTTAAAAGAAAATCAAGAAATAATAATCGGGAAAAGGCTACTTTTTGGTTAATTTTTTTTTTTTTGGTATCTCCATGCCACCATTTTTTTTTTTTGGTTTTTGATTTTCTCGAAAACGGTTCGGTTGATATTTTTTTGTGATGAATCTTTTACAAAGTTTTAACATTATTGTCGACAGAAATTTAAAAATAAAAATTGTTTTTCATATCTTAAAAAAAAAATTAAAATATACATATTTTTGCTGAAAATTAAGAATTTTGAAAACTACTTGGTAAATTTTTGGACAACCTGGTTTAAAGTAGTTTTTTATTATCTTCTACAATATTTGAAAAAAATATCTTTGCAAACTCAAAAAATAACGGTAGCTTCCATACAAATGTTGAAAACCCGTTAAGAAAAATTTTATTTTTCTTGAAAACGGGTTAAGAATTTTGATTTAAAAATGTGTGTAACATTAAATTAGTGTAATTTTTTTTCAAATAAAAAATGTTTTGTTCTGCATTTTGCATATTTTCGACTTTTTCATTATTAGATTACCTGATTTAAATAATATTTGATTATCAAATTTGATTTTAATGTTTTTGATTTATTTAATTTGAATTTTAATTTAAACCAAGTCGCTCCTCTGAACCGAAGTCTGAAGAAATATTTGGCTACGTCACTGCTCCTTACCGTTTCCAGTTCAACACCCTCTCTGTGAAATGTCATCAAACCATTTTGATATTAAATACAAAACACATGCCATTTTTTAGTTTGACTTTGTTTGCTAGCTCTAGAATCTATACAAATATGGTAATCGGTAAGACTATACATATATACGAAATAAGTCAATTATATAGAATTTACCGGTAAAAGCTTTTTTTTAGCGAAATTGGTAGAAGTCCTAAATGTTTTGTTTACATACTTTTGTTTTTTTGAACAACATCACCCTGCATGGTGGTAAGAGGCCAGAATGAATTATAAAATGAAAAAATTTCTGAATTCCATCAATGTTTCTGATTTTCCTTCTTTTCGATGTTTTAAAATGATATAATGCTCCCTTAAAGGCAAAAATAGACGATGTTGGCCTTTGGGTTCTGCCGGTATACAAATATGTATGTAGGATAGGAACCTGCCTATAATTAATATGAAAAACACCGGCATTCAGCGAATATGTGTATGAAAAGCATTTCGCTGTTCTTAAAATACTCTTAAGACATTCCGCAGAGCTATAGAATGTTAATGAGAATATACGTATAGCCGTTTTGCCTCGCACGGCTAATTTCAAACACAAATAAAAAATAAATATTTAACATGTCTTGTGTTTTAAAACGCATAAGGTTACTTCCAATGTTATGTTACTTGAAAATGTTAAAACTAAAAAGGCAAGTAAATACATAAACCTACATATTATGATATTTTAAATGTGTAAGACATACAGTGTCGGACAAAATAAAAGCACTTATTTTCACTTGGTTACATTTTGCTTAGGTAAATTTCTAAACTTGAAAATATTTAAATGAAATTTATTTTGTTAATTTTGGTATACATTAGCTCTTCAATCGCCAAAAAAAAATATATTAGTTACACAGTAAAGGAAATACAGCAAAAAATTTAAAAATTTATTAAAAGCAATTGCGACAAAACTAAAGCACATAATTAAATTCTGTAGTTGTTTTCCGATATTTTGTTATGAAACCACAATTTTTGATAACTGGTGCTTGACAACTACCAGGCATTGACTCAATCAAGTTCTTTATGATTTCCTGGGGGATACTTTCAAGCTATTTCTGTTAGAACAACAAGAAAACCCTTATTTTTGCAGCTATCACGTTAAATCTGGCGATCTTCAATCTCCAAATTGTTTTTTTTTTGGGGATGAGGTGAGGTAGCTGTGCCGGCCACTTCAAAACGTTGATTTTATTTTCCAAAAACCAATTTTGCACTAATTTAGCGGTTTGTTTTGGATCGATGTCATATTGGAATGCCCATTTGAGGGGCATTTCTACTTCTGCGTGTGGCAGCATGATGTTTTGAAGGAAGTCGTCATACACGAAACGATCCATTATACCATCTATTTTATGAGTTGGGCCGATTCTTGTACTAGACAAACATCCTCAGGCCAAAACATTTCCTTCTCAGTGGTTTATTGTTCCCTTTTGAAACGTAGATTTAGCCTTTTGCGTCATTCCATCAGAACATTGCAGATTAAACTTTTGGATTCGTCCGAAAATAACACTGTTTTCTATTTGGCAACAGTCCAGTCTATGGGTCGGATTATTAATTATTAATACATCATGTTGATTACACATTTTTTGGAGAAAATTGACCCCAAAGTCAAAAAATTTATATATCTTAAGACTGAGACAAGGTATCAAATTTATTTAAACGCATTTACAAGGGCTGGTATTTCTTCTAAAAATAAAGGTCTAAACGAAGTTTCTATCATAAGTACTTACGGCGCAATTACCGGTAACATGGATCAGGGTACCCCAAAGTAAGACTTTTCTTAAATTCCCGATAAATGATATCAAAATTGGAAATAGGTCCTTACTGTAGAACAATTTTTTTCTTAGAATATACCCCAGAATCATACCCTAAAATACTCTAGACGAATTAAGGGACACCCTATATATTCAAGTTTAGAAATTTACCTAAGGGGCCAGTTATAGCTATCATTGAAAATCATCATTGAAAAAGTTAGCTGTTTATTTTGAGACCCTTGGAAGATTTAATCATTAAATATTTTAATGCAGAAATATAGACTACGACTTCAAAATTATTTCTCCTCCAAAAAAAATTCATTTTGACCCATATCTTCCCCAAAACGCAACGTTTAATTTTTTCAATGATCATTTGTAAGGAAGTTCATCATTGAAAAATTAAAAGTTATTTTATGAGAAAAGTTGTGCAAAATTGAATTTTGTTTTACCTAGAAATAAATATTAAGTCAATAAGCTTTACTTTGGCATCAAAATAATCATATATTTTTACTTCAAAATCTCTCAAAATTGACAATTAATATTTTCAATGATGGTTTCCAATGATAGCTATAACTGGGCCCTAAGCAAAATGTAACCAAGTGAAAATGAGTGCTTTTGTTTTGCCGAACACTGTACATACACATACACATTACACATAATGTATGTACATTATTTTATAGATATTCTCTCTTTTTTTTACTATTTTTTCTCGAATTTTACTAGGTTATAATTTATATTCGTCATAATATTAAACGACTTGAGTTTAATAAAATCTGACAATGTGATGAAGAATGGAATTCTTGATACAAGTATATATTGGCATTCCTTAATAACTATGACGGTATTTAAGCTGAAAGAAATTTGTGAGTATTTTTTTAATTCAAATGGATTTTCGTATGATAACATACTCGCAGTTAGGCGGCATAGCTTTGGCTCCGTCAAATTAATTATGAATTTTGAAACGATTACTACTTGAGTGGGCTACCATTGCATTTGGCTCCGTGAAATAACTCCTCAATGAACTAACTCCCCAAACATAAAATTAAATAACTCCCCAAATCGAGGATATTTTGCATATTGAAATTAGTCACCAAACTCAAAGATGAAATAAGTCCCCAAATAAGGCATGAAATAAGTCCCCAAAAAAGAATGAAATATGCCCCCAGTTGTTTTTAAAGATATTTATTTTTTTACTAAATGAAAAATACGATTTTTTTCTGAGCTTTTAAAGCTGAATTTTTAATTGACTTGAACCTTCCATCTAAGCAAACGCCTCTTGAATGAGGATCTTACATTCTTAATCATGTCGCAGGGTCAAAAGTCCAAAAGTGAAAATTCCATAATGGACTTTTGTCCCACTTATGTGTGGTCAAAAGTCCATAAATCTGTTGTGGATATTCTGAGTCGCCAGCTAGACGCCTATGTTATCAATTGGTGTGCTTGAAGTTAATGTGTACTAAACAGTACCTTGTGTGGCCCGCTTCGCGAGGTTAAGGATTTTAACTCTCTTTCTGGGGCATCTGTCCCGCTCATGCGACTCCATCGGTCTGCTTAGGGTATGCTCAGCAGTCTCAAGGCAGGTGTCTGTGTTCTCAGTTTGTGTGCTCTAAAGGTATGTGTAATGAACATTACATACCTTGTGGTGGCCCCCAAATTTGCAGACTTTGTTCATAGTTGAATTCAGGGTGTTATTTCATTATGAAATAACTCCCCAATTTAAAAATTAAATAAGTCCCCAAAAAGTCATGAAACAACTAGCCAATTTTGGGGAGTTGTTTCATATAAAAACTGCTCGTATTCATAAACATTTTTGGCTGACCCTGTAGCATAGAACAAAACTGCTTGCTCGTTGTCCTCGATGATGTTGTCGACCAGGATTTCAATCGTATTGAGGTATCTCGGCTTGGGTTGTCGTTGTCGCTGCTCTGTGACCATCCTTCTCATCAGTTGATTCGGGTGACTGTTGGTGTGTCCTACTAGCTTCTTTACTAGAAGCAGTAGGTACCTATCCAGGGGGAAGATGTTCGCATCTGTGTAAGATGTTTTTGGGGACTTTTGATAATTGGTAAACATACCAAATGAAACATTCATACCAAATTTTATTAATATCCCATTATTTTAAAATGGTTTTGGGTTATATTTTACTAATTGTTGTACAATTTTCTATCTCTCCAGATTTAAAATCACAAACATGTCCGATTTCGATATTTTTATCAATTCGTTCCACTAAATTAACATTGAGAGCAATAAGATGCGACACAGTCGAGCACACAATTTAATTGGTCCGAATGAAGTGCTACAAACTTTTCTATAAACATTTGGTAAAAAAAGTAAAACAGTTATTCAAATTTTGTACCACTTATGTTTTGGCACAAATCGTTATTCTATTGCGGATTCTTGAACCTTCACCATTTATATTTTGCGCTTGCTGATGGTTTGAATTTTCTGGTGATAAAACTACCCTTTCTCTTTCTTCTGGAAGGGGTACATTTTGTTCACAGCATATGTTGTGTAGAGCGGCACAAACATTTATTATTGTGGCCGATCTTCGTTATTATTGTGTACCTCAACTTTCGTTCTTCCAAAACACTTCTCCATCGGCACCAACTTGTCATTGGTAGCCAACACCTCCAAGCAAATTTAGCGTTGTAGCTAATTGCAGAATGGGAGGAATATGGGTAGAACGAACTCCAGCTGGCAACTCAAAATCTGAAGGATATTAACAAATGTCTCCTTTGTAACACGACGTTTTTTATGAATCTGCTGAATTATTCGCATTAGTTTATATTTATATACAAAACAAGAAAGTAATATACACTTACTTGAAATTTGGGAGGTCTAAAATATGCATGTTGTTTCGGAGGTTTATCCTAAAAAGTCGAACATTATAACTTGCATTTTCTTGATGATTTTCCACGAAAAACAACTGAACGGGCACAAAAGTATTCATTTTTTTCTTGATTTCGCGAAAAACATTTTAAAAAAATCAATTTTGTATGAAAGTGACAACTAAAAGGCTGTCACAGGAAAAAATCACAAAAATGTGATTGTCAGAAGTGATAATCACCGTACACAGATCAAATTTGGGATCTGTGGCTATCATTTATCACAAATGACGTTAGCCGATTCCACCCCAGGAATACTTTTAGAGAGAAAATTATGAATGTTGTTGAGGTCGCACTCACAAGAGCATTGCTGTTGGGAACCAGGGCTGTCGTTTCACTTTTAGATCTTACAGTACTTTCAAAAAAATACGGGGCAGTACAGCAAATAAAACAGGAAATTTGTTCATATTTTTGTATTAAACAATAACAGGCATATTAATAAAAATAGCGCTTAACTCATCTGTAACTTTCGAGATCTCGTGTAGGCGTGGATTAAGAGAGAACTCGTGAATTAAAACGTATATTTACTTTTCTTAGTTAACCTTTCGCTAAACCACCGTCCTTGTTAGTTTAGCTAGCTCGTAAGGGGCAGAAATCTAACTCCTAATTCACGTTTATTAATATTGGGGTAAAAGATTAAAACAAAATTACAAAGAATACAGTTTTTTGATTCAATGAGTTCATTTGAGTACATACATAATGTGTGGATGTTTCAATTTTCAATTATAAAACTGTTAATGAAAAAAGCTTAGAATTTAAAATTAAATAAAAGGAACTAAGTTTTGAAAAGGTTTTTTAAATGCTTTAATTTTGTTAAGTTTAGCCCGCTCCTTATTCTTAAAAAAATAAATATATTTGATTATGTACTTGTACATGTACATACATTTAGTAGGTACATCACGATTTGATTTTTGTATTTTATGGACAGATAAATAAAATTGTACTGCGAAATTCAGTAAGCCATTCAAGGTATTCATGCAACGAGATAAATTTCCGCTTTGCAGAAAAATATAACTTTCCGCGAGATGTTTACATGAACACTCCTTTAAAAATACTTGCGTAAACATGGGAAATAATCAAATTAAACTTCACAAATTCATGTGATAAAATAATCTGTTTTGCAGAATACTGCTCTCATATAAAAATTTTGACAGTTAATTTTTACCGAGATAAAATTATATGGACAACCAGGGCCAGGTTGTTCACAGTGGGTTAAAGTTAGTACGTGATTTTCATAGGCTTTAACTAACTAACGCTTACCAACTTAAATTGGCTGATTAGTGAAATCCATGATTAGCAACTCATACTTTGAATTTTTTAAACAAAATTTGATCAACAAAAACATTTGAGGTTTTCCCAGCTCCACCAATCATGGATTAAAGATAATCAGCTGCAAACAAACTGGCCCTAAGTCTTTGAATATTTTTTTATTAAACTTGATGAAGGTTGCCATTGATGAGTGCTATAGTTAACTCAGACTGCTTTCACACAAGGAAATTGAGTTGCCAGAAAGTAGCTAGTTTGTAGGCGAGAAATGTGTGAGGGGAAATTTGTTTCCTTCCCCTTACGCCCTTCTCGCACAAACTAAAATTAGCTGGCAACTCAGTTTCCTTGTGTAAAAGGTATTTGCTAAAAGAATTCTACATACAGTGGAAACATTGAAGCATCTACGAGGGTGTTGCAATTGAAGTGATAGGTTTTACAATAATATTAATCGGACTTCTCTTTTTACTTAAAACATAATCACCCCTATTACAGAATTCGGCGAATAAGCTAGAGCAACAATTCGGCTCATTTTCAATTTTATTGCTACTAGTGAATCCGCCGATAGAAAACTGAATGAATGTCGGTAACATTAACTGCACCACCGATATTTTGTTCAACCAATTTGGTATTACTGGAAAATGTTTACAAATAATATGGATGTAACGTTTAAAATGTCAACAAAATGACAGCTGCGATAATATAGTTTGGAAAATGGTAAGGAAGTGAAAGAATCGGTAATACAGTTCATTCGACGAATTCATTAATTGGAATAAACCGATCGCGAATTCACCGCGAATCTAGTCAACTCGCCGGGAGTCAAATTCTGCGAATTCTGTAATCAGCATAAATATTTTTTGCGTGCGTTTTGTTGACAGAACAAAAATATTAGGAATTTAAGACAGATGCGTTCAGCAATCAAATCAATTTATTGAAATAAAAAAAGCAGTACTTTTGATATGTGAGCAGTACGGCAGTACGCAGAAACAAATTGCAGTACAAATACTGCTATTGCAGTACTTCGACAGCCCTGTTGTGAACTGGTAGTCATAGTCTCATATATGTATAATGTATGTGTATAGGTATTAAGAAGGATAAACATTCTACAATGTGCTCTACTTAACACACTCTGTACCTTAGTGGTTTAGTTTTCAAAAGGAAAACTAACTTTGATATAATGCTAAAATATCTTGACACTTTATTTGGCTCGCATTTGTTGGAGTTAAGAAAACTGTTTGAGTTGTGTTTTTAAGGAAACCGCAGATTTAAATTCCTTGTTCCTTATGGGTTGGGATTTTAATTTAAAACTTAATCTTAAAAGCAATTAAATTATGTACATAGTACATACATATATTTTATTCCAGTTTACCGAGAAAGTTTTGAAAGTCGGTACATAGTTCTTTAGAATATAAGATGCTTTTATCACAACGCAACGACAGCTCGTAAATGGTTTTCAATTTTGAAAGAAATGCTTATTATGCGACTTATTTAACAATGAAAACAGACATCGATTCTATCTTATATAAAAATTGATACTGACTTCCGCGGATGCTTAAAACTTGAAAACGACTGGACCAAATTGGATGCTTTCTTTTGCGGGTTTGTTTGAAATTACTACGCGAAGGTATAGGAGAAAAGTCAGAACATTTTCAACAGGTGGCGCTGTAGGTGCACATTTCGTTTTTCAGCAGGATAACTCTAGAACGGATCGTTAAATTTTCACAATTTTGAGTTTAATGGATTTGTATTGGCACACTATAGAGAAATATTCCTGAAATTTACAAGAAAATTGGAAATCCAGAAAGATCCGGTTTTAGTACATTAGAATTTAATCGAGAATTGGATCGAGAAATAGATCTCCACCCAGTCACATCGAGTCAAGATGTTCGAGGAATTGATGCAAGCAGTTATGATGGCAGTTTCTTCCTTGATGAGCTCCAGTGGAATTGGAAAAAACTCACTTGCATTAAGAGCGGTATAATTTCCTATTAAATTTAAATTGTTTTATTTTCATTTAGTCTTTCTAAAGTGCTGTGCTGTAGGTTTTTATTTAATTGTTCGTTTATTTATTTTCAAATAAAATAAAATAGTTCATTTTTATTTTAGAAAATTCCAAAGTTTTTAAAATTATCATCCTATCAATAATTGTTTAATGTAACCAAAGTTTTTTTCATGTAAGTTTAACTTAAAAATTTTAAAAATGTAAATAATTAATTTTAAATTTATACAGATTTAATAAACTACCCCTGATGAAGTCGAGAAATTACGACGAAACGTAGGGAAAGAGTATGAAATAAAACATTTTTATTTGCATATAGAAGGAAGTGACCAAAAAAGCCCGATTAAGCATAAACAAAAAACATTCCTGTTTTCACTGAATTTGGCTAGGATTCATACAAGATCTTAGATTGCTTTGGCACTTGCTTCTTAGGGGATTGAGGCTACGTTGTTAGAAGGATGTCAATCATTTGAATTTCATCATTCAAAATCAAATCGCCGAAGAGTAACATTCATAGAAATCTATCGACTCCTTGATGGATGAAAATGAAGCCACGTTCAGGCGACAATTTTGATGCAAAAATTCTGCTTATTCGGAGCGTTTTGCAATTCGTATTTAAGCGTCTTCAGTTCCCAGTGCGTGTCGCTTTCGCTATTCAAATTGAAAAGTCAGTTATTAATAATTGGATGTTTGTGGAATCAATCTTGAATTCCCATGTTTCTCACATGGTTAATTGTATGTGGCGTGCTCACGTGTAGCCAGACGTTTTCGGCCGAGAATACTCGTTGAAGGAAAAATGTTGTCTACCATAAAGCACTTCATTTAAAAAGCGGATTGACCGACACGTCGACATTGTATTTAATATAATTGTTGATAAAGAAATTAAAAAGACCGAATTATGCACACACATACATCATGTAGCATGTGCCAGGCCCGACATTATTATTTTCATTACATTAAGGAGCTTGGACGGAACGAAGGCCGCTGGGTCAACTAGTGATAATCTAAATTACACTTTGGGGAGCATGATTCTGCTAGCAACGTCGAGTTATTTTTTTTTTCCACTTATAATTATCAAAGCTATTTTAAAAAGCTTTTGTTATTTCTTTTTCTTTTAATTTTGGTAGGTTTAGAGAATTAACATAAAAGTTACGAGGTTAAACAAATTAATTTTATTTATGTATGTATATGTATTTATTGTATTATATTGTCTGTGGCAAAAAGTGCATACCCACCATACCCTGAGGCTACACGAGCCAGTACTGGCTTACAAGTTAGACGACTTTCGAACAAGGAAACTGAGTTGCCAGAAACTGGCTAGTTTGTAGGCGAGAAGGGTGCGAGGGGAGATTTTTTGTCTTCCTTTTACGCCCTTCTCGCCCACAAACTAAAAATCGCCAGTAACTCAGTTTCCTTGTGTGAAAGGGGTCTTACAATACATTTAAATTTTCTTACTAACACATACAAACCTGAGCAACTTGCTCGTCAACTGGCTTGCCATTTTCGAAGAGAAAGACAGTGGCCTCGTTCAGTCAGAGTTGTATATAAAGTTATATAGATAGCCTTCCGTTGGAAATTTAATGCAAAATTAAATATTTTATCTAAAACAACTTTGAATGAGAGGAGGGACCAAGGATTTTTAACATTTCCAAAATAGGGAACTGTCAAATATGATTGAAGGATGGCTATGATTATGATGAAATATACAAAATCTCTTAAAAATCCTAATTTTTTGAAAGTATATTTTTTGCTTGGGAAGAATGAGAGTTTTGGAGATTTCGGTTACATTTGGAACATTCTGTTACCGATTTGTCAAGCCATAGACTGTCAAATTAAATTGAAAGATTGCTACGGAGATGATGTATTGAAAAACTTAAAGATATCTGAATTTTTTGAGATTAATTTTTATGCGCTTTACATTACGCGCGTTACATTTTGTAACGAAATATTTCTCGTACGACGTAATTTAGTTTCTTACCTATCTGCCAACGTATGAACTGTCAAATTCCATTAAAGGATGTCTTCGATGTTGATGGATTAAAAAACCTCAAAAAAATCAATTTTTTTTTTTAATTATTTTTAAAATAATCGAAATTTTTGAATTAGATGAAAATTAATCTATGTTACTTTGACGCGGCAGAAAAGTCTGTCAATGCATCCGTCATCGCATTGGCAGTTTTATGCGTTGACCATCGCAAGACTTGATGTAGAATTCGACGTAATTTTTGTTAAGAAAAAATCGAAGTCAGATGCTAAACCAAATCCAATAAAATTGTGTATTTAGAATCCTAGATAAGCTGTCGTAGTAAAAGCTGAACGTGACCGCAGATACTTGAAAGCAACTTGCTTACAAGTTGCCTGCCCCCTACGTCACAGCATATTCACGTATACGAACTTGACAGTCAATCTATGTAGCCAACTGGCTTGCCAGTACTGGCTCGTGTAGCCTCAGGGTTACCTATCGTCCCTCAAACTTAATTCACTTCCGATTTTAATCCCCAATAAAAATTTCAAAAATACCACCTCCTGACATAACTTATTTTGTTCTTTGTCGTGTCCAAGCAAAGTTCCATTACGCCATCACATCAATCTTTTAACTAAAATAGTTTATTTTTAAATAGTGCAAATTTCATTTTCGAATAAAAACCAAGCAAATTTTTTGACATTATTTCGATTTAGAGGACACAATTTTCTATCGTTCTATTGACTGAGTTATTATTAAGATGTCAGTCGTTATAAAAATGATTTGATTTATTATCACGTTGATAGAAGGACAAACCATAATTATAATATTTTTGTCGAGGGAATGGTGCACACAAAATAAATGACTAATGGTCCGGGTCTTTTATGAAACATATTAATTCTGGAATTCGTTGGAATGATTTGAAAGGCTTTAATTTATTGCTTTCTTTAGATATCAATCACCGACTGTTTACTGGAAAAAAACGCCAAACCCACCTTCTTTTAAGTGTTGAAAAAACGGTGAAGTCAAGCATCAAGTAGGTACTTTCACGACCACGTATGTTTTTTGTTTTTTTTGGTGAATAAATTATTTAATTAAAAAAGCTCGTTGAAAATTTGCGTCTATCTTCGAAAACCTTGAGATTATGAATCGACGAAGAAAAATAAATATTATTTTAATTGAAACATGCGGAATACAATCAACACTATTGTTATTCAGATGGCAATTTGAAGTTATTTTATTCTCTGCAAAGGACATGATTCAAGGACATGAAAAACAAAAAGAAAAACAAAAACAAACATTCCAATTTAAGTATAATAAAATCAGTATTCAATTTTAAATATCGTCATTCATAATGGAATGTTTTTCTGGGAAAATTTTAATTTTTCATTAATAACACTCTTGATAGTAGTTTTAGAACTTGGTCGACAAAATTGTGGAAGTCTTAAGGCCTGTATAGTGCCTTACTATATAGTTGTGTGAGGGTAGGTATGAATTTTTAACCAAACCCCATCGGAAAATAGTTTTTTTGATCCTCAAAAACATATATTATTTTGTATGTGTCTTCGAAATAAAAGGAATTTTGAAATATTTGTGTAAGTAATGTTAAGCCAGTAAAATTAAATAAAATGGGATTAGTTCGACTGTAGCCCAGGCAAATTGTAGATATGTACTTTGTTTGTTCAAGTGAAGATTTTTATATGTAATTATCTTTATTTTGGGATTAAAAATAACGGCACAAACGTCCATCCATCGTGTACGCGTCAAAAGTTATTCAAGGTTAAATGTCGAAAACATCAGTTTTTTGGATAGAACTTGAAAACGCAAAATTTTGTCGAAAAATATTTTATGAAAAACTAGTAGATCATGTCAAAAAAAGGCAAAACAATTAAGAAAAAACTGTTAAGAAGATATCGAGATTGAAAAAAATAAACGTAGAATGACAAAAACACTAGTTTTGCACGTATACCTACCTAAATATAAAACGGTTCAAATGTTTGATAACATCTGACAATTGGCGATGATTTGGAAAAGAGCGACGCGTTATATCTAATCGCTTGTAGGTGTGGAAACAGATACCAACCACAATTATTAAAGGAGAATGGGCATTTTATTCTACTTATTACCCATGAATTAGATATTATATCCTATACCTTTGGAAAGCTTAGCCCTGGTACCTACATAATTTCTTTTCTACGGACACAAAGCTGTTAGCCGTGGCCGTGGGGTTTAGGCAGTATTTGGCAACAAAGATTGCAATTATACCTAAAATTAATCCATTGAAATGACATTGGTCACTTTTGATGAACTGAGTTTTACCCAAAATAAAGGAACGTTTATGCCAATGGCCAATAAAAGCGTATAATGTCATGGTTGGCTAATAATTCGCTAAGCAGTATGAAAATTCTACTTTTTACTTGCGAACAAAAACAGTCTTTCATTTTTCTTATGGTAAATCTTCCAAAAATTATAAACATTATTGTTAACCAAAATTAAAAAAAAAAAAAAAATGGGAGTCTGGGGTCGACCCACACTAGTAACTTCCCATTGGTTCACTTGAAAACCATATACATATGTACATATTTACCTAAGTTGTGGGTGGTTGAGTATATATTCTATAGGTAATTATATATTTTATAGTGTAATAACTTTGGTTGTTTGCATTATCAGTATATAGGTAGGTACAGATAAGATATAGAGATACAGGGAAAAATGTAACGTTACCTATATTTTGTACTTTAGCTATTTCTAGTAAAAAGATTTTTATATTTTTTTTGTAAATAGCTTACAAAATTCTAAGAATCTGACTTATAAAACTTTTTTCCTATCTTTTCTCGGTATGGAGGTATTAATTATTTAAGCCAATTATTTGAAAACAGACTGTTGGCTAAAAAAAATACCAAAAAATCAGGTTAGTGTACTTAAAAAAAAAAACATGGTTTCAAAGAATATAAAAAGGCAAATTAAGTGTCATATGCAAAATTTCGATTTTGATGGTAAGAATATTTTGAATTAAAACATTTTTGAAAAGTTTTTTCTTGCTTTTTAGCTTTTTAAAGTGTGGTTTTAAAATTCTAAATTCTCAAAATTTTACAACATTTAGATGGTATAGGTATACATTTTTGGTAAGAATTTGAAGTCGATATCATTGTTTTTTTTTTAAATATTTGAGTTAAAAAACATTTGTTAAGAATTAAAAAAAAAAAATTCCAGTTTTTTTCCTCTAAAAAAACAGTTGATTGAATTTTTTAAAAAAATTACCAGTTGTCATTATATGTAAAAAAAATAGACTGGGTTCCGAATCATTTTTTGTTCTTGAAATATTTGAGACGAAAATTACTTTTTAACTGTTTTTCTTAGTTTAAAAAAAAATGTCTGTTGCATTTTTGTTTAATATTTACCAATTTGGTATTGTGTAATTATGTGTAAAATAAAATTAGTCTGAAGTGAATATCTTATTCCGTTCTCGAGATATTCCAGACAAAGAGAAATAAAACAACGTAAAATCAAAGCAAAAAACTTCGATTCTAATATTTTTCGGAACGATTTGGCGCCAACGCCGAAAATTCTTATATCAAAGTGGAGCGACTTTATTTCAAAGTGATCCCATACTTAAAAACGAACTAGATTTTACTACGTTTGAAGTGGAATCATAGGTTAATCAAATTCATATATTTTTTAAATCAACATTTATCTACTTCGAATCAACGTAGATTGAACTTCGCTTGGTTAGGTATTGATTCAAAATGGCTACCCACGCCACGCTTCTTTGTTTAAATTTATGTAAGACAAAGACAAATGTACATTCATGCTCTACGTATTTAATTTTTGTGGTGACTCATTTATTTGTGACGACTTTTAATGGTGACTCATTTATTTGTGACGACTTTTAATGCTATTTAACGATCGCACTGTGTTTAAATATTTTAAGGGTAGTAAGAACCCCTTTAGTGCAAAAATGTGTATTTCATATTAATAATTAAATTACATATATGTAGGAAAAGTAATTAAATATTGTTTTTCGATTATACGAAAATGAATTTTGAGTGCGCGTTCAATTTGTTCACAAATGTAAGGGAGCTACTTCGAAAAACTACAATGCGCTCTAGAAATTCTTTATATTAAGCTTACAAATACAAACAAATTGAGGTTTAATTGACTATGCACCACTTTGAAAATACGTTGATGGCACTTTAAATGCCATAAAAGTGGATCGCAATTTTCAGCACGTTATGACAATATTATCTGTTAAATAAAATTAGGTCGATATCTTTATGCGTTCTCGAGATTTGGTGGACGAAAAAAGTACCCCGAACGTACGTACATACACCCATATACAGACATCTTGCTAAAAACGACGGATTCTGATTCTAGAGACCTCAAAGCGTGAAGATATGTCAAAATTTTCAATTCGATAAAAATCGCACCAATTACAAAAACTGAAAACTAAATATTTTGAAAACGACTTGGTCAATATTTTTCCAAAATAGCTTTTAACGGCCTTTAGTCCTTAAAAATTTGCGTTTCGTCCTGGCGTTCTCACTTGCACTCTTCAGTTGACAGTGAGGGCCTTGTCAAGACGCAATTTTTATTAAGTTCAGTCCAGCTTACATCAATTTTACAGCGAAAATCAATTGTGAACTATATCCAACCCAATTAGAGTTTCTAATCAAGAATTGTTGGAAATTCTGTTACCCGTGGCCTGGCATTGTTTACAATATGAATGTTTTTTTATAATACAAATTCTATATACTACTGAAATACACAGGCGCGGACGCAGGGTGGGTTCAAACACCCCCCCCCCCCCCCCCGAAATGTATGAATTTGATTTCCTCGCTATACAATTTCACTCTTAATTTTTTTAGTTTTCAGTTTTACCGCCCCCCCCCCCCCCGAAATTTTAAAACCCCCAGCGAAATTTTTTCCTGCGTTCGCGCCTGGAAATACATCAGCCAAGTAGAAACTTAGCATTATTTAATTGAACTTGTTGAATTATTGATTCAAAAAATCTTTTATTTTTTATTGTTTTGTAGAATACTCGAAAAATCATGTTTCTTAATTCAAAAATAACGATACCTTCCATACAAATGTTAAAAAACTGTTAAGAAAAAACTTATTTTTCTCGAAAAATAAGGGTCAGAATTTTCATAAAAAAAATTAGCCAATAACGGTTATTAACAGTACCTGTCTACACCAATATCAACCAATTTTTTTTTTTTTTATACAAGAGGTCCTTTGCAATTCAAACAATTTTGCATATACAAGTTCTCGAAAAAACTATTTTTATTTAATATCTTGAAAATGTGTAAGTTAATATTTTTTTTTTTTATTTTGTGTAAAATTGAATGTATTTTACTAAATACTAAGTGTTGGCATACCAGATAATATTTTTTAAAACGTGCAAAGTTTGTATAAACAGAATTAATTTTTAAGAAAACCGCTGCAACTATTTTTGATTTTTTTTTCATAAATTCATATTCATCAAACAAATCAGATGGCATAACTTTATTTTGAGCTCTAACTTTTCAAGACATTAAAATAACAAATTTATAGTAGCTTATAGTAATAATTTTTTTTTATATCATTATATTTTGGAACCAATACATTATGTACTTGTACATCACCAATTTCTAGTAACGTTAAAGTTGTTAGCTACGAGAGCAAATTGAAGTAGAGTTATACCGAAGAAACTCAAAGTTATCGCGTATTTTTTGCTTCAGAAAGAGAAAGAATAAGGAAAGCTATACGTACTGGTTGCAATTGTTGGCGTAGCAAAAACGTACAATGCTGCCAACTATTTTTCATGAAGTCTAGTTAAACCATTGTATTTTAAATTTATTAGATTATAAATTATTAGAATTATTAGATTATTATTATTAGATTATAAATACAATGGTCAAACGAAGATCAACTGATCTGAAGATCAGATTTCACTGTGAAATCGGACGAGTTAGGATCGTTTCCCACATATTCGGTTTCATACGGTTCGGTCTGTATTCGGTTCGATAGCGGTTTCCGTTTAGACCTTTTCACACACAGATGGTTCATATTCTGTTTGTATTCACTAATAATTAAAATTAAATAAAATGTATTAAAAAAAAAAACTTCAGAAAAACAGAAACCGAACTGAATATGTGTGAACGCTACGTTTACTTTGTGTGCCGTAGACCCGAAAACGTGCCGTTTTGAAACCGAATGAGGGATCGTTTGGGTGCTATGCGCGTTTTGAAACCGAATGAGGGATCGTTGGGTGCTATTCGGTCTCTATTAGGTTTTTATTCTTGGCGTTTTATCGTTTCACACATATCAGGCACAGCCGAATACAAACCGAATACAGACCGAATCGAATGAAACCGAATATCTGTGAAACGAGCCGTAATCTAAAAATTTAAACTTAGTTCAGCTAAGTTCAGGTTCAGCGTATCTTAAGTTTAAACTCCCACTGTGAAACTGGGGGTGAAAATCCATTTCTTAAATTTTTATTTCTAACATCAAGAATTCCATTGGCGTCATTCGTATGCTGTTTAGCAAAGCAATTTAAAAAAGAATAACGATTTGATCATAACTATGGTGACCATACGTCCTCTTTTTGAGAGGACAGTTCTCATTTTAGCATTTGTGTCCTTTCTGATTTGTTTGCTTAAAAAGGACAGTATATTGTCCTCTTTTTCCTAAAATGTCCTCTCAATGTCCTTTTTTTGCTAAAAAAATTATTTATCTTCTCTAAAAAAATTAACAAGTGCTTTCTTCAGTTTAGACAGCACTGATGGTGATAATAACATACTGTTTGAAAATTTAAAAATTTCTCTTGCATTTTGCCTGCAGAGGTCTTCATACTCAAAATGCTTTGCAAATTGTTCAATAGCTAACAGGTGAAGAACGTATTCAAGGCATTACCTCAACAATATCAAGCACAAGAAGACGGTTAGATAATTGTAACAATTCACGAATTATAAGTTTGGTTCTGAGTAGACAATTTGACAGCAAAGAAAAAGAATTATTATGTATCGAAGGCACTTAGGCTTATGAATTGGTTCAATATAATTTCTTATTAAGATCAAATTACTGCGCATCTAAATTAATAAAATCATGCTTGGAAGACAAATACTCATGCGCCAGAACTAAATGCGAGGCATTTACACGTGATGTTTTACACGTTTAAAAACGTGTTCGAACCCCTTTCCCTGGATTTGATAAGAGTTTACTTGTCTCGCGGTTGACTTGTTTTCCGACTGTTTCAATCGCGGGTCCTTTAAACTTTGCCCAATGCTGATGCGTTTCTTCTACCTAAGGGGCCAGTTATAGCTATCATTGAATACCATCATTGAAAATATTAATTGTCAATTTTGAGAGATTTTGAAGAAAAAATAAATGATTATTTTGATGCCAAAGTAAAGCTAATTTACTTAATAATTATTTCTTGGTAAAACGAAATTAATTTGGCACAACTTTTCTCTTAAAATGACTTTTAATTTTTCAATGATGAACTACCTTACCAATGAGCATTGAAAAAATTAAAAGTTACGTTATGGGGAAGATATGGGTCAAAATGATTTTTTTTGGAGGAGAAATAATTTTAAAGTCGTAAGATATATTTCTGCATTAAAATATTCAATGATTAAACTTTCGAAAGGTCTCAAAATCAAAAATTAACTTTTTCAATGATGGTTTTCAATGATAGCCATAACTGGCCCCTAACAAAGGAATTCAGGTATACAAATATTGGATGTCAAAGAACTTCCAGGGGAAAACTACATCCTTTGTAAAAACCAGCAAGTCACATTAAATCATTATCAAATCACCAGTTGGATGGTAAAATTTTGTACTGCAAACACGAATTGTAATTTCGGCTCAGCAACTAGAAAAGAAAGAAGAAATATTTTCCACAGAATACAAGACTATACTGTCAAAACACTAATTGGAGTGAACTGTGTTGCCCATATTTCAAAAACTGCGACCAAACTGCTGCTATTTGCTACCAGTTGAGGTTTTAATTTTATACGTTAACTTTTAACAGTAACTACATAGACCTACTTTTTCCAAAATGTATAAAAGTGAGAAATAAATGCTTGCAAAAAAGCATATGAAAATTGTTCTGACAGATAAATTATGCCAACACACAATTTTCAATTAATCTTTGCCTGTCCTCTTTTTAGTGTTTTGAAAAATGGTCACCGGAATCATAACCGAAACTTAAAGATATCAGAACAGAGACACTTAAAAAATGTTTCTGCATATGTACCTACATATCGTTTTCGTAAGTATGCTTTGATTTGGTTGTTGTTATTATTCAAGTTCTTCCGTAAAATGTAACACATTGAAAATAACTTCATACATCAACACTCTTGTAAAACATGAAACAATTGGCTTAACAATATTCCCTTATTCGTACGAGTATGTTTGTCTGCGATGATGTGCTATTGTGCTTTTCTGAAGATAAACTTAAATTTGAATGGTTTTGATGAATATTATATAAAACGTTATTTCACAATACACCGTTTACATAATGTATTTACTATGAAGGGTTGGCATTATGAAACTTGACAGGTTTTTTTTTTTGTTAAATTATTTCTCTTGATAGAAAATAAAACAACAATTGAAATAGTGTGTTGTTTTTTTTTTTTTAATGTTTGCGAACTCTGTAGATTGTATGAAGAACATACGAACATACTGGTGCGATGTTAACCAATAAAAACTTGCCTGTCGGAAAAAACATACTCGTAAGCCAAACGACGTCAACCCGTTTCTCAAAACTTTAACTGATGCATGTAGACTAAATTATCTATAACATTAGGAAAAGGCAAAATGGTTAACCAATTTTTTGTGAATAAAAACTTTTTTTTTTTATATTCCGAGACCAAACCATGTAACCCTTTTCAATTACTTTTTATCATATATAGTTGTTGAATGTGACATAAACCATCAATGTCAATTTTATGTTGGTTGTTAGGAAAATTAACTTTTCCTTAACTGTTCATGGACTCTTCGCTGATGCTGCGATATATAGCAAAAAAGATGTAGTTTTGTCATGCATCGTTCTTCGGAACCAACGGATTTTATTAGGTGGTTGTGGTTATATAGGAAGTACTGTTAATAGGACCGCGAAATAAATTTATTTTTTTATTTAAAAGTGAATGACAATAATTAATGAAAACTCCATTTATTTTGGCAAAATTCGTGGAGCGGTTTTCGAGGAATTTAGATTTTATTATAGATTGTTCAACATTTGTATGAAAGCTACCGATATTTTTGGTTTCAGGAATATGTTTTTTTTTTCAAAAACCACTTGAAACAAATAAAAGTTTCAAGAAAATTCAGAATAATAGAGAAAAATATGTTAAAAAAAAAATTCCAATGCTTTTTAAATTAAAAAAAAAATGTTTTTTTTTTTTAAATTTTGGTATCCAATAATATTTAAACTTACTAGCAGCTTTTCCATTTTGTATCAAAATCGTTAGTGCCGTTTTTGAGAAAAATAAGACTAAGGCTAAGAAAAATTGCATGGCAGATATCGTCGTGTGGATCTGGACATATTATCCAAGAAGGCACTAGATACAAATAGACAGAATTGCGAGACCAATTTGTTTCGAGCTCAATTTTTTTTACGAATCCTTACAGTTTGCCATATTTGAATCAAGTACCTATGTACATAAAGGAATAAGAACTCTTACCTTTGATAAAATAACGATGTCGGGCGGCCCAGGGCTCTGGGTCTATGTTTGCATTTACACAAACAAAATGCGGCCCTGGTATCTTGATATATTATTAGCATCAATTACCTGGATATGACTGTAATCACTCTCGAAATGTTTATTCTACCCAAAAAGAGTTCCTACTTTTGAAGAAAATGTCACACAAAAAATGGGCACGACTGGATCGCACAAACTTGCTCTCGTAGCAAACAACTTAAACGTAGCTAGGAATTGATGATGTACAAGTACATAATAGCTGTGTTTTATTATCCTCCAGACCAGGGGCCGAATAACGTCTTCAACGAACGAGTGAGGAACTTTTACACGTTATCGAACTATCGAGTAATCACATTGGTATGATGTTATACGAAGTATCACGTAACGAATTGAGCTCGTATTGTACTAGGATAATTCTAGTACATTTTCCTAAACGTCAATATTCCTTAGTTTTCATTGGTCGATTAACACAGCTGCTTGTATTGGACTCATGTTTTGTTTACATTTGCCTTTGGAATTTAATTTGGCCAAAAATATTTGTTGGCTAAATCGAATGATTGTGCCTAAAAATCAAGCAAGAATAATTTTCTGGGTGATTTTTAATTTATTTTAATTCACCCTGGCCTGAAACACCATTAATTGATATTGTGTGGGAATATTTGCAGAAAAGAGAATAATTTTATTTTTCTGCCATTTTACTGCTCACTCGTCTACCTAGCATCTATCGTATGAAAAAACACTCGTTCACTGACGAGGAAATGCCAAAAATCGAATTCGATACGCGATACTTTACTCGATATCTTAGGAAAGAGTCCCAAATGCAGATAATTCAGTAACGTATTGCTCACTCACTGATGCGGTAATTCGGCCCCAGGTCTGGATTTGAACATGATAATAAAACACACAGAATCACAATGACAACAGTGTTATATACCCACCTCTTTCTTTCTTATTTTTCATGTATTCCTTTCTTTGTTCATCACTAAAATTAAAATAGACATCTACTCGTCAGAGTAAAACCTAATTTTTAGAAGGAAAAGCTAAAGGTGTGAGATAAGAAAGGATTTGAAAATCCAAATCCGAAAGCAAAGCTAGATCTTGTGTTGTTTTTGTAATACATGTATTTTTCGCATTCAAATCCAATCCGAATTGGATTTGGAGGGAAATAAAATGCAGCTAATATATTGGTTCCAAAATATTATGATATCATTGAAAATATATTACAATAAATTTTTTATTTTAATGGCTTACAAAATTAGAGTTTAAAATAAAGTATGTCATCTGATTTGTTTGATAAATATGAATTTTTTGAAAGAAAAAAATCGAAAATCGTTGGAGCGGTTTTCTTAAAAATGAATTTTGTAATTATCAAATTTTTTGCACATTTTCAAAAATAAAATCTGGTATGCCAACATCTAGTATTTAACAAAATACAATTTTATACAAAATAAAAAAGATATTCATTCGCCCGTTTTCAAGAAAGCTATTGAATTAAAAAAAAAGTCAATATATTTTTAAAAATCCAAAAATATTTTTTTGTAAATTTGTGTACGCAAAATTGTTTAAATTGTGAACGAGCTCCTGTATAAAAATGTTGACTGAAATCAGTGTAGCCTTTAACGAGAAATTTGAATATCAAAAAAATTGGTTATATGACAGGTACTGTTAATAACCGTTCTTGGTAAACATTTTTTTATTAAAATATTGACCATAACTTATATAGTAAACGCACATCTTTCTATAAAAATTCTTGGAGCCGTTTTCGAAACAAATAAGTTTTTTCTTAACGGTTTTTCAACATTTGTGTGGAAGGTCACGTTATTTTTGAATTTAGCAACATGATTTTTTCAAGTATTCTACAAAATAATAAAAAATTATTTTACATCTTATTTTAAAAATATTGACGTAGTCGTTATCAATATTTTTTTTTTTTTAATTTTCAATTTTTTTTTTGTTTTTATTTTGGTTAAGAAATAGCAGAGATTTTTTCATACTCATTAATTATTCACGTTTTCATTTTAAACGCAAAGCAAAAACAAATCTTTGTTTTTATTTTGCTAATAAACAAAATGAAAAATTTGAGAAAATCAAAAAGCAAAAAATTGGTTGTACTGGTGGTACCAAAAGTAAAAAATTTTTGAACATACAAAATTATTAAAAAGTAGAATTTCATTATTTGAATTTTTGTTTAACGAAATCCTCGGACAAGTTTTTGAGAAAAATATTATTTTCCTTTTTGGCTAAAAAAATTGTAGGTACCGTTATTTTTGGTCCCAAAAAAAATATAAAAAACACTATTTAGCTAGTTTGAAGAAAATCTCTCCAGTCGTTTAGGCTGTAGGACGAGGACAGACAGAGGTTATTCCTCACACCGTACAAAAATTTGTTAGATTCACCAAAAATGGACCCTCACCAAGCGAGAAAGTATAGGTAATTTAATTCATGGATAATTTTTCTTTGTTCTATGATTACTTTTATACACAAGAAAATGCTATTAAAATATTGTCCCCTAGATAAGAAAAACGTCAAGGAGGCTTTTTAATGTCATGTATAACTTGAGAGAGATAAGTGAGGCGCACAGGTCTAAAGCCCTGAAAATGATTAAGTGCTGTGCTATGAAGGAAGTCTTCAGGACACAAGCTTCCTCCTTAAATTTAAGTAGATACTGTTAAAGGTGAGATTTTCTTTTTTACCTTTAGATGATAAAATTGATGGGTTTTTGGTATTCGGTATATATTTTACGCAAAGGTATTGAAAACATAAAATATGCCTTCAAACCAGTAAACTATTTAATTTTGTGTAAACATTTAGCTCTCGGTATGGGTAAAATAGAAAATAGCAACGGATACAGCATAACATATCCGGTCCGCACCATTTTGTTAACCGAACATGGTGCCATGAAAGTCAATGGTTCGTGCATTGAATAGAGTAAATTGAGGTAATGTGGTACAGGTCGGTAATGTGGTATATGCAGTTTTTTTCAAAAACCAAGCTACCAACTTTTTGGTAGGCCTTGTTTACACGTCCTCCCCTTGAGTACCGTCATATATATTTACAATTAACTACAACACCCATATCAATTCCATTTCTTTTTCCTTTCTTTTTATTGCTGTCGAGTTCGGTTGACACCAGATGTCACGTATATGTACGTATAAGTGGATCCCTTTTCAAAAACTTGTGAATGATGTAGGGAATCAGGGAATTTCAAATATAAAGGAGGTATGAAGTATATGTAAGTATAACAGAACGATTTATGCTTGTGGGGTTTATTG
Source organism: Melangyna quadrimaculata (assembly GCA_949320155.1). Classification (NCBI taxonomy): domain Eukaryota; kingdom Metazoa; phylum Arthropoda; class Insecta; order Diptera; family Syrphidae; genus Melangyna; species Melangyna quadrimaculata. Next base: position 5,071,412 of record OX439484.1, on the reverse strand, counting down.
ATGTTATCTTAAGCACTGGAGTATATGAGAGTTATTGTTGTTTTCCTTTTTAAATCAATGATGTGATTATCAAAGATGTGAACTTATGTTCAAGATTAATCAACTGTTAAGTGTGTTGAATTCACTTTTGAGCTTTAAATTTAATTATATTAAATCATTCTACTTAAACAGAATTAATTTTATTTCTAAATTTCTTCATCATCGTTATAACAGCAGTAAATATTAAATCTTCTTTTCAAAATATAAATACATATATTCAAATTGCTCTGAAATTCAAAACAAAAAATAATAACCTGGCTAAGGGGCCAGTTATAGCTATCATTGAAAACCATCATTGAAAAAGTTAACTGTTGATTTTGAGACCTTTCGAAAGTTTAATCAGTGAATATTTTAATGCAGAAATATAGCTTTAAATTATTTCACCTTCAAAAAAAATTCATTTTGACCCATATCTTCCCCATAACGTAACTTTTAATTTTTCAATGATGAACTACCTTACCAATGATCATTGAAAAAATTTAAAGTTACGTTAGGTGCCAGTTATAGCTATCATTAAAATTCATCATTGAAAAAGTTAGCTGTTGATTTTGAGACCCTTCGAAAGTTTAATCATTGAATATTTTAATGCAGAAATATAGCTTACGACTTCAAAATTATTTCTCTTCAAAAAAAACATTCATTTTGACCCATATCTTCCCCAGAACTTAACTTTTAATTTTTTCAATGATCATGGGTAATGTAGTTCATCATTGAAAAATTAAAAGTAATTTTATGAGAAAAGTTGTGCAAAATTGAATTTTGTTTAACCTAGAAATAATTATTAAGTCAATTAGCTTTACTTTGGCATCAAAATAATCATTTATTTTTTCTTCGAAACCTCTCAAAATTGACAATTAATATTTTCAATGATGGTTTTCAATGATAGCTATAACTGGCACCTTATGGGGAAGATATGGGTCAAAATGAATTTTTTATAGACAAGAAATAATTCTGAAGTCCTAAGCTATATTTCAGCATTAAAATATTCAATGATTAAACTTTCGAAGGTTCTCAAAATCAACAGCTAACTTTTTCAATTATGGTTTTCAATGAAAGCTATAACTGGCACCTAAGGGGCCAGTTATAGCTATCATTGAAAACCATCATTGAAAATATTAATTGTCAATTTTGAGAGGTTTCGAAGAAAAAATAAATGATTATTTTGATTCCAAAGTAAAGCTAATTGACTAAATTATTATTTCTAGGTAAAACAAAATTCAATTTTGCACAACTTTTCTCATAAAATGACTTTTAATTTTTCAATGATGAACTACCTTACCCATGATCATTGACAAAATTAAAAGTTACGTTCTGGGGAAGATATGGATCAAAATGAATTTTTTTTGGAGGAGAAATAATTTTTGAAGTCGTAAGCTATATTTCTTCATTAAAATATTCAATGATTAAACTTTCGAAGGGTCTCAAAATCAACAGCTAACTTTTTCAATGATGGTTTCCAATGATAGCTATAACTGGCCCCTAAGATCAGAGAAATTATTTCTCCAACAACTTATCAGTTAACATCGCACTATTAACATTTCAGTTGATATGCATTAATTTGTACTCCTAACATAAATATAGTGAAGTAATATCAAGATGCTATAGGAGCGTAGTTGAGGTGCAAAAAGTGGTTGTAGAGAATGCCAAAATTGGGAAAGCACAGCGCTGGCCGTCAGCCAGAGGGTGATAGAATGAGCAATGATTTATGATGTACAAATTCAAATATATAAGAAATCGCTCATAGGCTAACAGAATTTTTGTTAAGGCAAGTGATGTCCCTGGAAGGTTTCGAAGAGCAATTATATTTCTACTTCAAAAGAGAAACAAGAAATAATTGAACATCCGACAAACATAGAGATACCTTTTAAATTTACAAGTATATGTATCAGCAGAGATATTTGCCACAATACAGTTAAATCGGTTAACTGAGTGGGTGCAAAAACAAGCTGAACTTGCTCGAATTTCAAGTGAATTTCGGGAAAACCAATCGACTATAGATTAAATTATATCCCTTATCGATATAAAATGTGAGTATATTTTCAGGTGCAGATTTTCATTAATTTTCTAATGAAAACCACTTTTCATTGGCTATATATAGAGATGGAATTTCAACAGAAATTACAAGTGTCATAAAAGTGAAAGAAAATACTGCCCTATGGACGATGGACGAATACCTATGGGATTGTAAATTCTTTTCACAGGAGTTTAATATCTCAATTGGCGTAATCCCAGAAACGCTATTCTTGACATCTGTTTAATTGATGTTGCAATAGGTGGAATACCAGTATGTAGCTAATGATTAAAAGACTCGAATTCTACTGTAAATCCTGGATTTAATTGGTTAATCTTATCATAGTTGAAAATCATGAATGGGTATGATATTGAGAAGTTGTGGTGGTTGGTACTATAGAGATGTGAAAAATGGGCGTAGAGGAGGGAATCCAAATAATGGCCGCCGGATTTCCAGATAGGGTGGGTAATAATGGCCACACTGCAAAAACATCCGCTGTGCCCTTGTGTGTGGAAAGTGTCCGTCCGCTTTTTCACCTTTTGTGAAACCAGGCCTGATTTGAGTTTTTTTTTGCTGGTGAGGTTGTGTTTCGGGGACAAGATCCCCTCCATTCCGGCGAACTAACTGCGGCGTTTCGCAAGCAGGCCACGTCCCCCGGAACTTGACATTCCGATCCTTTTTCCAACCTCTTCCTATCCAGTTTTCCTTATCTTTCTGTTTTCTTACCCTATCTATTTGCCGACCGTCCCGCACCTCCTCCTGCCTCGCAACAATTGGCTTATGAGATTGTAAGAGATTATATAGACACATATACATATATATATAGGTGTTTTACCTTCATTGCTTCTAACTTTTACCTAAATAAGCATCGCCAATACAAATCAGCAGAATAGTCTAAGATCGGACCTTCAACAAATTAATTCATGAAATTTTATTGCTGGTATCGACGCAGAATTTTATCGTCAACAACATATCCAAAGTCACGTATATTTTCAGTGTTGGTCTCTTTAGAATCAGCGTTGAAAACACCTTAAAAACATGTGTCATATGATTAGATTGTATTATAACAATTTTTTCAGCTTGATAAACTCCCGCCTCCCTCCCTTCTCCACCTCTTTAAATGCATCTATACAAAAAACCAATAAGGGGATTTTGGGGGACTTTGGATATGTTGTTGAGGATTAAATTCTGCGTCGATACCAGCAATAGAATTTCATGAATTAATTTGTTGAAGGTTGCCCATATTAAATTTCCTATCTTTCCTAGACTAGAAGCTTTTCAGGCTAAGTGTTCTATGTGGAAAAGTTGTACATATAACTAGAGGATATACCAAGAAATTCACTTAAAATCTCAACAACAACATTGAATATTTATACAAATTTTCATCAATGTACCATTCTTTTCAAGGTATTTTTTAATAGTTTACCAGTTTTACTGAAAAACAGTCATCTCTGTATAAAATGGACCACAACTTTTTTTAGGATTATTGTATCGCCTTAATTTTGATGCCATTAGATTCAGAATTGAAAAATACCCTAAAATCATGTATCATATGTCCAAATTGTATCAACATAATTTTTTAATTTCCATAAGTCATACCTCCCCCTTTCCCCCTCCAAAATGCACCCACAGGATACAGATATTTTTATGGACTCTTTTGATTCTTTATTCTTTTGGTTAATCCGACATTCCCACCAAGTTACAAAAATGTAAGAACTTTTTCCGCATGTTTGTCCTATTTTAACTGGTTGCTGAAATAATAATTTAGCCGGATTTGTCTTATTTTTATGAAAGAGCTGGTTCATTTACTTTTTAATATCTTAAAAAGTAAAAGTCCTAGAACCATCCGGTTTTCAGTTTTTGACTACAAATTGATAAGGGCATTGAATTTTGAAAATAAAAATAGTACTTAACTACGTGAAATTTTGCGAAAAAAAATATTTTTTACCATTTTTTTAATTTTTTTTAAAATATTGAGTTCAAACATTCATATTTCAAAAACTATTCATTGAAAGAACTTTATTTGAAAGAAAATGAAAGATGGGAGTTCTGGCCTTTCACTTAAATATAACAGGGCATTGTACATGTACCCGTTGTTTGTGAATAATTTTTTTTCTGTTTTAAGTCAATTTTGTAGAAAAGCCCTCCCACCTTACAGCCGCCATCAGGGACTGCCAGACTTGCATTTCTTTTATCAGCCTCGTATAATTTTTTTTTGGTTCATTTTCGTATGCTAAATCTGCTGTGGGCTCTTGGTCTAAGAGGCTTTTGTCATCGTTTAAGTATGAATTGTATTACCCTTTCCAAGGTGCTTACTAAAGTTCGTCCACTGCCGGCCGGCGGTGACGAATATCTTTTATACAAACTGGGAAACACATTTGGGCTGATCGTTTGATAAGTGTTAGAACAAAAACAGTTCTGTACTTGAATCGATGACTGAATAATTTCTGCGTGTACTATTTCTCATGAACGACTAAGGTTTTCATTTTCCCAACTGAATTGTTTCAGGACTCAGAGTTGAATGTGTGCCTGCGCGCTTAGACTAAAACAGCTTGAAAAATGCATGAATCTAGAAAAATCACTGCAAGCAAGTGTTAAATTTGGTATAACATCTATTAGTACAATTATTCAAGAATATTATAAAAATAAAAAAAAACAATAATAATCATTCAACCGTGGTGGTATCTAATGTTCAATTATTTGAGGCATGTCGTACTTTGTTTTTTAATCATACCCTAAAAACTAAAAGGAAAATATTTTTTTTATATTTTTTTTCTGAAAGGTCTTAAGGCCAGCTATAACCGGTTGCCAGCTATAACCGGTTTATATATATATTAACTGGACACCTTGTATACGTACCAAGGTTTATAAATATGTACATATATAACTTAATTAGAAAATAAAAATAATTCATTGCAATAAGAAAAGTAATTATTATTTGTTGTAATGGCTGCTGAAGTGCTGATTCTAAAATACATAATGGTAAATATATATGTTTATGAAATCATTAAAGTACCCAATTTCAGTTGTTTAATTGGTTTTGAAAAATTCCATAAAAAGCTATATGTGTTTCAACACAAACAATAATTTACTGATTTTCTTTGTTAAAATATTCAATCTAAAGCAGAATTCTTTCCTAGTCTGATACTGATGGAGCCTTGACAAAAAACTGAGGTAAGCCCCTTTTTGGCTTGTTTGTACTGGAAAGCTGTGCCCAATCTACCGATACGTATCTCATTTGTAATTCCCACGAAAAGGCCAGTAACTACCCATAAAAATATATAAGACAAACACTAAAGATGTAATAGACTTTCTTGAAGCTGCTGTTGTAGCCGAACACACTTTCCGATAAATATTACGCTAAATGGATGGTCTGCTATTGGGCATTGTGTCCTTTTGCCAAATTTAAGAGATGAAAGAGTTACATTTTTTAATTTAAAGCTTAACAACCTTACCCATGCGTCATTTTTTTTTATGAATTAATTAAAACCGACTTCTAATAGGGAGCATGCTTTGTTCTTACTCGTTACAAACCTTTTAATTTTTGCATTCTTCTTCAAACACAACTTGGATACCAAAAACTATTAATTTAAATTTCTGGACAAATTCTTTTATTACTTTCCTTACATTTTTAAAATAATGGAAGTCCCAAATTTTGTCAGTGCGAATTCATCAGAGTTTCGGAGTTAAACTCGAATTAATTCTTTTGTATCTGATGAGTTAATTCAAGTTTCACTTTCATCTCGTCACTAAGAAACAATGCCCACATAATTATTTTTATTCATAATTCTTTTTCTTCAATATCTTAAAATATGTCAGAAAAAAAGTACGCATACGCCCAGTATATAAACAAGATGTCCAACGTCCTCTCTGTCCAGACGAATACCATGGGTTCCTGAGGTCGTTTATATTCAAAAAACTTAAGAAGTAATTTTCTCGTTTTCGATTCTTTTTCGTCTTAACGGTTTGATTATAAATTGCGGGAAAACAGTTATCGTGCTCCTGTGACAATACAAACAAAAAATCAAGAATCGAGACAGAAAGTCATAAAAATTGTGAAGCGAAAATGAGAAAATAAATTTGTAAGTTTTTCGATTTAAAATTATCTTAGAAACCGATGGTTTACGTCTGGGCCGGTGACATTGGGACACCCTGCATATAAGACATTTGTTTTGTTAGAAATACAATACCTAACTTGTGGATTCTTTTACAAAGGCGATGCAATTAGATATGTATGTTTATTATTTTTTGTCTAAAGAGGTTGTTGGAAATGGTATCAGTAGGAGAAGTATTTTACTGTATTCTCAAAGTTATTGAAAATAATTCGATCCAATTACTTATGCAAGTTAAAACCTTACAAGAATCATCAAAATTTCCTGTGACACATTAGAAATATCATTTATCTGTACCCCTACATTTTTTGATGACAGTAAGAACACTTTTATTATCTTCTATACCAATCCGTCGTTATTATAGAATCAAAATAATACTTTTTCTTTTGTGTTAACAGTGTTGCATCCCTTGAACATCATACCATAAGCCCTGCCTTGAATGCTGATTTGAAAATTTAACATTCAAGTCACACCTCACTATAAAATTTATTAAATTATTTTCAGCAAGAAAGGTTTATTCAAATGTTCTACATAATTTTGCCAATCCACATCTACATACGTACAACACTCAGATGCATTGGAAGAAGTGATAGGACTATGCCTTCAATGCCTACACAGTAGACAATTAAAATTAATATATTCATATTGAATTCCGTTCTTGCTTTGATTATATTTTGATCTGCTGAATCAACTGATACCTCTAACACTAGGGTTTTGTTTTCCAGGTCACTTACATTGTATGATATGGTTCTAGCGTTTATTTTTGAAATAGCGTCAGAGTAGAGTATTGACTTCATATGGCTCCCAAAGTTGTTATTTAAACAATTTATACAAAAACATAAACGACTGACACCCACAGATGAAAATGGGAATTGACAGAACTAACCTTATGGGCATCGTTTGCTTTTGCTTTATAAATATAATATGTTTTTTTAAATGTTAAATAGTCGTACCAAGAGCGTGTGGCGCTGTCAATGGGCTAGGGTAGGTCCAAGGCTATTTTTTGGGGTGTAATTTTTTACCTGATTAATGGAAAAAAAACAGTAATTTTTGCTTCAAAATTAATCTAACTTTTTTTATGGTGCTTGTATCATATTGGTTTTTGTTTTATTAGATTCGGCGTCATATCGTATGTCATATTTACTATCTCGATTATACGAAAATACAATTTTTCGTAAGAACTAACATTTTGCAGGCCAAACATAAACTCTCTAAAAAAACTCTTTCGATCAAGTTAGTTTAAGGGACTCTTTTGATACTTGGAAACTATGGTATAATTCATATTTTTAGCTAATTTCATCAGTGTCAAAACTTATTCATAGATGTTATGGTAATATTGACGGACTTACATCTCGCCCTCAAAAAAACACCCTTTCACAACAGATATTTTTGGGGTTTCTTTTGATTCTTGGTAAACATACCAAATGAAACATTTATACCAAATTTCATTAATATCCCATTATTTTAAAATGGTTTTTGGTAATATTTTACTTGTTGTACTTAAAAAAAGTCATCATTTCATAAAAAAGGCTTTAACTTTTTATAGGATACATTTATCTTTACAGTTTTGGTCCGTTTAGAATCAGTGTTGAAAAGCACCCTAAGAACATGTGTCGTATGATTAGATTGTATTATAACAAATTTTTCAGCTAGATAAATTCCCGCTTCCCTCCCCTCTCTACCTCTTAAAATGCGTCTTTACAAAAAGCCAATGCGGGAATTTTGGGGGACTTTGGATAATGTTGTTGAGGATAAAATTCTGCGTCGATAACAGTAATAAAATTTAATGAATTAATTTGTTCCCGGTTGTTCATATTAAATTTCCTATCTTTCCTAGGCTAACAGGGTGTCCCTTAATCCTTCAATAGTATTTTAGGGCATGATTCTTGGGTGTATTCTAAGAAAATAATTGGAGCGCTTAGAAGATGAAGGACATAAGCGACATTTTTAAACATTTGAGTTATAATCATTTAAAGTTTATTGCCTATAACTTTTTTTACGAAAATAATCAAAATACTGTATGGATAAATTAAAGTCAATAAAAATCCGGTGAATTTACTTTTAGGAATCTTTTTTATTTAACGCAAATAGTTGTTGAGATATTTACACTTTTGTGCATTTAACACCTTTATCTAGGAGTTTTTTTGTATATAATTTAATTTTGTTTTTATAAAGCTGTTAAGTGTCTTTTTGATATGTTGTAATTTACCTATTTTTTGTTTGTTTTTTCTCTTTCCCTTCTCCAGGATCTTCTGAAATTGCATTTAAGGAAAACCATTGATGAATTTAGCCATCACGTTAAGCCACCTGCGTCGGAATATTCAAATTTGAAGTAGTGTGAGTTGGCTGGTGCCTCTTGCCTGCACATGCACTGATTTTTGTGGTGTTCACCTATAATGTCTTATCTTAAAGTGACTACTTAACACTTCAATGCACGAAATGAAAAGTTCAGATAAAATTATTTTTGTATAAAGGACTTAATATAAAGGACTTAAGTGCATTTAACACATTCATCCACAAAGTTTATTATTAAAGTGATTGCATATAATACCTTCATCTTTGGCTAAATACGAATCAAGAGGCTATAGAAGAGTACAGACGAGTCAGAAATTTAAGTTTTCATATAACACTTCCATCTGTAGGTAAAAAGCCAAATTTCAAAAAATGCCACTTTAAACCTTCATCTTCTAAGCGCATCACTTGTTCCACAGTAAGGACCTTTCTCCAATTTTGATATCATTTATCGGCAATTTAAGAAAAGACTTACTATGGTGTACCCTGACCCACGTTAACGTTGGTTGCGCTGTTAGTAATACAAATAATGATAGAAACTACGTTAAGGCCTTTATTTTTTCGAGCTTAAAGCTAAAAAAACATTCTTTTTTTTTAATGTTACCTGTCGCTGTTTTTCCAAATTATCATAAAATCTGTGGTGTTTTCGGCAAACTTGTAAGTGACTTTTATTTTAAGTATTGTTACATACATTCAAAAAACTTATTAAAACATCATGTTGATTACACATTTTTTGGAAAAAAATGACCCCAAAGTCAAAAACTTAGCATGGGCAGGAAAAATGGATAAAAACTGAATATCTTAAGACTGACAAAAGCTATACAATTTATTTAAACGCAGTTACACAGGCTGGTATTTCTTTTAAATGCAACTCAAAAGCAAGCGCAATCAACGTTAACATGGGTCAGGGTACACCAAGTAAGACTTTTCTTAAATACCCAAATCATGATATCAAAATTGGAGATAGGTCCTTACTGTATAACAATTATTTTCTTGGAATACACCCAAGAATCATGACCTAAAATACTATTGACGAATTAATGGACACCCTGTATATTAACTATTCTTACAAGTTGTTATTTGAATGGTGTAAGACATACACTCCGCTCCACTTGATTAGAAACAATCTTTTTGTTTACTATCTGAGCGTGCAGCGCTTTGGTAAATTTATAAATTCACCTTTTGGTTTTAGTTCCTATAAGAGGGATTGCGAATAAAAATGCAGAGACCATTATGTTATTTTTTATCACTTTTCTAATTACTTCATTTAAAACACTGTTTTTTTTGCGCCACTTGAATCGAAACATGCTCTTAAATAAGGAAACAAATTGAAAAGGTGCAGTAAAATTGGGTATTTTACTATTTGTAATCATATTTTAATATGTTTGCTACCACTTTTATTTGAAATAACTTGAAAAACCCAGTTGGAGACTGAATAATGCAGTTATTTAATATAATTTAAAGAAATTGCACTTCATGCTTTTCTGATTGCAGCAGTAAGTGAATTTTTGTCCTCATATTGTCGGTCAGAATCGAAAACTTTATGAACCATCCATCCCCATACGTTTTCAATAGTATTTAGGTCCGTAGAATACGGTGGCCATTAAAGTAAGGTAACATTTTTCTCGGATATCCAACCAAAGTCCTTGCGTTGAGGATTGGCACGTTTTCTTGTTGAAATGTCCATGGTATTGATCCAAGGACATCAGTAAACTTAGGGAAATCTTCTTGCAATATTTCCTTGTAAGAGTTTGCCGTCATTTTCAATGTTTTAAAGTCCAGATTAATTGTTTAAAACCAGAAAATTGCACCTCACTCTAATATACCGCCTTCACTGCTATGGTGGTGCTACAGAAACCTGGGTTCCTTCCTTATAACATGAAAATAGTAATTGTCCGGACCATTGAAATTGATTTTTTCGTCAAAAAATAACACTTTTGTCCACTCTTCCTTCCACGTCATATTATCCCTGCAAAAATCTATTATATTGTGTCTTCGTATTGGATTTAAATGTGGTTTTTTCTTCAATTTTAGGCGCTTTAAATGTTGTGACCCCACGAATAACACGCATAATAGTGTTATGACTCACTGTAATACCACTCTTCGCCTTGATTTTAGCCGCAGAGTGGCTTGAATTTGAAGACAGTCTTATTATCTTTCTTCGGTCTGCTTCTGTTGTGGCTCTTGATTGCCTACCTGAAACATTTTTCCGTAGTTTTCATTATTTCTAATGTTTGACCAAACAATTTTCACATTTCTACTTATTTTGTTGGCAATTGTGCGTAGGGGAAGCTAGTTTTCCACGCGTACTTCTATTTTGGCTTTTTCTGTAGGGTTTAATGGTTTTCCGCGACCCATCTTTTGTAGAGACAAAACGGACACTGTTTCTATTCAAGTGGCGCAAAAAAAAAAAAGTATTTCATGAAGTAATAAGAAAAGTGTTAAAAAGGAACCTAATGGTATTTTCCTGAATTATTCTGTCCCTGCAGTTTTATTCGCAATAGATCTCTCTTTTAGGAACTGAAACCAAAAGCTGAATTTATAAACTTACCAAGGCGCTACGCTTCAAGTGGAGCGGAGTGTACTTTCCTTATATCTTGAGTTCTATTGGTAGAATCAACATGATTATACGGTGTTAGAGCTTAGGGAAAATCGCAAAGCATCATGATTTATTTAAAATAAAATCATCGAAGTGCTAAAATCCCTGATAAGAAATTTAGAAAATCTCTATTTTTAACACCCCGCCCCACCAAAGGCTAAAAAAACCTGCCAGACTTTTGATTTCGATATAACAAAATATGCCCCTTTAAATAGTTATACTCAGATTTTGGTTATACATCCGCTCCCAAAATTTGCCGTCGGCTCTTGTACTAGATATTTATTTTTATCTTTTGAAAAAATCAATTAATTTTAAAAATTGTGTCTGTTTTTTGGAACTAGCAATCAGATATTATTACAGCTCTGTACAATATAATGGGTGATTTTTTAGCTGGTTTGTTTTGGCAACACTGGTTTTGACAGCTGACGTGTGTTTAGTACCTTGTGTCACTGTCAAACAGCTTCAGTTTGGTTTGCAATTTAACCATGGATCGTCTTACAAATGAACAACGCTTGCAAATTATTGAATTTTACTATCAAAATTCGTGCTCGGTTCGAAATGTTCATTGCGCGCTGCTTCCATTTTATGGTCGGCATTCTCGACCTTCTGAGCAGTCTATTCGGAAGATTGTGACCAAATTTCGCACCAAATTTACTTTGTTGGACATTAAACCACCAACACGTTTACGTACTGTGCGTAGTGAAGAAAATATTGCGGCCGTATCAGCTAGTGTGACAGAAGACCGCGAAATGTCGATTCGGCGCCGTTCCCAGCAGTTAGGCCTTTGTTACAGCACTACGTAGAAAATTTTGCGGAAGGATTTGGGCGTAAAGCCTTTTAAGATACAGCTGGAGCAAGAACTAAAGGCAGCCGACCTACCACAACGCCGAATTTTTGGTGAATGGGCTCTTGGAAAGCTGGCCGAGGATCCCCTTTTTTATCGAAAAATTGTGTTCAGCGATGAGGCTCATTTTTGGTTGAATGGGTACGTAAATAAGCAAAATTGCCGCATTTGGAGTGAAGATCAGCCAGAAGCATTGCAACAGCTACCAATGCATCCCGAAAAAGCCACTGTTTGGTGCGGTTTATGGGCCGGCGGCATTATTGGGCCATATTTCTTCAAAGATGATGCGAATCGCAGCGTTACTGTCAGTGGTGAACGCTACCGAGCGATGATAACAAACTTTTTTTTGCCCGAAATGGAAGTTCTTGACTTGCATGGTATGTGGTTTCAACAAGACGGTGCCACATGCCACACAGCACGCGAAACAATGGCGCAATTGCGAGGCGAGTTTGGTGAACAGTTAGTTTCACGTTTCGGGCCGGTCAATTGGCCGCCTAGATCGTGCGATTTGACACCATTAGACTATTTTGTGTGGGGGTATGTCAAGGCTAATGTCAACATTAAATTGCAAGGTTCAAACTATCGATTCAAATAAATATTTTATTCATTTTTTCGAATTTTTTGTGTTTTTTTTTTTTTTAAAGTTCTAAACCTCTTAAAAAATCACCCGTTACAAGTAGTTGATTACCGAAAGAGTAATTTAAGGTGCCTACTTATTAATGCGAGGCCATCGAATTGCGTTCAACTAGGGCCGGCCACGAGACGAGACTCTGCGAGACTTTTGTAAGTCTCGTCTCGGTCCCGTTAAAAGCGAAAATTTTCAGTCTCGTCTCGGTCTCGTGCATTTAAGTCTCGTCTCGGTCTTGTCTCAGAAAAATACGACTTCCGGACAAACTGTTGTTTATTGGAACGAAATATTTTCGATTATCGTTTGAATATGTGCAGAAGAAAATAAATATATAGAACTGAAATTGAATTTTTTGATTTATTAGACTCTCTGTAAATTTCGGTCCAAATATACAGTCTCGCCTCGTTCTCGTCTCGGTTGCTTAAAAGGCAGTCTCGTCTCGGTATCGTCATGCGAGACCGAGATCGAGACCGAGACTTTTCTCATCTCTACGTACAACGCAGTGATAGATTTAGTTTTTAAATCAAAGTTTCCTCTTGTGGGCTGTAGGCCTGTAGTTCATCAAATCTAGTTCATCAAATCTGCCCAAAATATAATGGAGTTTGTTGTTGATACGCTCACTCACTACTTGTGCTAATTCTTTTTTAAACTGAATAAAAATTTTTCAAACATTGTTGGCTACGTCCGCGTTCTCGATTTTTGAGTGGGTGTTCCTCCTAGACTTTTAATTACAATTAAATTATGATTTCGTGTTTTTGACGGGATATCAAAATAAATTATTTTCATTACAAAAAATAATAATATGAGTCAACTCTTTAAATTGCTGTTTTCGAATTATTATTACATTAAATGGGTATTTATGTGTTGAAACGATTTTCTCCGACACAATTGCCAAATATGAGTAGGTGCGAAACGTTACTACGTAAGCATGTTTTTTTTAGTATATCCTTACTTTTATATGTATGTATAGTATATATAGTATACTGGGAACTGGAACTGGATACCTATGCTTTTTTGTTTGAAAGGGTAGGTATATTATGTGCATTGTTCTCTCTTTATGTTCGACATTTTTCTTATAGAAAAAGCTGCGTTTGCCGGATTTTTGTGTTTTGCTAAGTTTCAGTCCATATTCAATGGAATGGAAGCAACTAGGTACAACAATCCATTCAGGTCCTTTGAATTGAACCAATAATTGAGTTTTCTCTTTGATTTTATGATTAAAGTATATCATATAGATCTGATACTGTAAATGCCCTGCGTATGTGCTTTTTCTGACAATGGGTTCTTTCCAGTCTAATACACATCAAACTGACTATAAAAGACAGCCAGTCATATATAACTTGGTGTTGTCTTCTTACCAAGAATATAATATTTGTATTTAAAAAAGGCTATTTATATAGTGCAATGCATACTAAATAATGTTTCTTAGGTGATTTGATCGAGTGCTTCAAAAAGATTTATTTGGTAATGCAATATTTATGTCGAACATTAACGCCAATAAATTTGGCATATTAGTCTATTTCTATTGTCACACTCACACGTCGAATATCTTAGCGTTTTTTTATAGGTACCTAAAAAAAGGCCATCATAAAAGCCTAGTACGCTGCTGATGCGAAACGAAAAATTCAATAGGTACAATACCGACGAAATCATAAACAAATAATTTCGTTTCGGGTAGAACTAATATGCTGGACCAGTAATTGTGTGCGGAAAAATGACATTTGATGGGCTGTGATCGGCTGTTATCTCTACTGTGGCCGAAGTCCTTGGAAAATAGAGAATGTACCCAACTAAACGTTTTTAAGTAATTGATTGTATGAAATGTTTTGATTTCCAAAATGTTGAAAACATTGCACCCAACGCTGATTTCGTCTCCCGATAGAATATTTTCAACAGTAACCTATTTTGTCAAAACGGTTTTATTGAAAAAATTTTATTTCACTTTAAAATTTTCATTAAACCGATTTACTCCACGCTTTCTTTGCATATTTTTTGATTCGTATATTATTTGAAACTGGTGAATCCGTGGATTTAAGGTGAAATCAAAGGCCCTATGAACTAACTCTCACTGTCCAAAATTAACTAACTCCGACCAAATTTTTAAGTGGGACTTTGTTCACAAAGGATAATGGGCAAATTGGTCGTTGATCCAACAGAATTCAATTATATCTCAAATGAAAGGTCTTGTCAAGTTCTTTATTCCATTATATGGCAGCAAGAACAAAAACCACCGGAGAACAGAGATACAGCGACTTGAATATGAGTATTGCAAACACCATATTTCAGTTTTTTTTTCGAAATAATTGTCCATAACTTTTTATATAAAGAACGTACGAAAACGACATTGGTATCAAAAAAACGGTAATTTTCTCGTCTTTTTAAATAATAGCAAAGTTATTATGCTTCGTTGTATATACTTTGAGATATTGAGTTTTAAAGTCTTGAATAAAAACTTTTTTAGCACTGGCTTTACCCACCAATATCTTACAAACGTATACGTTTTTTAGCACCATCGATAAGCTATATTTACGACCTTTAATTTAATACATCAGAAAGTGTCCTTTCCTCAATAAATACCTGCTTATAATCAACAATTACTTCAAAAGACATTTTATTATGCTTATAGACCGGGAAAAGTAGATTAAATGTTAAAAACAAAGAAATTATACAGTCTTATGACTGACGACGTATAATTTCATTCTTCATTTTAATCTACCTTATTAATTTAAATTAATAAAACATAAATACATTCTGATTCGGTCAATTAAATCATAATTTATTTAAAAAACTAAAAAAAAACATCTACCGAACCGGAGTGTATAGTTTAAGTTTTAATTCTTGATGGCCATAAATATTTCTGCTACCATATAAGATATGTTTGCACTAAAGGTCCCAATTAACAAACGATATCAAAAAACATATAACGCATCGGGCAAACAACAAGTTATATCACTTTGTTTTGTGATGTTTAAAAAATATCTAATATTTTTTAAAAATCACAAAACAAAATTATAACACTATGTAGTATCCGCACTTTTCCTTTCTTGTTGTTTACAGTGTAAAATTTTTCTGCGCTGCGTATACACTTACCAATATTGATGAGCTGATATCGACATTTTTTTTTTACATAATGTATTTGCTCATTCTTGAGCAAGTATAAGGACCTATGAAAAATGCCATGTTTATATTATCATTAAAGTTTGGGTAAACAATATTTGGTACTACTCCTTTTTACTGGAACTCCGTAATTGCAGATTTTTTTTTGGCGCGGCTGCACCATAATGCTAACATGTAAAATTAGTTTCATCCTTACTTCAGTGGCTGAAAAATTAAAAAGCTAAAAGGTTAAGTTCGCTAAACAAAAGAGAAATAATATAAAGCGGTGGCGCTCAAGATCATCGACGTCATCCGAGGAAGAACGCCGTAATCCAGCTAGCCGACGACTCTGATGGGCCCAAAGATTTTGGCAAAAATATTGCCACGGGTTGTAGTGAAGACCATACAACAACAACAAAAGACGAATGAATGCAGTGTGTCCTTTATGGTCAGTTGTCCTACGACTCATGTACCTATTGCATTTAAAAATACTCTTGTGATGGATGTGGACGTTCGAATCAGAAATAAAAAGCTACCCATCATATTGACCTTAGGATTAAAAAACATTAAAAATACAAATATTTATTTTTACAAACAAACAAGTGAAAGAAAAGTTCCTTTTTAGTAGATAAACTTTTGCAAGGATATAATAATAGAGTAAGAGCCCAGGGCCGCCAGACATACGTCATTTTATCAAAGCTTAGATTTTTCTGAGAGCAGGTACCATGGCAGCTAAGAACAAATGGACACTAAGATTCTCCAATCCGGGTGCAATTAAGAGGTAGCGAGTGTTAAAGTTGCATACAAAAGTTGCAACATTGCGTTATTTTATCAAAGTTGAATTTTTGATATGTCTTAGGCGATGGTGCGTAGTAGCCCGTAGCGTTCGACTGTCACGCTGGAGATCTGGGATCGCTTCCCAGCCTCGTCCACCTAAAAACTAAAAAGTTTTTTTTTCATGGCTACTGCCTCTTGCGAGGAATTGACAAATCCTCCAAGAGTATCACTTGTCACGAATAAGTGCTTCTCGTCTAGCCGTTCGGATTCGGCATAAAATTGTAGGTCCCTTCCATTCCTGTCGAAAGGTGCACACAGGAATGGTTGCGAGTTGTTAGTCACTAGGCCCTGGTTCTTCATGAGCCGTTGTGCCACCCGATTTATTTTTTTTTAGGGGATGGTGTCATTAACTTTATTGGACACTTGCCAGACATCTACAGTGGGGCCTAACGTCAGTCAGACACTTACAGTATGTCAAACTAATCGTGCCATTTACGTTGTAGTAAAGCTAATATTTATGTGTTTTATGGGGAACTGTTTAAAAATAATTCCCCATCAGCTATACATCTACAGTGGGGCGTATTCATCAGCCAGACATTTAAAAACAGCTAAAATAAGTGAACAAATCACGTTTTAGTAACAAAGAATTATTATTTTGACAGTTTTAAGGTGATGTAAGGCCTCGCTGTAGGTGTCTTGCTAGTTAGAAAATATTGTAGAATATTTGCCCACAGAAAACATAAAATCTTGATTTGATTCTGTTATGTAAACGGCACGATTAGTTTGACAGATTTTAAGTGTCTGGCTCACGTTAGGTCCCTCTGTAGATGTCTGGAAAGTGTCAAATAAATTAAATGACACCATCCCCTAACACATATCAAAAATTCAGCTTTGATAAAATAACGCAATGTTGCAACATATGTATGCAACTTTAACACTCGCTACCTCTCATTCTTAGTATCCATTTGTTCTTAGCTACCATAGTACCTGTTCGCAGAAAAAATCTTAGCTTTGATAAAATGACGTATGTCTGGCGGCCCTGGGCTTTTAGTCTATAATATTTATACACCATTACTATAGAATACATGTACTCCGTTCAAAGCTACACTGCAGTCTTGAACCACAAGAGTCTGTTTGTATGCGAACCAATTGTGTATTTTAGTTCTGTATTTACAAGTGATCCTTATAGAAAGGTGTCAGGTATATGGACGTTCAAGTTAAATGAAAATACCTATCAGAAAATAATCCTTGTTACATCCACCTACCCCTTCTTCAATCTAAACACACGGAACTCAATGAAGTAATAGAGGAAGTGCTCTTTTTGAATCAATATATCTTTTCAGCCACAAATAACTTGATACAATAACAAAGTCAATATGACCATACCATGATGGAAGTACGTACCTATCGAACAAAATTAACTCAACAGTGAAATTGAAAATATACTATTCTTCCTTGGAACCCACATCTCTTTTCAATGCGATTCTGACAGACTTGACAAAGTCAACAATACCTTGCCAATAAACTCCTACTATCTTCTAATAATATCAAGAACGACAAGTCATCCTGCCTAATGCTCACCGGCCACCGCAACATTTCATTGAAAATCTTTCAAGTTGCTCTGCTCATTGAGTTTCCTATTTGAATGTAAATAAGTTTATTTGATTCGGTAAACAACACGTTTCCGGAATCAACCCACTCCTTCAAGAGTTACTGCTTACTGAGAGATTGACTCGCATGTTGGTTTTTGAAATTGCTAAAGCTGCAAACCCAAAACGAAATGAGGTTGCGGGTAATTATTTGCTTTTCATCCGCATTCAACCATCAACCCTAACAGATTCGTCTGGTTTTTTTTTTTGCCATTGCTCTGTTATGTATTGGGACCGACAGCGGGACCAGGGAGAACACTTAAAATTCAAGTCTCAATTTCTATGTATCTGTAAATCTGTATCCCTATCCGCAGCCATTATGTATATTTTGATTTTGTTGATTCTAGGCGTTTCAAAATTTAAATCAGCAAAAATTGTATGGGTTTTTATTTAACCCTATTTTATAAATTAAAAATGATTGCTCCTAAGAACACAAGTTTTGTTGTATGGGAGTGCACACAGTCGATGTCACCTATAACTACGACGACGCACGGCCCGCGGTTATGGTGACTGCTGACGAACAGTCGATTTTAACGACTATTTTTACTTCATTTGGTTATGGGCTTCATGCAGTTTGTTTTAGTTTATTCGGTTATAATTCGTCGAATCGTCGTCTATAATGGCATTTTGCGTATACTACGAGCCTTCGACCGACGCGACGCAGATTGAAGAAAATAGAAAACTGCTAAGAAAAAGTTAATGATTGCGAATTCAAGCTTGAATGTTCGCGAGTACGCACAAATTGATCTAATACGCAGACCCAGGCAAGACATAGCCAGGGTAGTTGCAACCTGTAGCGGACACTGGCCAATAGGAGAGCATGCAGCGAAGCTGGGCATACCTCACAATACTCACTGTCGGAGCTGTGAGGACCAGCAGGAAAAGGAAACAGTAGTTCATTTCCTCTGCAAATGCCCTGCTCTAGCCAAAGCTAGAAAACAGTCACTCGGAAGAGCATTATTTGACGACATTAACGAACTTTCTGAAATGAAGATCAAAGACTTGATTTCTTTTCTCAACGCGACGAAATGGCTCTAGGACAAATTTCGGCTACTTCTGCATTATACCCTCCGTCGATTCCATATGATCGCAGGAAAGTGGACTAGGGTTTGTCTGGTAAGGGTTTGTGGTGCACAGCGACCGGATGATCATTCAATCAGATCAGTGGACACTCCAGTGCCAGTCAACGAACGGCCTAGTGGGCTAACTGTGGATGGTGCGGGTGCGGGTGCGGGTGCTGATCTGGTTGAGTGAGTGATCCACTTTCTGATGATTGTGCTAAAATCTACAACAAAATCCTATTCTAAACTAAATAAAAAGGGACGATATCCTGAGGATATGCTCATATTTTCCCTCTTCAATTCCATCCACAGGTTCAAACGAGTTATGGTATCAAAACGGCGTACTTCAGCGCTAATTGGGCTATGGGCTAGACTGCCCGTGGCCGCCTTTTCTACCTACCTACCTACGCACAAATTGACTTTTTTTGCAAATTAACCTAGTTATGTATCGGTTCTTTTTTATTATGTTCCTCAAATTATAAAGGTCAAACCATAATTACTTGATTTTTTCTTTTAAATTATTTTTGTTGCAAGTCAGATAAAACTATCGCTGCGTCGTGCACAGGCACAGCATCCAGATTTGGCTGGTCCCTTAGCGGTCGTTATAAGCGGCGTCGACTGTTATTAATTACACGCCTGCGGAGGCAATTAAAACTTTACAAACTTGTTAGGTATAAGTTGTCTGAATATAATAATAAATAATGACGGGAATCACAATTGTATGCTTCGAAAATAAATACAATAAAAGAGCATTTTGAAAGGAATGAAAATTGAAAAACCACAACAAAAGGGAGAAAAATAATAAATCGAATATTATTCTTATTATACAGGGTGAACGTCACCGGCCCAGAGGAAAATGATGGGTTCCTGGTTAGTTAATTTTAAGTCGAAAAACTAAAGAGGTAATTTTCTCGTTTTCGCTTCGTTCTGGACTTATAACAGTTTTTATGATTTTTGATCTTATTTCTTCTAAATAGCTCTTACTTTGCCAAACCGATTCTTGATTGATTTTGTTTTTTTTTTTTACACAGGGAGAGTAAGCATTTTATACTTGCCATACAATTTTGTCTTTGTGGATAACGGTTTTCCCATAATTAAATATATCAAACCCATTTATTTGGCATTTGTTTCATTTCATTTTTTCCACAAAAACATGTTTTCAATTGATTTTATTATGAAAGCCCATTTTATTTTCTTAAAAATACTGTAAACTTTTTTAACAAAATACAACACTGAAATTTATTAAAAAAAAAAAAACAAAAATGCCCCCACAAGAAATAGTTCAGTGGGTTAAGGTCGGGTGACCTCGGCGGCCATTTTAACAATTGAAAATAATTAAAAATTACACACTTAAATTTAAATGACGATTGCAAAATGTTAAACGGTTACAAAGAGAAAAACTAGAGGGACTGCATAAGCCAGATTCTTCGACACAAACATAGTCAACATTCATGTCATTAGAATACATTTCTGTGTATCGTTTTACTAACGGTTTTAATAATTTGATTTCAACTGTTCGCTCTTTCTTACAACCAATAGCTTAAACAGAATATTTTATTCATTTTTATTCAAATATTTAAATTTTCTTGAACCAAACCTTTTTTTTGTTGTTTTTATCTGGTTTTATTTTTTTTTAATAAATTTTAGGTTGAATTTTGCTAAAAAAGTGAAAAGTATTTTTAAGAAAATAAAATGGGATTCTGTAATCAAATAGAAAAGATGCCCCTTAATAAGGTGTGTTTGTGAAAAAAATTACACCAAAGTCAAAAACGACCTAAAAATGCTAAAAAAAAAATTGGGTTTGATAATTTATTGCGGGAAACCCCTTATTCGCATAGGAAAAAATGTATGGCAAGTAAAGACTACTTACTCTCCTTTGGTAATTAAAAAAAAAACCAAGAATCGCATGCGGTTTGGCAAAGTTTGAGCTGCAGTTAAGAGAATAAAGAAATTAGATCAAAAATCGTAAAAACCATTATAAGTCCAAAAGAAGCGAAAACGAGAAAATTACCTCTAAAGTTTTTCGACTTAAAATGAACTCAGGAACCCATAGGTTTTCTCTGTGCCGTTGAAGTTGGGATCCCCTGCCCCTGTATACAGGGTGTCCCTTAATTCGTCTAGAGTATCTTATAGTATGATTCTGGGGTATATTTTAAGAAAAAAATTGTTACACAGTTAGGGCCTATCTCCAATTTTGATACCATTTATCGGGAATTTAAGAAAAGTCTTACTTCGGGGTACCCTAATCCATGTTACCGGTGATTGCGCCACCGTAAGTACTTTTGATAGAAACTTCGTTTAGGCCTTTATTTTAAGAAAAAATACCAGCCTTTGCAATTGCGTTAAAATAAATTTGATACCATGTCTCAGTCTTAAGATATCCAGTTTTTAGCCTGTTTCATTTTTCTTGCCCATGCTAATTTTTTGACTTTGGGGTCACTTTTCTCCAAAAAATGTGTAATCAACATGATGTTTTATTAATTTTTTTGAATGTATGTAACAATATTTAAAATAAAATTCACAAACAAGTTTGCCGAAAAACCCATAGATTTTATGATAATTTGGAAAAACAGCGGCAGGTAAAATTTCAAAAAAAAAATGTTTTTTTTAACTTTAAGCTCTAAAAGCTATGAGTAAAAATTATTTGTGTAAAAATAAATCGGGTTGCACAACGGCTCATGAAGAACCAGGGCCTAGTGACTAACAACTCGCAACCATTCCTGTGTGCGCCTTTCGACAGGAATGGAAGAGACCTACAATGTTATGCCGAATCCGAACGGCTAGACGAGAAGTACTTATTCGTGACAAGTGATACTCTTGGAGGATTTGTCAATTCCTCGCCAAAAGTATTTGTGTGGTTTTAGATAATTTGTTAAGTATGTTTTTTACTAAAACAGTTATAACGGGTGCACTTTGATATTCCTTGGCTTGAAAAAATGCTAATTTTAGTAGCCACTTAAGTTGAATTCTACAAAATGATTTGTCAGAACTATTGAAGGACATTCCATAGGTTCAACTAGCTTCATCTTATTCATAACTTGATGTAGCTTCCGCCCACTTTGCTTGAGAGGTTTAAAATTGAAAAGATGAAGAGTGAGCGGTAATCGTTGCATTGGAAAAAGTTGGAGCAGTTCAACGACCTGCAGGATCTCCTAATCCTACAATTTTGGATGTTTTTGAATGGGGAAGAATGAAATAAATCTTTTATTCAACCAAAATAGCAACTTAAAGTAAATTAGAAGAGCGCATGCTCAAAGCGATCTCCGAAGTGATGCAGTAGCTAGGATCAATAATACCAATATCAGTGAAATACCAAAACTGGCTATAGCATGCATACAAAATCAAAGAAGACTCATTTTTACACCTGTTATAAATGTTTTAGCACACATCATTTTTTATTCATAGCCATTCGCCAAAGCCATAGTTAAGCAAAAAAAAAAACCTTTTTATTAAATTTTACCTGCTACTGGTTTTCCAAATTATCATAAAATCTATGGGTTGTAACTGACTTTTATTTTTAGTATTGTTACATACATTCAAAAAATTTATTAAACAATCATGTTGATTACACATTTTTTGGAGAAAATTGGCGCCAAAGTCAAAAAATTAGCATAAGCAAGAAAAATGAAACAGGCTAAAAACTGGATATCTTCCGACTGAGATAAGGTATCAAATTTATTTAAACGCAATTACAAAGGCTGGTACATCTTCTAAAAAAAAGGCCTAAGCGAAATTTCTATGATAAGCAATTACGGCGCAATTACCGGTATCATGGATCAGGGTACCCTAAAGTAAGACTTTTCTTAAATTCCCGATAAATGATATCAAAATTGAAGATAGGCCCTTACTGTAAAACAATGTTTTTCTTAAATACCCCAGAATTATTCCCTTAAAAACTCTTGACGAATTAAGGGACAACCGTATAGTGGGGGGCATCATTAACGATCTACATCAGCCTAAATGGCTATTAACGTTCGTTACCATGTTTTATATGTCACTATCCCAGACAGAATAACATAGGAATTGTGCGTTCATCCTCATCTGTTCTCCAGCTTGCAGGCAAACGAGTTCAAAAATTTAATAACCTTTTCCGTCATGTCGGACGCAGTACAATGAGTGTCAACTGCGATTTAATTAACAGTCTACTTCTTAAACATGGTTTAGTTATGGCATGAAACGACTTAAATTGTGAGTAGTTCTAGTGCAATGAAACGACGACGACGCGGCGGCCACGGAAGTGCTGACCAGATATACTACTTAGGTAACCTACATATATAAAATTAATTTTAATGAACAGTGAACTTGTGGCAAACGAAGTCAATACGATTCAACCCCCCCCCCCCCGAAATGTATGAATTTAACGTCCTCGCCATACAATTTCACTCTTAATTTTGAGATTTCAGTTTAAACCCCCCCCCCACGAAATTTGTTCAACCACCCCCAAAATTTTTTCCTGCATTCGCGCCTGTTAGCGTTAGTTAATTAAAACCTTTGAAAGCAACATACTAAATTTAACCCACTGTGAACAAACTGGCCCTAAGTCGTGCAATTTTTATTTGATTATTTTCGAAAATTTTTAGAAATTTTGCTATTTAAATGTACAGAAACGATTTTTTTTTTTTAAATAATAAAACTTAAAAATACTTGAAGAATAATTATTCTTTTGCCTGTTTTAACATGGGAATTTATTTCACATTCAAAGGGAACTAAAATCCCACAGTTTTTTTGTAACGAATTTCCCACCTTGCATGGGAACAAATACCACTTTGGTAATGTGGATTTCGTTCCATTAAGTGAGAACTTAGTTCCTCAGTGGACTAAGTTCCTGGGGACTTATTTCCCTGCACCGTCTTCCCATGCAGATTTACAATTTCTATTTTTGACACTTTTGAATTTTTGAGAATTGTTAGATATACCCAATATAGTTAGAGCGTTAAGGGAGCCAACCTTGCACTTCATTCTGACGGAACGAACTTTAATACACTAATAGTCCACATCCCAAATTTACTTTTAAGAAGTGTTGATACGGTGGCAACACTGGCAGACCGGAGATATAAGGGTTGCCTTCTGACCATGTTTTAACACGAAATTTCACATAAATAAGCCTATAAATTGGGAACCAGACATCGGTTGATTTCGTGAAATATCTTGTTGGATTAAGAATACTTGAAGCCATAGGAATATGTTCATTTTTTGACCCCTCCCCCACCTTTGTAAGCGGGGGGAGCAAAATACCCTCGGCAAATAAGGGTTTTTATTTGTCAAAAAGTAATGGTTATAAAGTGAATATTATTATTATTATTATTATTATTATATCTTTATTGTTTTTTTCATTTATAAAATATACAAAAAATTAAATAAAAGATTTACATGCATGGCTCAGAAGCCGTCTGCCGGTTAGTTTTCTATTGTTAACAATTGAGAGAAAATATAAAATAATTTAGTTATTTATAAATAATCAAAAATAAAAGAAAAATAAAAAAGAGTAATTATATGCAATTATATGTATATGTGTACAATCACAAAATTTCTGAAAAAAAAAAATTATAGGTGCAAGAGTGAATAATTTACAATATATAATAATCACAACAAAGAATTATGTGAGACTTATTTAGATTTATAAAAAAGAAACAGCTAAATAATATTTGAATTAAGGCATTTAGTTTATCTGAAACAAAATTATTAAACGTGAATAAACGTGAAGCTTTCAAAAAACAAGTTCCTAGTTTACAAGAAAGAAAATTACAATACTTTAAGCAAAAGATTTATACATAGTTTTATGGCTTTTAGTTTAGCTAAAACAAAAAAGGGGTGGATAAGGTACTGCAATATACATTCGAAAAAAAAAAAAAAAAACTGTTCAACAATGTCAGGCTTCAAGTTTTTTTTTTTTTTTTTTTTAATAATAATTTTTAGAGCTTTTAGTTTGGCTAAAACAAAATTGTAAAAGTTTTAATTCTAACTTTGATCTAAAATAGATTAATGAAATCATTTCTAAATGAAATCGCATGTGAGAAAAAACGGATAAGAAGTCTCCAACCCTCTCCTCCGTTCAGAACACATAAACATTCCTCTAAAGTTAGAAAACTCTTGTAGAAATATAGTCGTCGTATTTCCTGCAAGATAGGGCATAACGCTAGGAAGTGGAAGATGTTTTCAATTTGGTTGAGGTTGCACAAAGTACAGTTGGGATTAATATCAGTTCGGTGAGGTTTGTAATTGAGCTCTAGCATCTCTGTGCGAGCTTTAAATATGAGACTCATCTCCCATACCTTAAATTCATCTCGAAAGTAATTGGATGCCCGCAAACTGAGATTTAATTTACTGTATGTTGTTCTCGTCACAGATATCCTCGCTCTATCGAGACAGCTCTGAAAAAAATGATCATCGATGATAGAAATGCAATCGTAGAGAGTACTTCTCCACGAGTCTAAGCTGTCTATTGAGAGGGTCAAAGGAAAGCTATGCGCCGAGGCCAGCTCATACCAGTCTTTAATAGGGGTATACCGACACCTTAAAGACACTAAAAGAATCCTCTTTTGCAGATTGTTGTTCGATCTTTGCATGACTTTGATGATATAGTCAGCATTTGCCTTTAAATTCTTTATGAACAGAGGGGCGAGTCCCGATTCCACGTGTATTGCATAATTAGGTGTGTTTGAAGGGAGCCTAAAGATCCGCTTGAAAAAATATCTTTGGACGGCTTCAATTTCATCTAATTGTTTGTAACCATAAACTTCGTTGCCATAGTTTAAACAACTTTTGATAGTTGCATCAAACACTTTGAACTTAGAAGCTGGATCAACAAGTTTGTTCTTAAAAAAATTTGACCAGATACAGTTAATTGCGGCTTTCGCTGTTTTCACTTTATTTTTTATGTGAACTGAAAGATTCAAATTGTGTGTTAAAGTGAAGCCTAAGTATTTGAATTCTTTCACCACTTCTATATTGCAACCATTAAGGGTCCAAGTACGGTCATTTCTATTGCTACGATTTTGGGATCTAAAAACCATAATTTTTGACTTCATCGTATTTATTTTAAGGTCCCATGTATCACAAAATTGCTTTAATTTGTTTATTTGAAGCTGAAGAGTGACCTCATTATCGGTTAAAATTACCAGGTCATCCGCGTAAAGCAAAACCTTGATAGATATATCGCCAAAAGTAACACCACCAGGGATATGGTCTTCAATGTCATTTATAAACAGTGAGAAGATTAACGGGCTCAAAATACAGCCTTGTGGGACACCCATGTCAGATCTAAACTGTTTCGATTGGTTACGACCATTTGAGACCAAGGCAGTCATGTTTGAGAGAAGCTTCTCATAAATTCGTATAAATTTAGTCGATAGTCCGATGACTGCAAGTTTAAAAAGAAGTGATCTCCTATTAATGGTATCGAAAGCCGATTTAAAATCTACGAAGAATGCGTACAGATTTGTTTTTTTCTCTAAGAAACGCCTAGCAATACTGGTAAGAGTGAAGATTTGATCGATTGTCGACAGATTAGCTCGGAAACCAGCCTGAAAGCAGCTTATTTTATTGTTTCGTTCAACCCAACCCACAAGTCTGAAATAGAGGACTTGAGTGAATAATTTCCGGAATGAACTTAGCACAGAAATTCCTCTATAATTTTCGGGTAGATTAGGATCACCCTTTTTAAAAATTGCCGAAATTGACGAAGATTGAAAGACAGCTGGGAAATTCTCATCATCAAACATTTTATTAAAGAGTAATAAAATGTATTCCAGGAACTGTGAAGTGGCGTTTTTATAAAACTCAGCAGGGATACCATCTAACCCCGATGCCTTATTGTTTTTCATTTTATGTAGTGCAGCCAGCAGTTCTAACATTGAGATTGGAGCATCCAATTCTTCAATGTGTATAAACGGAAGCGCAAAGCTTATAACCATTTGATTTGGGTCTGGTAAAAACAGCTGTTCGAAATGTAGAGCCAGTAAATCTACTCCAATGGGAGAAATAGCTGACTTATTCTGGTCACCTAAAATGCGCACATTGATCCAAAAAGTTTTAGAGTCACGGCATTGTAGTAGATTTGATGCTGATTTTTTCAAAAAAAAATTCTTTTTGCTCCTGCATAGATCCTTAAAGGCTTTATTATACTGCAGATATAGAGCCCTAAAAGCAATGTCATTTGAACTCCTAAAGAGTTTTAAAAACTTAAAAGATCTCTCTCTACTTTTTCTACATTCATTGTCATACCAGCTAGCTCTAAAAATATTTCTATTATTATTATTATTATTTGAGTAAACAACTGAAGATTGTCTAATAGTTTGAAAAACTAAATCTGATGCTTCATCCACTGTGCTTGTTATTTGGTTTGGCAGATTCGCCGAATTCTGAACTAGATTTCTTTTGTAGATATCACAATTTTTTTCATTCCAGCGAAGCCTGTGGTTAAAAATATTTGGTTGAGTTCTTATACTGTTTTCTTGTGTAACAAACTCACAAGAGACAACGACAGGCAGGTGTGTTGAGTAGTTAGCAGGAAAAACTTCAAAATCTTTGACAACGTTCAGCCAATCTCCTTTTACAAGGCAATAATCGATAACAGAAGAACCCTGAGTAGATATAAAAGTAAAATTACCCATAATATCACCTCTGGAAACCCCATTCAAGATAAGAAAACCGAAATCCTCAACCAAATCTATCAAACGGTTTCCGTTAACGTTCATGCAGCAGTCTAAAGAGCTTCTTTGGGGTGAAAAATGTTCATTGTTTAAAAAAGGAGAGTTCTGGAAGCTCGCTATCCGACTATTTAAGTCCCCAATTATTAAAATATTTTCATTGTTTTCATGTAATAGAAAATTTTGAAGTTCTTCGAAATCGAGAATCCATCTACTAAAATTCAGGTATATGGGAACTATTAAAAAGTGTTTCGAATTAATAATCAAATCTATTACAATCTTGTTCTCAGTAATTCTAAAAGTAATGTGTTTGTTTGGAATGTCGTTTTTGATGCCACACAATATACCACCGCTGGCTCGACCAAGTATATTATTTCTCATAGCCGGTATCCATCTTAAGTTAAAATCTACAAAATACTTTTGATATTGCAACTCCTTACCCTCTTCAACAAAAGTTTCTAATAATATAAAAATATCATAATTTAAAATTAGTTTAAAAAAATCTGGCATCAATAATTTGTTTTTAAGTCCTGTGACATTATAGCAAAAAATATTTAAATTAAGATTAATATTATGGCAGACGGCAACTCTTTCCTATGTTGAACGATGATGGCGGCTAAAGCTGGGATCCAAACCATGTTTTTTGTTTGAGAATCGACTCACAGAGGGCTCATTTGGCACATACGAGTTGTTTTGGTTCGAACTGACGCTGTCAAAAAAGCACATTGCATCCTCACCAAAGGTTGTTTTGACGTATGACAGCTCGTCACTTGTTGTTATTTTTAGTCCTCGTAGCGAGTCGTGTGAAAAAGAAAATTCCTCAATTTTAAGTTTTATTCCTCGGATTAAAATTTTTATTTTTGGGTTCTTTTCCAAAAGTTTACTTCTGATTTGGTGAAGTGTTCTCCTCTTTTTACGGAAAAGTAAAGATTGCTCCCGATGTATCACAATTCCAGAGTTTTTTAATTTCGGTGCAGCATCTATAATTTTTTGTGCGGTATTTTTGTTGGCGAAGTTTAACACCATCGTGGTTTTGTTGTTGTAACGATTAACAAACTGTTGTGTTTTATCAAAAGATAGTTCTGCATTTTCATCTAGACCGAGAAGGCCAAGACAAGTTTGTTTTGCTAGATAATTCATGTCTGTCTTCTCGTCTGGGGGTAAATGCAATACAACCGAATTTTCGTGTGATTTTTGGTGTAATATTTCCAGTTGTCTCTCAAGTGTCTCGCAATAGTTTTCAACGACAGCTAAGCGATCCGTAAGGAGCTCGTTTTGGGACCGTAAGAGCTGTATTTCGGCGGAGACAGCTAAGACGTCGTCCTTTGTTGCGATGATTTTTAAATGCTCGGCCAAGCATCCGTCAACAATGGATTTTAAATCATTCGCTTGGGCAAATATTGGAGCCATTACAAATGGATTTTCTGGCAGTTTATGTGGCGTAGATTTTTTGCTATCTGGAGATTTGTTTGGAGATATTTCCTTCAACTTTCTCTTCGGCTTCATAAATCAGTTGTGCACAGAAAAAATAAAAATGGCTACCCTCTGCGTTTAATTTAAAAGTCTTAAACTATCGTACCTTTTGGACAACTTTAAGAGATTCCAATTTCTTCTTTTGCAAATTTAATTAAAGAATGTTTTCTAAAAATTACTTTTAATTTAATTAGCTTTTTATTCACAAAATAAAAATAAAAAACAGAGCACTATAAGACTTTGACTTTTACTTATCTCTCTCTCTCTATCTCAACCAAAGTGAATATTCGTACAATTTTAAGATGAGCATCGACGTAGAATTTCATACTCTACAGCATATCTGAAGTATATATTTATACATAAATTAGTTTTTTGTATAATCGCTTTTAAAATTGGGGAGGGGAAAGTGGGAGTATATCAAACCACTACATATTTGTCTTGGTATAATCTAAGCATATGGCACATGACCTTAGGGTAATTTTTAATGTCCAATCTTATGCAATCAAAATATTTTCAGTATAATTTTCCTAGAAAATGATAAAACTTGGCACACATGTCTTATTTGTCCTAAGAAATAAGAATCTTAAGAGTCCATACAAATATCTAGGGCTAAAGGGTGTTTTTTTTTTAGTGAACCAGAAAAGTGTAAAATTATGCCCCGTAAACCCCCCCTAGAACTAGTACGTTGATAAAAGTTGGTAGGAATGTTTTGTTTTTTATTGTTACCAAGAATAAAAAAAGATAAATAAAATATCTATTGTCAAAGGTGGTTTTTGAGGGAAAATGTTTTATCTGCTCTACTTAAAAAATACATTAATGTTTCCATTAAAACGACGATAACTTTCTTAATGATGATTGTATCGTCTTAATTGTACTTAGATTTGATTCAGCGTTAAAAAATACCTTAAAATCATGTACCATATTGAATATTTGTACCCCAATTACATAAAAATAAAATGTTGGGCTTAAAGCCCATATTTTCCTTCCGCCTACAAAAAACCTCCCTGGAACCAAAATATTTGCATGGATCCTTTTGAGTCTTGGTTTTAACAAGAAATAAAATTTTGGGAGGGGTTTACTGGTAATAGTATTTCACTTTTTCCTTTCACTCAAAAAAACACCCTCTCGCCCAGATATTTTTATGGACTCTTTTGATTCTAATTTCTTACGACAAATCAGACATGTGTGTCAAGTTTCATCACCATATCATTGAAATTTGGTAATGTTTTGCTCGTTTCACTGAAAATTTAGGCACCATTTTATACAAAGGTTACAACTTTTTCTAGAGAAATTATATTGACATTATTTTGATTGCATAAGATTGGGCATTTAAAATTACCCTAAGGTCATGTGTCATATGCTTAGATTATACCAAGACAAATATATAGTGGTTTGATATACTCCCACTTTCCCCTCCCCCATTTTGAAAACGATTATACAAAAAACTAATACATGTACAAAAATATACTTCAGATATGCTGTAGGGTATGAAATTCTACGTCGATGCTCATCTTAAAAAGTTATGAATATTCATTTAATAACCATTATTTTCTGACAAATAAAACCCCTTATTCGCGGAGGGTATTTTGCTCCCCCCGCTACAAGGGTGGGGGAGGTGTCATATC
Source organism: Melangyna quadrimaculata (assembly GCA_949320155.1). Lineage (NCBI taxonomy): Eukaryota > Metazoa > Arthropoda > Insecta > Diptera > Syrphidae > Melangyna > Melangyna quadrimaculata. The sequence goes on along the minus strand of OX439484.1, from coordinate 5,040,558 downwards.
ATGAACATATTCTTATGGCTTTTAGTATTTTAAATCCAACGAGGCATTCCACGGCATCAACCGATGTCTGGTTCCCGACTTATATGCTAATTTATGTCAAATTTCGTGTTAAAACATGGTCAGAAGGCAACCCTTATATCTCCGGGCTGCCAATGTTGCCACCGTGGCAACACTTTTTAAAAGTTAACTTAGAATTTAGACTATTAGTGTACCAAAGCTCATCCCATCAGAATAATGTGCAAGGTTTGACCTAAAATATGGCCTTAACGCCCAAACTAATAGGCATGTGCAGGAAAAGGAGGTCTCAAAGGTGCGAGAAAATAATTCGACGGGAATCTGCTCCACATTTATTTCACTCTAAGTGGAAATCTGCTGCACTTTTCAAGGTGGAGTTTTTCCCTACCAAGAGAGAGAATTTATTAAATTCAGAGGGGTCAGATATTTCAGTTGCCTGAACAGGATTCCTCAGAGCACAAATTCTCAGTTTGGCTGTCGAAATACTGAGGAAAAACGAATTTTATTTCACTACCTCATATTTTTATCCCTGAACACACCTTAATACTAAATAACATAATAAGTAGTTATAGGCAGTCCAAAAGTATTTCATAAACATTTTAAATGAGATTTCGATGATGGATGAGGAAAGACGAAAAAAAAACTTTGCAAGATTATTGGAAATTACTAACATTTCTTTAAGTCACCATTCAACCTGTACTGCCTGACACTTGCACATTAATTCTTATTTTTATTGTTCAACAATTACAATCCTGGTGACGTCAACAAAAAAGAGAGAGAGAGAGAGAAAGGATAACAACATGCGCAATATACTTCCTTGTATTCTTCTTCTTTGGGTGCGGGACACCTGCATGAAAATGCCCTGATCTATAATCATTTCGGAAGGCCATATTTTGACGACATTGATGAAGTTTTTCTTTTCTTTCAACATGACGAACTTCAGTTATATCATGTCCACAATACCTTATATCAATACAGGTTTTATCAAAATATTGTGTTCTATTGAGTACGGTATCAAAACGGTGCACTTCAGCGCCTAGGCTAGGCTGGCCTGGCCGGGTTACTATTTCTACTTACATAAATATAGTTCTTTCTGTATGTAAGGCCGCTCTCACACAAGGAAAGGGTGTGAGGGGAGATTTTTTTCCTTCTCCTTATGCCCTTCTCGCCTACAAACTAAAAATTGCTGGCAACTATAACGAAGACAACTTGATTTAGATTCGGTTTTCAATCATCAGTTAAACTATCAGGGGAATGAATACCATTGGTGCGTTCTTTTATTAACCATAGTTAACTATGGTTGATATGTCAAAAAAAATTGTTGAAGTGTCATTGTTAGATTTAGTTGGAAATTGTTACATTTCATTTTGGAACGATTTATTGTTAGATATTGTTGATCTGTCAATCGAAAACTTTGGAAACCTTTATTTTATCGTTAATTACCAAAAAATCATGTTATTTTTCTACTATATAATCTCCTTTTTCATTAAAAATGGTAGAAAATTCAATTTTAATTCATTTCACTTCACCAAAAGCTTTGTTTTGATTCTTTAATTTTTATTTTTTTGTAAACAATCCTTCTCCCATGTGCTTTGACAGATCAACACTTTCAACTCATATCATGGAGATGAGTTGGAAATAGTTACGAATTGTAACTATTTGACACTTATAAACTGAATTTAGGAACGATGTGATGACGTCATATAGTTACAAATCGTAACTATTTTGTAATAAAGGAACGACCATTGTTAACTTTAGTTAACCATAGTTAACTATGGTAAATAAAAGAACGCACCACATGGCAACAGGAACAAATGTTTGTTTTATTCGAAGAATAATTACTATCTGAGGTTGTACTGCCTATTGAAAAATTTGCCCTGTAACATAATAATTATAATAGTATGAAAAACACTTACTTTGTAAACAAAAAATAATAGAAATTGAAGCCAGAACGAACCAGATTTCAGACTAGAATCTCGATACCTATACCGGGGGCCCAACTATGTAATTCAATTTTACAGTAAAAATCTTCGAATTCGTAAAATCTCAATTTGCTAATTCTATAGCACTATTTTGAAAAAAATAAAACGGCTCAAATTGTTATTTAATTAGTTAAATCTATCTTTGATGAAAGAACAATTTTTCTTTGCGTGGATATTAAGAAGACAATTTTTCGTATACATATTCGAATTTCTCATCACTGGAAAAACTGATTCAAAAAGTTTATTTTTTATACAGAAGCTTCTCAAAAGTTTAAATAATAATCAATATCAAAATTAAAAAAATTTTTGAAAAAAAGATAAAGTTTCAACTGCATATAAATAATTATTTTAAATTGCCATCTCAATTTGTTGGTCTAAAAACGTAAAGAAGTTAGCCACGAGACGAGAAAAGTCTCGGTCTCGATCTCGGTCTCGCATGACGAGACCGAGACGAGGCTGCCTTTTAAGCAACCGAAACGAGACTGTTTACTTGGACCGAAATTTAAAGAGAGTCTAATAAATTAAAAAATCCAATTTCTGTTAAATATTAATTTTCTTCTACACGTATTCAAACTAAAATCGAAAATATTTCGTTCCAATAATCAACAGATTGTCCGGAAATCGTTTTTTTTTCGGAGACGAGACGGAGACGAGATTTAATTATGCGAGACCGAGACGAGACTGAAAATTTTCGATTTTAACGTGACCGAGATGAGACTTTCAAAAGTCTCGTCTCGTGACCAGCCCTAAAAGAAGTATTTTTCATTAAATTTTACAAACCGGTCAAACGATTTTAAATTTTTGTTTGTATAGGGGAAAGGTGCAAACACTTATCTTTTAAATCGGTATATCTCTGAATGTTTTCAAGCAATATTATTCAAATTTGGAGTATATTTTAAGGCATATTTTAACTAAATGTTCCAAAAGAAATTTTAGTGAAAAGATCCATGAAAGCATAACAACAAACTAAAACTTAGAAAAAGTCAAACTGTCTCACTGTTAGCGAGCGGTGCGATCAGTGAGAAGCGGTGTGAGCAGTGAGACGACAAAAAAAAAAAACACAGACAAAAATAATAAAACTTTAAATAAGTATATAATTAGTATTTTATTAAATAAATTTAGTAACGTAAATATATTTCTTAAAAAAATGTAATAAAGAACAATAAACTAGAAAATTAAAAAAAAAAGTATAATCACATTGAGATAATATTAAATTCACAGACATGGTTTTAAATAAGAAAAATTAATCACATTAGGCTGATTCCATAGACAAAATGTAATTCTTTTTGTAATAACAACAAAGCCTGTTAAGGAGAAAAAAAACAACAAACATCAGTCGCTATGTTATTAAAACGCTGTAAATTAAAATTACAATGAAAGTGCAAACATTGAGGCATGTCTCACTGTTCGCTTTTTGTCATTTCAGAAAAAAAAATATATATATTACAAAAATAAAAAGAATTCTATGACTTTGTTGTTTTATTATAACAGAACACATATAAATGTTTATGTTTATGTTTATTGCTATGTTAAATTGAAAAAATACTCCGAAGGATTTTTTTTAATGTTTATCCGATGGAGGTTAGCGTGCAACTGAAATTCGTGCGGAACAGAATCAAAAAAAGTGGAGGGAGAAATAAACGTTTTTACCAATACTGGCATGTCTGTGCATGTTTTCAAAAAGGAGAAAAATGAGTTGTCTCACTGTTTGCACTGTCTCACTGTTAGCACTTTTCCCCTACTCGTAAATACATGTTTGTTCAAGAAATCAAAACGCATCTACTGATTAGCTGTATGGCCAAATCACAATCACGCGTTAGGTCACTACGACTTTGACAGGCATTTTACCGACTTTACGATATCATGTGTCATTAAGCGCGACCTTAAAATTTACAAAACAGAATGTCGCGTCAAGCTTCGGGCTTTGACAAGATAGGAATGTGACAGAATAAAAGATCTGTTTCTTTAAATTAATTTCTCATAATTTCCTTGCGGAAAATGGAGAAGCAAGTCTCTGTTTTTATTTTATTTTTTGGTGTGTAGAAATTTGTCAAATGTTTGAGAAGAATAATGCAGGGTCAAACAGGAAAAGCCAAACAAAGATCAACAACTCCATGAAACGTAAAAACTGTAATTGTGAAATGGAATCATGATTGGATCCATGTTCATGAATATGATTTAACACTTGTCCGGCGAAATCGTCACCCACTACTTAAACATCACAAGACCAGCAAATCGTTCCGTATATAACTTGGAACACAATGCTGAAGTGATCTGTTAATTGAAATTGTACACCTGTCCTAGTTTTTGGTGGTGGAAAAGCACCATTTTTATAAACAAATTTCAGTTATAAAATAAAAAAAATAAGAAACCAAAAAACTCATGCGGTCCTCCATCTTAGTACTAACTCACCCGACAATGCTTGATTTCGGTGATCGGTCGAGAATTGAATAGCATGAATAATTAGACAGAAATGAATAAAAATCCCAAGTTTGCTCGCTAACTTCTACTATTTTGGGGGAGTTGCGAAAAGCCAAAGTTGATCAACTCGGGAGTAGAAAATCAAAAGTTGAAAACGTCAACTTAGAGTGTATAAAAACTATTTCTCAAGTTGACTGTAAAAATCCCAAAGTTATATTCAACTTTGAATGAATAAATTAGGCCTAAAATTCTGTATACAGTCTCGCAACTTTGTAGATGTTGCAGAATCTGTGCGTTCTCTCGTCTGCATTTGCACGAGGACTTTTGAGTCATGCCTTTTTTTAAACTAAATGAGTGCAAACGAGAACAAAATCTGAACTCACGTTCGCAAAAATCTAACAATTTTCGACAAGTCATGGCTCAAAAGTCGTCGTGCAAAAGCAGACGCTGAAAATTAACTGGAAAGTACTCATCATAAACAGAACTTACTTTTTTCCCTGTCTATCTTCGTATAGTGCATACCTAATAAACTATTATATCAAAATATCATTTCATTAAAATGCAAAACTTGCTTTATTTATGTACATACATTATATTGTGCGTTTAGGCACTATATATTTAATTTAATTTCTTTAATTCTATCAAGAAAACCTACATTGAAAAATAAAAGTACTCTGGTATCAGATGTACGGAAACCGGAGTGAATTCACTCTCCGGAACCTAAATTTATACTTAATCGAACACGTCCAAAGAAGGTAATGACAAAACAGCTGTGAAGAATCAAATATTTTTTTTTCTTTTGAAATGAAACAAAATATAGAATAGATTTCACAGGAAATTGATTTATTTTATTGCTTTTGGTAATGTAAAGAATGTTACTTTAATTCCATCAATACAACTATTAATATGTAGGTACATAGTTTGCTGGAATAATCAAAATAAAAATTCATAATTATGTTTGCAATTTAGTTTGCAGAATCTCCATACGAAGTAGGTACTAGATGTTGAACCACAATAAGAAAAACTCATATTGACTAGATAATTTCACTGCTGCTGTTGTTGCATTTATTAATCGAGTCACTCAGATAAATAAAATATTAAGTTTTTTATTGATACAAATTTTTGAAAGAATTTTTTTAAAATAAGAAATGCTAAATTAAATAAAAACTTCCGCACTCAAATAAAATCCAACCACAACAAAAATAAAATGGCTCCGTGAAATTAGGCCCCAGGAAATAAGGCCCCAAAAGAAAAAATGAAATAAGGCCCCAAATTGGGGTATTTTTTCATAATGAAAATATGTCCCAATGAAATAAGCCCCCACCGAAATGAAAAAATGGCCCAAAAATAAATGAAATAAGGCCCCAACTTGTTCTGGCTTTTTTTGGGGAAATGAAACAAAACACCAATTTTTTTTTTATATTGAACTTTATTTTAGAAAATGAAATAACACCCCAAACTGTTAAACAAATACTTGAATTGCATCCTGCACAATTTCCCTGCAACAAGGACACTTATAGTTCCCCTGCCCTTCAGCAATAGACTCCGCTTGAATTTTTAGGTTGCATTCACTGCATATTTTTAGATGCCTACAAGGTAACAGAACCATATTTGCCCGCAAATCCTTACAAATTACGCAAATATGTTCATCAATCATTGGGCCGACAGCAACAGGGCTTTCATCATCTTCATGAATTTCCTCCCCACAGGATTCCTCCTCATCAAAAATATTTTCTTCTGGAAGCATCTCCACACAAATTTCGTTTTTTTTCAAAAACCATCCTGGAAAGAAAGGAAGCAACGGTTAATTTACCCTGTTGGAGCAACAAATTTGCTTCCTCAATCTTAGAGCTTCGTTCAACGTTGTATTTTTTACGTTTTTTGCCCATCGAACCACCACTTTCTGACAAAATTGAAAACTGTCGGCTTTTAAAAAAATTCCCCATCTCTTATAACGGTGACGAATTTAAAAAAGTTTCCGTTTTTAATAGCAGAGCGACCCAAAACTCCGTTATATGCTTCAACAGCAGAAGTCGTCCGAATATTTTCCTTATAGACAGAAAAGTTGTCACACCCTATCTGAAAATTAAAGGATGAAAATAAAACAGAACCAGATGTCTCAAAAACTTAAAATTACTTTTTCAATCCAGTTTTTTTCAAAATATTTTAAGAATGATGAAAAATTGTTGTTGCTGTCCATCAACAAAATCCTGGATTTTATGTCCCGAAATGCCATTTCTATCATATTTGGTGGCAGCAAAGGAAGGGCCATTATTTTATGAAAAACCGATGATGCTGGTTTTGAGGCTTTGATATACTGAAACAAACCGTGCCTGCTTCGCATATTACGCCTTACGGCCTGACAAAAATGGAACCTTTAATATTAGAAATTTTTATGAAATTTAGTATGTGCACCATTATTTCTATATAAATTACCAGCATCCAATTAATTTTGTCCGTGGGAAAATATTTTTGACGGCTTGTCTCATTCCCTGCTCATAATCCGTCAAACATTTGGAAGGATTTATCTTTTATGTACTGCATCAGATGTTCATAGGCCTTTTTTGTTCTTTTATCCATAAGAACAAAAAAAATTGGAAAAACCTGTTTACGAAATTAAGAGTGATTTTTTTCAGCTATTCTGTTACTTATTAATACTTTTCAATGTAAAGATCGTGCTGCAAACCATCAGGGAGTAACAGAATAGCTGCAAGAAAATCGCGCGATTTTTTCAGCTATTCTGTTACTTATTAATGCTTTTCAATGTAAAGATCGTGCTGCAAACCATCAGGGATGGTTTGTAGAATGATCCTTACATTTAACAAAAGAAAATTAATTTTACCTCGTCAAAATATTCTATATAAATAACCAATAGCTGTTTGAAAAATCCTTGAGGGACAATTTTAAAAGTTCCGTCCATAAAGATGGTTCTGTTGGTCGGTGGAATGTTCTCTTCAATAAGTTTTAAAGTTTTATGCGATGAAAACAAACAATAATTAAATTGTCCTTCTTCCATAATACATGATGTGTAAAACGGCATAGGATGTAACTCGTCCTTTGAAGTCCCAAAATTATTCCAAACGGATTCCAATTGGAAAGCCTCAATAATTTGAAGCGGATTTGTCGGTGAAGTTATAAATTTTTTGTTAACAATGTACTGCAGGCCTCTTCTTATCTTTGAAAATGATAAATTTTGCGTTTCTTCCTGAAATCTTTTTCAAAAAACAAAATCACACATTAAATATCACAAAATCAAACAAACAAGAATTTGTATTGCATAGTAGTAATTCTTCCTTGTTACATGTGTTGCGAAAAGCAACTCTTATGGTGCTTAGAGCGTTTACTTCCGCTCCAAGTGTCCCCGCTGCATCCACGCAATCGTTTTTAATTTTATTTAACGCTTTAAGCTCATTGAAAGAGCCCTCGTCGTTTTCGTGGTTGTGGTCCACATAATTTTTTGCCTTCTCACATGTGCCTTCTGGCAATAAAACTATTCTTGCCTTACAAGAACTCCTCCAGCACACATATTTTATAACATTTTTATACACAGATCATTTTCTGGATAGGAACATATATTAATTCACTATTGCTCCTTTTTCCAACAAACTTTTCACAATTCATAATTATTAAAATTACTTTTTAACATTCCGCACTAAAGAAAGCCTCGTTATACTGATTTTACCAGAGTGAAGAACGTTTTCTCTTTAAGATTTAACATCACCTCGGTTAAACATTGAAACATGATTGCTGGGTCCACAATAAGCGGTACTTTTCTAGCTCTGGGTCCTCGATTAGCGGATTTTCACATTTTTTTTTTGTGAAAGACAATGTTATTTTAGCATATTCATGTTAATTATGAAAAATGAAATAAGACCCCAAATTGTTTTTAAAATATAATGAAATTAAGCCCCAAAACTAGAGTTGGGGTCTTATTTCATTGGGGCCTTATTTCATAATGAAATTATGCCCCAAAATAAAAATGAAATAAGGCCCCAAAAAATGAAATAACACCCCAAAATTTGAGAAATTTCGTTGTTGTTGTTTTGTGTGCTATTTTTTGGGGCCTTATTTCATTATTTTTTTGGGGCCTTATTTCCTGGGGCCTAATTTCGCGGAGCCAAATAAAATGAGAACTGTGAACTGTCAAAGCGAAGCCAGAATAGAAAATAGATCTATTCGGGCGTTGGAGCTCGCGCTACACAATATTTACGATCTGAAGCGACGCAACGCCTGAGGTAACATTTTGGTTTGTTTCATACGAATTCATTGTTTCTATTCAATATGTCAAAGTCGGAGCGACCTAACGCGTGATTGTGATTTGGCTATAAATTTCTACAACTTATGAAATTAATAAAAAATTATTTAATTCTTTTTAATTTTTTAATATCCATTTTAAATAATATCTACCACGTACCTAAATATACACAATTATTGAAATTAGGCATACAATTTAAGAGCAAAAACGTCCGACCCAGTCGTGCATTTGAGGGAATAGCCCCCTCTCAAACGATTTTTTTCTCGTCTCGACCAAACTTACATGTTTAAGCTTTTTGTCACACCTGTGGAGAATCACACTGTATGATTTATGTCATTGAGTTTGACAACAAAATATCTTACTTTATATTTTATATTCAAAATATCCTTACTTTATTCATTTTTTCTGCTGCATTTGTTGTGCTTTTTCGTTGGAAATAATTTATTCATATTTTCCTTTTTACTCTTTACATGAAGTTCAAGCATGGGAAATCATGTACAAGATAATTGATTTTATATACAATTTCGTAGGTACTTCCAGCGGAATAGAAAAAAACACAGATGCTTAAAAGGAGCATCAAGTACTATAGTGATGCTTAAAAGTACCATCATGAACTTCTTTCGATAATGACGATGAGAAGAATATTCCTCGGGCTTCTCAAAGAAAACTTTTGTAACAAAATGTTTTTTGGGAATTGCAAAATACAATACATCATATATTATACCTCTTCCTATTTATATTATTAATGTTTGACTTTTACGAATGCCCCATAGATATTTTTCCATGTATAATCCACTATCGGGTTCTAAGAAGGAAGTGAAATTAAATTTGTATTCTGAATAGAGTAGCTTTACCTATTTATTTAATAAAAGAGACGGGAAGAAAAATCTGTTTTCGTGAGGCAAACATTTAATTAGGCTATAGGCTTTCCACATTTTAATTGTAGGATTATTTACTTACTTTACTTTTGATGGCGCTCACAGCCCAGGATGGGCTTCGGCCTCAACTAACAAGCCCCTCCAGCCAGCTCTGTCCCTAGCTAGCCGCTTCCAGTTGCGCACACCGAGTGCTTTGATGTCGTCATTCACTTGATTGCGCCACCTGTTACGGGTTCTTCCTCTGCTGCGTACCCCATCGGGGTTGGATTCGAAGACTCGTCGGGCAGGTGCGTTGCTGTCAGTGTCCATGCTTTTGACCCATAAAGCAGGACCGAGATGATTAGGGTTTTGTATAAAGTCTCCTTGGTTCTCTGAGAGAGGGCCTTACTACTTAAATGCCTTCTTAGACCGAAGAAACAGCGGTTGGCAAGAGTAATTCTTCGCTTGATCTCTGCACTGATTTCATTCTGCGATGAAATAGTGGAGCCCAGGTAGACAAAGTCCTTGACAATTTCGAAGTTATATCTGTCCATCGTGATATTTTGCCCGAGTCGACGATGTTGAGATTCCTCTCTCGATGACAGCATATACTTCGTATTGTCCTCATTAACCGCCAATCCCATTTTAGCCGCCTCCGATTCAATGCTCGCAAATTTCCCTGCCACAGCTCGCTTCGTTCTACCGACAATGTCTATGTCATCCGCATACGCAAGCAATTGAACGGACTTTTGATAGATTGTACCGCTGGTGTTGACATGTGCGTTGCGTACAATGGCTTCAAGAACGATGTTGAATAGGTTGCATGATAACGCGTCGCCTTGCCTCAATCCTTTCTCAACGTCAAAGGAATCGGTGGTGTTCTTACCAATTTTGACGGAGCAGCGAGATTTATCCATCGTCACCCTGCACAGGCGGACAAGTTTGGCAGGGATGCCGAGACTCGACATGGCTCTGTATAATTCGTCCCTATTCACGCTATCATACGCGACTTTAAAATCGATAAAAAGGCGGTGTGTATCGATCTGGAATTCCCGGGATTTTTCTTAAATCTGTCGTGTTGATCGACGGTTGACTTGCCTGGCCTAAAACCACACTGATAGGGGCCGATCAGATCGTTGACAAAAGGTTTTTTAGCGGTCACACAGAGTAGCCGACAAGATTTTATAAGCGACGTTTAGGAGACTAATTCCTCTGTAGTTGGTACATTTCAGAACATCTCCCTTTTTGTGGATGGGGCACACTGTACCGAGGTTCCATTCATCGGGCATACTTTAATCCAACCAAATTTTGCAGATGAGCTGGTGTATGCTCCTAGCCAATTCATCTCCCGCTGATTTAAATAGTTCGGCTTGTAAGCCATCCGCACCAGCAGCCTTGTACGACTTAAGTTTGGATATCGCCAGCCGCACTTCGGTTATGTCGGGTGGACGGAACTCTTGGCCATCATCGTCCAAGTTGAATGGAGCGTTCTGCCTATTAGCGGCATCTTGGCTATCTTTGCCATTAAGCAGTCTGAGAAGTGTTCTTTCCAGATCCTCAGCACTGACTGTGTGTCTACTACCATATTCTCACTCTCATCTCGGCAGGCTTCCGTTCTAGCCTTGTATCCTTGGGTGGATCGCTTCACCCTCTGATACAATTTTCGAACATCTCCCCTACCGCTACAACCTTCAATAGACTCCACCGCCCGCTTCTCGTGCTCTCTCTTTTTCCTCCTGAGAAGTCGTCGTTCCTCTTTTCATTTCAGCCCGTAGAGCTCAGCTCTTGTTCGAGTCTGCAGCATTGCCCAGGGGTTTCGTTGTATTCGCCTAGTGAAACCCAGCACATCAGAGGCGGCACTTCTGATGGCTTGTTGACAGTGTTCCCACTGGTCCTCTGCACTTGATGCTGGTGGCGGACCTCCTGAGAGATTAAGAGTTACGTGGTCTCGACATCGAATCTTTTCACAGCATCTGCTCTGCGTTTACGCGTCATGGATATCCGCATACGTAGTCTAGCTACCACCAGGTAGTGATCCGAGTCAATGTTGGCCCCTCGGAACGTTCGGACGTCCAAGATACTCGCGTCTATCGCAACGTGGTCGATTTGGTTGACGGTTACTTGATCACGCGACCGCCAAGTCCCCTTGTGTATATTGAGGTGTGGGAAGTAGGTGCTTGAGATGATGACATTTCGCCCCGCCGCAAAGTCTGCCAGCCTGTGTCCGTTGCCGGAAGTTTCGTCGTGTAGGCTGTGTCCTCCGACTATCGAACCAAAGATGCCCTCCTTTCCGAATCTTGCGTTGAAGTCACCAAGAATGATCTTCACGTCGTACTTCGGGCACATATCATACGCTGTCTCCAGGAGATCGTAGAATGCTTCTTTGGTTGAGTCCTCTCTCCTTTCATGGGGGGCGTGAACACAGATCAGCGTAATGTTCTTAAATTTGCCCTTGATGCGAATTGTGACCAGGCGCTCGCTTACACTTCGGAAGCCCAAGACTTCTTGCCTAATTCTTCCCCTTATCACAAATCCACAACCAAAGAGCCGCTGACCCTGTTCCTTCAAGCACCCGCCGTAGTAGATGTCACACGATTTCAGTCTCCGTATGCCCTCTCCATACCATCGCACTTCCTGGATGGCTGTTACGTCAGCCTTTAGCCTGTCCAGGTTCTCCACTAATTATTCGACTGCACGTGTTCTGTATAAGGACAGGACGTTCCACGTGCAGATCCGAAATTCATTGTCCTTGTTGCGTTTGCTAGGGTCGTCAACTTTAAGAACATCCATATCCGAGGCTTGTTGTTGTTTCGGAACAAACTTTTTGTGCCTAAGCGTATGGGGGGAATAAAACTACCCTTGTCAAACGATTTTCGATTCAACCTACATGTTATAGCTTTATGTCACACCTTATACGAAGCTCTTTGATAGATGAAAGCACGGACAGATTTGCGGGAACATCCTTTCTATCGCTTTGCTTAATTCACCAAAATGTCAAATTTTCTTACGAATGCAAAACTTGCCCCTAAAGCCTGATCCACATCTGTGTCGTGTGCTGTGTTGTGGAGTCGTGTGTCGCTATCGCTACAATGTATTTCATGTGCGTAGAACCATATTTGTCTCGTGTGGTGTGTTGCAGTGTGGCGCATAAAATATATGTAATAACAGCGCCACACGACTCCACAACACAACACACGACACACATGTGGATCAGGCTTAAGACTATACATTGTAAGGAATATTTAAGTGTCAACCATATTGTTGCGTTCCCAGTTACACAAATGGATGTGCTGGTTATCTCTTACCCGAGTAAGAGAAGATGTGATTAAGGTATACAAAACACTAAATTAACTTCATCTTCCCTTTTTATATGTACTTGAGCATACAAAATAATTGAATTAAAAATGTCAATTTGTAGTGTTTGAATGCTGTAAAGTTGGGTCTCCAGGGACGCGCTTGGTGCATGATAAAAAGAAATGCGGGAACATTTGTAGAGAATTTCCAGTATGTATGTATCAAGTTCTTATGAAAAAAAAAAAATACAACCAATTTGATCGTTCATACGAAAAAGTACCTGCTTTCATTTTCTTTCTGTAAGTTGTAGTCGAGTGCAAGCAAACATATTTTTATGTGTTTGTGTTCAGTTTCAAAACAAAAAGTTTTCAAAATGTAAAAATTTAAAAACCGTTAAAAAGGGCAATAAAAATGCATTTACGGAATAAAAGAAAAAAATCAATTTAAAATTAGGAGAACATGAAACGTTTTTGTATGAAATGTAAATTTTCTCAGGTCAGTCAAAAACATAATCCTGCCCCGGGATGATAGTAAGTATGTGCAAAATATACTTTTAATAACATAACGTTATGGCATAAAGGGTCAATTTGTTCACAGTCCATTAAAAACTGAATTTTGTCGTTTTAACTAATATCACGTTTAATATAAAATTGTCATTAAGAACACTTCATTAATTTTTGATTCATTCACTCGCCTTAAGTTAACTGGCTCGCTTTAAATTGCTGCTTTAAATTTATATGCTTTTTAAAAATATCCTTGGGATTTTTATTTTATTTTGACTGATGAACTATCAATTTAGCACTAAATCAAGTTTAAAATAGCATCTGTTTGTTCACTCTCAATTAGCGTTGACAGTCAGTTTTGTGTTTGCTTATTTTATTTGTAATCTGAAAGTGTGATTTGAATAACCAAAACCGGCAAAGTTGAAAAAAATCTTTCTGGTGGAAACCTACAAACTATACTTGTCGAAATATTTTTGGTACACTGAATAAAAATCCAGCTCCTTGATAATTTCATTAGGTTTTTCGCTACATTGCAATCAAAAATCATTGCAAAACAGTTTTTTCCACTTTAATATTGGGGAATTTCAAAAACCAAACGTTCGGGTAAATTTGGGGTCTGATTGGTATTCAGTGCATTAAAAACATTAAAATAGTTGTAGATTGTTTTTGCCCAGAAGGTTTTTCAAATATTGTTTGGTTTTGGTTCCCACATCGCACTTTATGATTACAAACAAAAAAGTAAAAAAAAATATCGACTGTCAACGCTAATGGCGAGTGAATCAAACGAAACAGTTCGTTCACTCTCTATTATGGCTAAACATCCCCCTTAAAAAGTGGATTTTGTCGTTTTAGCTAAAACGAATTTTAAATTAATTAAATAATTACAGCCGTATCTATAAAATTATCTAAAAATGCCTCTTAGAGGTTATTTAGTTAAGCTTGCTTGAATATTAAAGTTGCCTTTAAATGACGTTACTTAAATTTGTATCTATAATCAATGTTCCTTTCATACTTAACTAAACAGCCGTAAAAGAAAATTGACAAAACTGCTACAAATTTCTAATACATTTTTCACTCTCAGGCTATTTCTGTCAGATTGCAAAAAAAAGCATACAATAAATAGCGTACAAATATTAAGACACAAAGAGAAGCAACTATTTGTATGTGTGTATGCATCGTCAAACAAAGAAGACGGAAGAAATGAAACCGTTCCACATTGGTTTGTTTTTTTTTTATTTTGTTTTCAGAAAGGAGAATGGGCATTTTTGGGTGTGAGCGGCCACGAATAAAATTAGTCTCAAATGAAAGGTCTGTTATAAGGGAGTAACTTTCAATATGGGCGTTTCGTTGCAGTGCATTTAGGAAAAGAGATATGAAGACATTTGCAAATGCATTTTTAAATGCATTTTTGGGACAGATGGCGTTTTCAAAAACTATCTGATACTCATCCTGATTTCAAAATGTCAAATGACACAATAAGTACCAGGTCAAGATATAGCCCGCTGTTATTTTACTAAGCTCCTTATACGAGTTCAGAAGGTAACAGTATAAAATTATCTATTGCATCGCAGCTTTTTTAAAAGTGGGTACCAACCTACTTTTAGCCCAATCATTAACAAAATCGGTGGTCGGATAAGGTTATTCATGCTGTTTCGGTGGGAAAATTCACTTTTCGTATATGTACTAGCCCTATGATGAAACCTATATTCCTTTTACCTTTTATTTTTTCATATTGTATTAGCAACACAAATAAAACACATTTGAAAAATAAACAAAATTCCTACGCTTGATGGTCTTCCTTTTAACATTGAAAATGTTAACATTGAAAATGTTTATAGGCTCGTTTTTCAAAAATTATGGTTGGTGTTACTAAAATGAATAAAGTACAAATGAACACAAATAAAAATGAACTTTAGCGTAGTAGGGGTATTTTGCGAAATATTTGGTTGGTGTTACCACAGAAGCTACTAACAAAATTAAAATGAACAAATCTTTGTAAGCGATGGACAGCGTAGCGTATCGAATTGGTGGTTGGGTGCTTGTGCAATTTGCTTGTGCTAGCAAAGAAGAAAGAAGAGAACGAAAGAATGAAAAATAAACGATGACAGAAATAATGAGCTATATGTTTGTAGGTCTTTTTTTGGCTTTGGCAGATGCAGACTGCAGAGCACAACTACAGCAGAGTATCGAATTTTCGGTTGGTATGTTGTGTACAGTCACTGTGCGTGTTTAGTTGTTTAAAGAGTGTTGTGGGTAGGAAAACAAAACTTTTTTACAAAAAAAAAAACAAAAATAAATAGCTTTTCTACAAAAAAATTAACTGTTTTATAAAAAAAATGAACTTAAAAAAAAAAAAATTAACTTTTTTACGAACAAAAATTAACTTTTTTTACAAAAATATTAATTACTTTTTTTTTTATTGATTGAAATTGAACCCGTGAAAACCGAAAGCTTTTTTAAGTTTGTCAACTACATTTTATACACATTTGCGCTCAGCCCTGACTAACATAATATGTTCGACGGGCGCCTTTGTGGTCCTGTAACCAACTAGTCTCCAAGCCAGACATAAAAGATTAATTGAAAAAAAATTATTATTATATAAAAAAAGATTTTTATCTTTTATCTTTAATTGCATGAAAACTTCGAAAAAATAATGAAAATCAATTTGAGTTAATGTTCTTGTACCTCCCTAATTGACTTAATTATTCAAAACTTTATACGGAAAATTGATGTGGTACAAAAGTTGTAATTTAAGATTCTTGGTAGCATATTCTCTACATAGTAGAGGATTAAATAGTTGTAGATATAATAGAAAATTTAAAATTTAGTACTTTTGAATTATGATTAAAAAAGATGAGCATTTTGTGACACCGCAACGGACAGGTACAATCGTTCCTAACTTTATTTTTTCTTGGATTTCAATGAAATAATCTATTTTGTAGCTCGTGCCACTGGAAAAATAGAAGTACTATACAGTAGAGGCCGCTTATAGTCACAAGAAGATGAGAGCCAACAAACGTGGCTGTGCTTGTACCCAATTCTGAAGATGGTTTTGTCCCAAACAAAAAAGATCAGATCTTTATGAAAGAGTTGAAAAATTAAAGCAGGGATGACTTAAATTTGTATGCAAACTTAATCGGAAAATGTTGTACAAATTCATTCTAAAAATGTGATTGAGTTAATAGTCCTGTCGATATTTGGAGCATAAAATTGAAAAGTTGATACCAAATTTTACGCGCTTATTGACTTCTTGACTTAATCCTCCACCGATAGGGTATAAGATAATGTTAAAAAAAAATTGTTGGTTAATTTAACAAGAGCAAAACGAATTAATATAAAATAAATTCGTGACTTACAAAATTCTAAACGGAACCTCCAGATTAAGGTTTAAAAATACTGTCCTTGAGATCTACCCAACAAAAAAAATCTACAAATTCTTGAAATCTTCGAAAAATTAAAAACAATTTGAAATAATGTTTTTTTTCACCTACCTAATTTACTAAATTATTCAGTAATTATTATTTTAAGTTCGTTGGTTGGCATATTCTTTACAAAAACTAGAGATTACAAAGTTGGAAATCTTATACAAAATTTAAATTTAATGCTTTTTGAATTATGGTTATTAAAGACAAGCTGTTGTGGCACTCAATTGGACAGATAAAATCGTTCTTAACTTTATATTTTACTGAAGGATTTCAATCTTCTATTTCTCTTGTCAGCAATAAAGCGTTTATGTTCCAAACGTTCTGAAACAAACAACAAAAACTATTCTTATGGGAAGAATTAACTGGCTGAACACCAATAGCAGTAGGTTCATTTGTAGTTAAAGATAGCTTGTACAATAATTGACGATGTCGAAAGGAAGAAAACAGTATTCAGTCGAGCGCGTACATAGCCATATGAAAATGCAATAATGTGCTTTTCTCCGACTGCAAAGTTGGTTTGGCGCACAGAAAAAAAGATTAAATGACGATAGCAAACAAAAAAAAAATTCCAGTAGTACTTCCAGATGTTAATTATAAAACAAAATGCGGTGCAGTATAAAATTGAGAAAACTTCAACTTTATGCTACAAGTAGGTTAGGCAGTCAATTAAGTCGGAAAAAGTCATTAGTCAGTAAAAGTAGAATCACAGATTCAGGCAAGATGATATTTTAGTAATGATAGGAAGACCTACCTAATTCGATTGGATCTTCGACCTTCCAATCACATTGGAAATGGTTAAGTCTAGTATGGTGTAGGTAGCTGTGGATGAAGCTTGTATATCACTGTCAAAGAAAAAAGATATGAAAATAGAGAAGAGCTCTACAATATAACGTTTTAGTTGTTGCAAGAAATGTATGGTATGACACAAAGTTGAGCCCTTTTGGTTGAAGTTACAGTCTTGTGTTCAGCCATCAGTAACCTACAACTATTTTTCAAGCTTTCACAAATGAAAAGCTTACCAAATTAAAATAACTAAAATGTACCTTATTGCATCACTATAGGTTGTCAACATCACCTCCTTACAGGAACTTCAAAATTCAAAAAGATTTGGAATTATTTACTTTTATTGTGTATTTATGTTAAAATAAGGAGTTCTTCTATTCAATTACCATTATCGTTTTCTTATATAACAGATCGTGCTTCAACTTAATTTTAATTAATTTTATTTTGTTTAAGTGCAAACAATTAGTCATGTTTTTGTTTTATCTAGCAAATGCAAGTCATTTTCAATGCCCCCATTCTTACTCTATGAGTGAAATCTGTTAATTTTTCGTAAGAAATTAAAAAATTGCCGTGAATGAGAGTTATTCAGAGTTTAAATTGTAATGTAGGTATTTTGTATTTATTGTTAAAATTTTCATAGCCAATAAATGTAATATGGCTGAAGCCAGAGCAGAGTCAAAATCATCATATATATTATTTATGTTGTTAAACTCCTTTTTTCTCATTTATAAAATAGTCAAATCCACTAAAATAGGTATTACTGAATAGGAATTTACACATACTCATGACATTGCACAAAAAATGTATGTTATACCAACCACACTATTTTCTATAAATTTCGGAAATTTCAAATAATTCAATAAATGAAAAATTTGACATACAAAATACCTCACTTTTAACCCATTGAATGAGTGAAAGAGAAAAATATTTATTACTTCTGTAATTTAAAATTCTCTTTTTTTTTTTTTTTTTTTGGTGCACCTTGAGTGAATGGGGGAGAAAAATTCTTTAGTTACACCATGCATGAATGAAAGAAATATATTTATTACTTTTGTAATGTATAATCCTCTTTTTTTCGCTTGCACATTGAGTGAGTGGTGGAGAAACATATTTGTTACCTACTTCTGATGTTTGTAGGTAATCTTTTTTCTCATTATAAAAACCCGAATGCATTTATTAGGCATCACTAGATTGCATGAATGAAAGAAACATATTTATTAATTCTTTAATTTAAAATCTTAGAACAAGAAATAGAGGAACGGGCATATCGAGGAAAAAGTGAGGTTTGTTTCAATATAGTGTGAGTTACACAAACACAAATGCATTCTCACAGGGTCGGAATGCAGTGAGGTGGCTAAATGCTGGGGGCCCCAAAAGAATATTTAGCTGTGTTTTTGAGAGCTGTATTTTTGAGATTTAAGTTTAATAGTAAAAAGCTTATTAAACTAAATAAAAAAGTGAAATAAATGTTAATATAGTGAATACATGCAATACTTCATTGAAAAATAAAATATATAATATATGCGGTGCTGCTTTAAATCCTGTAAAAACATCATGTGGAATATGAGACACAATCAGCCCGTGAGATGCAAAAATTGTAAACTCCATATTTTAGGTGTTTTTAAATGATTTAACGCATATTTTTAAATAAAGTATTGCAAATATTCACTATGTTAACTTTTATTTCACTTTTTTATTTAGTGTTTTCACTATTTTAACGTTTTGAAATCTCTAAACACTTTCCTCTAGCTCGGCAAAATGACAGTGGTGCGTTCTTTTTTTTTGAAATGTTAACTATTGTTGTTTTGTATGGCATCAAATTTTATTAGAAAAAATATTATGATCACTTAACTGCATATATATAATATTTAAATTAAATTCTTCTGATATGTTCATATCAATAATAAAAAGAATTTATTTATTTTGTTCAAACATTCTATTTGAAAATTTAAAGCCTTATTGAATTTCGCACGGGTCTTCTGGTATTCAATTATTTATCATTACATTTTCTTTAACCGTTGCATGGAAAGAGTATAGAATTGTAACAGAAATTCCATATGTTTATGAGACTGATGAAAACAAGTTATTGTTGTAATTAAATTGCATTCCATACGCTATTGATTTTTTTTTTTTCAAAAAACTAAAACCACAGACCAAATTAATTATGTGTTTAAAATTACTTTGTATATACTTCGTGAGATCAATCTGCATTGCCAAAAATGTTAATACAATTTGTTGAGAGGTTACCTACATATTTGCAAAGCACCGAATTCGTTGAAAAATGTCATGGTTGTAATATTTTGCATATACAAAATAAATCACGGCAGCACTAAAGAATGGACTTTATTTATATTTATTTTGCATTGTTTGATTGCAGTTTTTGATTTGATACGCACGTGTAGTGTATGATGATATATAAATGTATATTAGATTTTCAAATTAGATTTTCGCATGGATGTAATGTAATATAAAGTACATATCTTAGATTTTTGTGGGATTCGATCAAAAATATTATAAAACATAAGAATGTGAGGTTGCTACCGCTCAAAAAAGTGTGATAGGTGCAGGGAAAATCAAAACATACAAAAAAGTGCATAATTCACTCTCCTTTTTTTGTTATTTTCCTAAGAAAAAATCATGGAAACTAAATTTTTTTGTTATAAAATTCTCCACAAGATGGCATTTATATAAAACTTTCTGATGTTATATTTGTGTTGCTATATAGCATTGAAATCGGAAAAAAACTGTACAAATCAGAGTTGTTTTGATGCGCTAAGCTGACAGATAAAAATTCGACCAATGACAATAGAAATGTGAACTCAAGTACTCTAGGGAATTACAAGATGAAATATCGAAACCAGATTCAGATCGGTCTGATAGCTTCGGCACCAGAGATAATCACCCCGATTACAAAATCCGCTAAATTGTCTGCGAATGGCTTCCGACAGTTTTGTTCACTTTTTGTATTAGAGAATCCGCTATAAAAAATTGCAGGAATGTCGGCCACGTAGTTAAAAAATTTTCAGATAATGAAACACTAAGCCCATCCGCCCTCCATATAATTTATGACTTTTCAAATCCGCACCAAAATCGTTGCGCATGCAAGTTTATTTTGGTAACAAATAATAGAAATAAAAAATGGACAACACCAAACAGTAAGTTTTAATTCATAAACATTCAAGTTTTTGAACATACGTACATAGTTTTCATTTTCATGCAGAAAAAGAACTACAAACTGTTTGCAATTTGAGAAGATGGTGGAGGCAATGAAGAGGGAGCCGGACATTGGGAAAAATTTTACAAAAAAAGCTCTGAATTCTTCGGGCCCTCCGTTTAAAGAAGTCTCGGAATGGGAAAAGGTATAAGTTCCAAACATAAACATTTGTGTATAAATAAAACAAAAATTGATTGATTCCTTAAATTTCGATAGGTTTGGTCCAACTTGAAGCTATACAAAAATAAATCAGCCAACAATAAGCGATCGCTTAACACGACTGGTGGTGGAGCGTTCTGTGGAACGGGTAGTCCTATAAACGCCGCCGTTGATACCTTCTCCGAATCTACTATAGATTCTTTTACAAGGATAAATAAACTTTTTCATATAAAATCAATACAAAAAACACTGGGAATACAAAAAGGTTACCCGGAAACATGAACCTACATTGGCCTTGTATCTTATCTCTTTCCTATTTATTTTTTGCGAATAGCTGTTTTATCATCGTCTGTTTTTTCTCAGGGGATTAAAACAACACAAACCAATCCGGATTGCTTGGAATTGGTTAGTGAACGAGGCCGACAAAAACTAACAGCATCGATATGAAAGTTCGAAAATGATAAGGAAGTTTTAAGGTTCGGCAATGTAGTTCTACCGGCGGATTTTATAATTAATATTTATCGCGGAAGTCAATGGCCTGTGAATCGAGTCAACTCCCCGGGAATAAAATTTTGCGGATTCTGTAATCGGCATGACTGTTAATTAAGTGCAACGCGAAATTTTTGTGTCAATGCAGTGGTTAAATTTAGAGCTGGCGCTTATTTGTGAACATATTACCGTTAAGTCCGAAATCCGTTAATGCTGACTGGATCGATCAGTTAAAGTCGGGAATTTTCTTTCAATTTGCAGGATTCTGGACTTTAACTAGTTAGTCTGGACATTAACGTATGCATGTTGTCCCGTTAAAGTTCGGAATTAAGAGGGACTAACAGTTTCGTCAGTTTTTCTTGGCTTATTTTATTTCTCCATTGCCAACGAGGATGAAAACTGTAGTTTAGAAATGTATTAAAATTATAGAAAAAAAGTCTATCAAATTGTTCTTTTAGCTTTTTTCAACAAAAATTAATCTATTTTTGAAAACAAAATCTAAGAATTTCTACGAGATTAAAATATGAGATATGTTTGAAAGATAAGTTTTTTCAGAAATCGAAAAATTACATCGCGTTGTTAAATAATCTCCAAAACAGCGAATTCGTTTGTCAATTTTAAAACGGGAATCTTGACAACATGAATTTATGCAGCAGTCATAAGGTCGCATTTTTATAATTAAGGATCTAAAAAACCTTTGGAAAAGTAGTTTTTTATTTACCAGATGCCAAAGCCCAGAGTACATTGTAGTAAACTCACAAAAAATGGGTAGTTAAGTAGGATTTTCCGTAAATAGAAATAAAATCTAAATAATGTCCTTTGTTCTTCGTAAGCATTTTTTTTTTTTTTTTTAAGTGTATACCTACATGCGTTTATGTCGACATTAACTAGTAAGTAGCTATACGTAAAATTCAGCATTTACTAGTTAAAGTCCGGAATCTTGCTATTTGACGAAAATTCCCGACTTTAACGAATCGAACCAGCTAATGCTGAAATTAACTAGTTAATAACAGCATTAGCTGAATTTCCTACTTTAACGCTATCTTGGAACCCTTTACTTTCTTAAAGTATTGTTATAATATTTATTTCATATTTAAAGTGACGTTATGTAACGATTCTAAAAGATAAAAATCGAATGAACAATGTTTTTTTTTTTATATATTAAAAGAATTATTTAAAAAAAAAGCATTTTTCATACGATTTTTGTTCTTACACATAATATTTTTCAACATGTGTATGGTAATTTCGGCATTAGGAACAAGAATTTTTGACAAGGTCGTTAACGAAATATTGCATCAAAAAAAAAAAAAACAATTTATTTTAAACTTTTCAAAAATAAAGTTTTTAAATATTTTGGTTAAGATAGTTGATCATTTTAGAAGCTTTTTCATAAAAACTGCAAAAAAAAAACAACTGAACGGTTTTCGAGAAAATAAAGAAAATGGTTTTACTTGAGGTACCACAAATAAAATCATTTTCAGAACAAAAAGTAACCAACAAAATAGCCTTACCCTGCGTTTTTGAAAAAAACAAGATATTTATTTTTGATCCTAAGAAATCGAATGGCGAATCTAATGAAATTTAAAATAAGACAATACGGCTTTCGAAACGTTTTAGACTCTTCTATGTTATGACTATATTTTCAGTAGGATAATAAGTATATCGTTAACCCCTTTAAAATAATGGTTCATTGATAAAATTTGGTAGAAATGTTCCATTTTTCATGGAAACCAAACATAAGAAGATTTAATGAAAATAGCAATGGTAAAAGGGTGTTTTTTTTTCGGGGAAGTGAAAAGTGCAATACTATACCATAACACTTATGAAAAAAAAGCTACCCTCATGAAATTTGGTGTAAATGCTGAGAGTGCCACGAGAATCAAGGATCAAAAGAGTATATAAAAATATTAAGTAGGGAAGGGTGGTTTTTAGGAGGAACGGGATGGATAAGACCCCTGTGACCCCCTTCTGGCTACGGCCTTGTGTCCAGCAGTATGTTTTAATCTATTGTTAAGGTTTTGTCTTTCTTTATTTTAATATGAATTCTCAAAAATAATCAGCTGACCTTATACGAGTAAGTTAACACGTCGCATTTACATGCACCTTATTATGAATTGCCAGGTCAGCAAATCATGAACGAGCCAGTTATGATTTCCCACGATTGGCGGATATCATATATCGGCACGTTTTGGGGTAAATGCACGGGAGCCTTGAAGGTTGCTGACTCTGCGAATCATCGTGCAACGGCAAGGCAAATGGTTATGTGAGGTATAGGTAATTAAGTTAGGGATAAATTAGTCTTGATTGGACAGTCAATCGAATCAGTTCCGTTATTTTAATAAATATATTTAAAATATAATTGTTGTATATTATTTTCAGTAAGTCGAACAGTTGGGCCGGCCCCTCGGGGGGCAGGCGTTCGCGTTTTTTTTTATATAACGGATCGTGAATCCGTTTATTGGCGCCCGAGCAGGGATTGGCAAACTGCATCCTTTTCGCCCAGGAATCAATGCCAAGTTTGGTACGCTTCTTTGAAGTGAACATAACTATAACCATGGGAACATAGTTATCATTCCATACTTGTGCATAACCTTTCACATAACCATGGGAACATGTGAATATTCCAAAGGGCTAGAGGATGTGGTGTGAAGTAAATCGTGCCATTAGTAGGACTCTTTGAAAGTCCAAACGGGATAACACGATCCTTTCATGCCAGTCTCACGTTTTGAACCACGTATTGAACGACGCGACGCAGTGCTAAAGCGATTCCTTCTTTTTTTTTGCAGATCTCTCCTCAAAACCGTTTAAAGAAAAAAAAGAAATGCTCTTATTGTGAGTGAAAAAAAGAAAACAAGCAAAAAAAAAAAAAAAAAAAAAAAAAAAACTTCATAAATTCATGTGAATAAACTAAATAGAAAAAGAAAAAATTATATAAAAAGAAAAGAAATTTGTTTCTGAAATTAAATTGAATTACGAAAAATTAGAAAAGAGAAAATATTCTGTTTATTGTGCAATAAAAAAAAAGGAAAAAAAAAGCTAAATACGAAATAGCCAATAAAGAATCTTAATGAAAAATTTCATAAAAGTGTTAACGTGCTAGTGTTTGAAAAAATAAGAAATATTGTGTGAAAAAAGCGAAAAAAAAAAAAAATTAAAAAAATAAAAAAAATTGCAAATAAAAGCAAAGAAAGGAAAAAATAATTTTTAATTCTTATTGTGCCTTGTGTTTTGTGTCCGAGAAAGTATTAAAAAAAAAGAAAAACCTGTTGATATTGTGCGAAAAGAGCAAGGTCGAAATTTGCCAATAAAAAATTAGATACATACATCTTTTCTTATATACATAAGGTAAGCCTACATTTTTATATTTTAAAATAAAATGGACCAAGTAACACAGCAAATTGTGGAATTGACTGGCGCTGTCAGTAACTTGATTAGCCAATTAAAGGGTTTCGACAGGCGTATCCAACTTATCGAGGATAATGCCGCGTCGACAAGTTCGACTGCTCCTTCGGTAGCAGCTCCGGTCGTAGGTCGGGGCTATGAGCTCAATCCTCCACAAACGGAGGCTGAACTCAGGGAGATAAGTAAATTGCCCGACTGCGTTAAGGAGCTGCAGGTATTTAACGGTAACCCTACGCAGTACGTATCATGGATACACGCTGTAGAGGGAATACTGAAGGATTATGACATAGTAAAGTCGAAGCCCCTCTACAGGGCCATACTCCAACATGTTAGGGGTAAGATAAGGGGTCCTGCCGACGCTGCTCTAGTGAGTTACAACATCTTTGATGGGGACTGGGTGGAGATGAAGTCTTGTTTATCTCTGCATTACGCAGATAAGCGAGACTTAAGAACTCTAGAGCACCAGCTCAACCAGCTTGCTCAGAAAGGCAGCAAGCTGGATGAATTCTACGCGGCTGTTAACCATCAATTGTCACTGATGGTTAACAAAATTAAAACAGAGACATATAGCGAAGAAACTATAAGAGCTCTTGTGGAAACCTATAGGAATAGGGCTCTGGATGTGTTTGTGCGTGGCCTTAACGGCGATATATCGCGAATGCTCATGATCCAGAGGCCCAGAACGCTCCCGGAAGCGTATTCCGCTTGTTTAGAGATACAAAATCTCAACTATAGGAGCAATTCGCTTCATAATTATTCCTACTCAAACACAATTACGTCTCCACTTAACCAAAATTTCAAAAGCTTGGAGTTTAAACCCTATATGCCTCCGAGAAGGCCGCAACAGAATTCTGCAGGGAAAAATAATAGATTCACCTGGAGCTCTCCCCAAGATAATGGTCCTCCACCAAAGACTGGGCCGAAGCCATTAGAGAAAATGGATTATGACCGAAGCATTCAAAGCAAACAGGTCAATTATGTGAATTGCCCAAAACCAAATCCATTCAAACGTAGGGCGGCTTCTGACAATTTTCCCAATAAACAGCAGCGTCTATATAACATAGACGTAGAAGATGAAGTGGAGTTAGATGAATACTCCGCTTCTGCAGAAGAGGCTGCCTGTGATGAGCAGATAAATTTTATGACAAAGGGCCATCCAGCGTACCATACATAGAGTACGCAACTAAGGATGGAGCCTTGTTGAAATTTCTTGTTGATACGGGGGCCAACAAGAATTTCGTGAGCTCCAAAATAAATCAGCCCACCGTGTTGCTTGAAAAACCATTTAATGTGCAGTCTGCCGCGGGAAAAATTAGAATATCACGTTATGTCAAGGGAAGGTTCTTTGCAGAAGCGGGCAATGATACGCTGGTCAGATTTTTTGTCCTACCAGGACTTGATTCCTTCGATGGGATTATCGGAGATGACACGCTCAAAGAGCTTGAGGCTGTTATCGATAGGAAAAACAATTTTCTGACGATAAAGCCTAACATTAAAATCCCATTAAAGGAAAAAACATCGCACCAGGTAAACGTTGTCTTTAGCGAAGATCTTTCCCAAGAGGTTAGGCAGGGTCTACAATCATTGATTGGAAGGTACGAATCGCTCTTTGGACCAATTGACGTCAATGAAGTAATTGACACTTCAATTCAGGCCGAAATTAAAACGAATACAGGCGAGCCTATATACACAAAGAGCTATCCGTACCCGTCATCACTAAGAGAAGTCGTAGAGGAAGAAATAGGGAAACTTCTAGATGAGGGGATAATAAGACCTTCCAGAAGTCCCTACAATTCACCAATTTGGGTTGTGCCCAAAAAACCTAAGGCGAATGGTGAAAAACAATATAGAATGGTCATAGACTACAAGAGATTGAACAGCGTGACTATTTCTGACGCATATCCAATACCGGATATAAATGCCACTCTTGCTAGCCTAGGGAACGCTCGATACTTCACGACTCTAGACTTGACCTCGGGATTTCACCAAATTCCAATGAAACCCTCAGACATTCCTAAAACAGCCTTTTCCACTATGAATGGCAAATACGAGTTTTTGAGGCTGCCATTCGGGCTCAAAAACGCTCCAGCTATTTTCCAACGCACAATTGACGATGTGCTCAAGCCATTCATAGGGAAAATATGTTATGTTTATATCGACGACATAATCGTTTTCAGTGAGAATGAAGAAAAACACTTAGAAAATCTTGACATGGTTTTGAAAAGGCTAAGCGAAGCGCACTTGAAAGTTAACCTTGAAAAGACTCATTTTATGGACACGACCGTAGAATTCCTTGGCTACGTTATAACTTCTGACGGTGTACGACCAGATAATACGAAAATCGAGGCAATCCAGAATATACAGCCTCCCGTTAACCTTAAGGAACTAAAATCATTCCTCGGTCTGACTTCCTACTATAGGAAATTTATTCGTGACTACGCAAAGATCGCCAAGCCCTTGACTAACTTAACGAGGGGAGAAAATGCCCAAGTTAAAGCCAACCAGTCAAAGAAAATCCCAATTAAATTGGATAAGTGTGCGTTAAAAGCCTTCAATGACCTGAAAGTACTCCTTACCTCGGCCGAAGTCCTTGCATTCCCAGACTTTAATAAGCCGTTTATTCTCACGACAGACGCATCAAATATAGCAATTGGTGCTGTTCTGTCGCAAGGCGAAACAGGAAAGGAAAGACCCATAGCCTTCATTTCAAGATCTCTGAGTGGTAGTGAAGAAAATTACGCCACGAACGAGAAAGAAATGTTGGCGATAGTCTGGGCCTTAGACAATTTAAGGTCTTATCTTTACGGAGCGAAAAAAATCCGAATATTCACTGACCATCAACCGCTCACTTACGCCTTAGGTAACCGCAACTACAACGCGAAATTGAAACGTTGGAAGGCAAGAATAGAAGAGTATAACTGCGAATTGATTTACACGCCCGGGAAATCTAATGTCGTAGCGGATGCGCTCTCTAGGCTTAACATTGATAATGAACACTCAGCCGTCTCAGCTAAAGCTGAAACGGAATGCCAAGTGAATACGTTACATAGCGATTCCTCAACGGAAACTGCCTCTGAAAAACAATCTTTAATAGACGATAACAGATCCCAAACTGATACAGCCTTAGAGCATGTCTCTTCTACGGAACCTTCCAATGACGAAGCAGCTTCCACTGAATCAGCCAACGAAACAATGCACAGTGCAGAGCAGGATGCAACAGATCTGATTCCGCATGTTGAGGTACCCCTTAACGTTTTCCGGAATCAGATAATTATAAATGTAGCAAAATCTTCCGAGGCTTACGAGGAACCGCATCCCGGTTACTCTAGGCATAACGTTGCAACCCCATATTTAGACAAAGAAGCTTTGACAAACATTCTGAAGGTGAGACTGCAGCCCACCATTGTCAACGGAATTAAAATTCCGGAGCTTTGTATGGAATTATTGCAGAAGGTCTACTTAGAAACTTTTTTAAACTACAAAATTAGACTCACACAAAGATTGGTAGAAGATGTCAGGGACGAGAATCAAGTGTGGGAACTTATTAGTAAGGAACATAGGCGAGCACATAGAAATGCTCGGGAAAATAAAGAACAACTTCTCGAAAAATATTATTTTCGAAAAATGAATAGCTTGATAACACGTTACGTAAAGACCTGTGACATCTGTCTCGCCAACAAATATGATAGACACCCAGCAACTCCAATGATTCAGCCTACCCCTGTTCCGTCCTACCCCTGTGAAATACTTCATATGGACATTATGGAAATCCAAGGGGAAAAATTCATTTCATGCATTGACAAATTCTCTAAATTTGCCAAATTATTTCATATCAAGAATAAGTCTTCTCTCCATCTAAGGGATAAAGTGATAAAAGTCCTTCATTACTTCACTGTCCCAAAGATGCTTGTCACTGACAATGAGAGAAGTTTTCTTAGTCCCATAATGGTTAACTTCATAAAAATGCTCGATATTCAAATGTATCAGACACCCGTCAATCGTAGCGAAGTTAACGGTCAAGTTGAGAGATTTCATTCAACGATCCTAGAAATCTATCGATGCTTGAAGGCTGAATACAAGGAGTTCAAACTAAGAGAACTGCTTAATATCTCTGTTGATCGGTATAACAACACAATCCACTCTGTTACTGAACGAAAACCATCAGATATGTTTTTTAACAGGAGTACCAGGGTGAATTTTCAAAATATGGCAAATTTTAGAATAAAGGTTAATCAAGAACTGAGAGAAAAAATACGGCAAAAGCAAAAAACCAGAAATGAATGGTATAATAAAAAAAGGTCAATCCCAAAAAAATTTAAAAAAGGGGATATAATTTACACTTCTTTCAAGAGGATACAGGGCAAGCATAAGCCACTGTATCGGAAGGAAGTTGTGGCCAAGGATAATAAGGTCACAATAGTAACAGATACAGGTCGCAAAATACACAAGACACAAGTTAAGCACGTATAAAGTTATAAGACAGATATGCAAATTAAAGACACACATATTCAAGCACAAAGCACGTATTATGAACACGAATGTATATTTAAGAGATATGCTCAATTTAAAATAAAAAATGTAACAGAGCACATTAAAAATACAAAATGTATATTTCACACTGAATGCAAAAAAAAAAAAAAAAAAAAAAAAAAAAGGGAAGGATGGCCTCTAAAACAAAATCCCTAAAACCTTGATTCCTTAAAGAAATTAAAACTTATTAATAATTATTCTTTTATATTTCTTGGCATTGCTCATAAAATTATAAATTACTTTTACAAAAATATTTTCTTATTATTAATATACAAATTACTTCTACTAAATCAATGTATTATATAATGTATAACCTAGCTTGTAAGTTTGCAATTATTTCAATTTAACAATTATCTTTTCCTTGCAAAAACAAGACTTACCATTATGCTAGCAACAGCCGCCGAGGGGATAAACATCTTTAATTACAAGGCGCCCCTCATTTCCCTGAAAGAAGGCAGAGGATGGATAATCGACGGCAGTTTCAAATTGGTGCACGTGATTGACCTTGGGAATTTTGAGAACATGATTGGGAAACTAGATGAAATCGTAGACAACAATCTTAAAGAACAGGATCGCAAGCCATTAATCCAGTATCACCTCAAACAGACTAGGGAGCGCATAAATCTGTTGAAAGGCAAATCACTTCGAAAAACAAGATCGATAAACTGGATAGGAAGTGCCTGGAAATGGATAGCGGGCAACCCTGACGCAGCAGATTGGGATCAAATCCTTCGCACTGAGGAACAAATCGCAATGAACAATAACCAGCAGTACAGGATTAATAACAAAATTTTCGGCATCACTGCAGAGATAACAGGGAAAATCAATCTTCTTATAAACAGAGTCAACAATGGCATAAAAGACACGATTTCCGGCAGAATTGAACAAGACATCCTAAATGAGATTCTCGTCGTTAAAGGAGAAATAAATGAAATCGTTCGTGCTTGCCAGATTGCAAAAAAAGGCCTGATTAACACCAATCTACTAGATAAAGAAGAAATAGCTAGACTCGTCAATGAAATTGAAACGTTACCCTATGCTAACGAGATCGAAGCAATAGAGTATGGAACACCAGCAGTTTTTACCAACGAGACGATTTTGCTCTACATACTATCGATGCCTAAGGTACGAAAGGACGAATTCAACATCCTACAAACAAGAGCATCGATCATAGACAACAAACAAATTGATCTCAATTTCAACAAAATGCTTGTCAACCATGAAGAGACGTACGGCATCATAGATGATTGCCTTTCAATAAGTAACACGACAGTTTGTAGTGAAACAGCATTAGAAAAGGTTCCAGAAAATCATTGCGTGGCAAGACTGTTGAAAGGAGGTTCGGCAACTTGTACTTACCGTACAAACACAAGGAATATTATTGAGCTAATCAACTCCGATACTATCTTCCTAACGAATTTTAAGGGTGAAGTCAAATCTAACAATACCCGGAGATCTCTCGAGGGAACTTTTATCATACAAATGCAAGACGAAACGATCCAGTTGAACAACCAAACCTTCAGAAGCCACACTGCAACAGCCCTACAAGCACTTCCTCCTGCACTGACAAGTATCACCAAGCAGGATAACAAATTAGATTTGGGTTATGTCCATAACATCGGCCTAAAGAACATAGAACGTCTAAGCAATTTGGACGAAAGATTTAAGATCTCTCTTATCGCAGAAGCTTTGGTAATCCTATTGTTCATCATCATCATACTTTACCTGTGGCGGAAGATGCACCCGAAAATCAACTTTCCACCAATCCAAACATCAGCGCATCTCTTTCCTATCAAAGGTCAGCATCCTACCTCACCGAAACGTCCAAATCAGTCGTCCAGTTCTGACGTCACAGCTGATCTACGGGACGTAGATTTTTGAAGGGGGAGGAGTTAACACGTCGCATTTACATGCACCTTATTATGAATTGCCAGGTCAGCAAATCATGAACGAGCCAGTTATGATTTCCCACGATTGGCGGATATCATATATCGGCACGTTTTGGGGTAAATGCACGGGAGCCTTGAAGGTTGCTGACTCTGCGAATCATCGTGCAACGGCAAGGCAAATGGTTATGTGAGGTATAGGTAATTAAGTTAGGGATAAATTAGTCTTGATTGGACAGTCAATCGAATCAGTTCCGTTATTTTAATAAATATATTTAAAATATAATTGTTGTATATTATTTTCAGTAAGTCGAACAGTTGGGCCGGCCCCTCGGGGGGCAGGCGTTCGCGTTTTTTTTTATATAACGGATCGTGAATCCGTTTATTGAGTATAATGTTCCTACCTATGCATCAAATTTTATCAAAAAGCCCAACAAAAAATGAAAACACCCGGGTACTTTAATTTACAATCAGGGAAACTTTTAGTAGGAGAGAGGGGGCACCTTAGGACGCGTTTTACAAAAATCCCTCTAGATTCCTTAAAAAGCGGAGTACTCATTTCAATCTTGAAAATTATTGTTGCTTGTTGATTTACCTTTCAATATGATACCTAAATGTATATAATTATGATTTATATATTTTTTTTATTTTAATAAACTCTTTAAAGTGTTCCAATCTGCCCCTCTGGGGGGGCACATTTGGATAGCTATGGGGCAGTTTTGGACATGTCTCAAAAAATAAAAACGCATTGAAGTAGTTTTTATGAATTTATTTAACAAAAAAATAAATTATTTCAGAACATTACATAAAATAAAAAAAAAATAAAAATATAGGACTGAGTTTTATAGGTATATGTTATTCAATATTCATAATTTGAATTTTAGTCTCAATATCATACAAACAAACAAACAATCATACAAACAAATTATTTCAAAACACAACATCAAATCCAAAATAAATAAAATAAAGCACTGAGTTTTATATGTATGTACACACAGTACACATATCTAAGGTATTATCAGGCGCAGCTTGTCGAATTTCAAGATGACTGGTCCTTGTGTAAATACAGTACTGAAAAAGAAATGTAAACGCTAGTGATATTACCTGTAATATATGTACCATAGTATGTACATAATTTAATATTCAATTTGAATTTCAGTCTTAATACCTACCTATTCATATCATAGAAAAAAAAATGAATGGCATTAATATTCATATGCACATGAATAAACTATTAAATGCAGTTCAGTCACTCTAGTTTGAAGGCCGAAGAATTAAAATTAAGAGGGAACATACCAGCTGTATGGGAAGTACTACCTACATCATTTGGTATTGGTAGTTTGGCAGCTGGAACTGTCCACTTATCTTCTTCCTCAGGAAAATAAAATTTGTTAAACCCGAGCTTCTTTTTTAAAAATATAGATTGTTCAAAGTGATACAAAAGCGGCAGATAAGGACATGTCCAAAAGTGCCCCTCGTGCATTGTCCAAAAGTGCCACAATGTTAATTGTTAATATTTTCGTTGTTTAACATCACAACACATATAAACATTATAATAAAACACTTTTAACTTGTAAAACGAGCATAATTTTAAAATAATATACTCACGTCTGGGAATAAACAAATTTACAAGTTTCGTCTGGAAATACTCTCTTATTAAGTTGGTATCGTTTCAATATACATCAGATGTTTGTTTGGAGCGGAGTTGCCGCTGTAAAATTGTATTAAATTAGTAAAAAGTTTTCATTTAACTACTTTTCAAGATTCATTCAGTACATTCTTTCATTACAGGAAATCCGCAGACTGTATTTTAACAAAAGTTTCTTGTCTTCCGACGAATGTTTCAATGTTCTTAACGGGGAGAGTGGTTGGAAGGTGCTCGTGCGTTATGTTTCTCATGCGAAAAATTACAGAAATTCATTTTTGAATATGTTTGGAAGCAAATACTTTCTTCAAGTCTAATAGATAAATTTTGGTTTAGCTAGACTAAAAGCCTCTATATTTCACTACTTAATTAGAACACGTTTGGTAATGTTATATTTCTCTGGTTCTGATCCTAATTTAAAAGAATATTATTATTTAATAATGTAGTTCTTAAACCTCCATTTAATATTTAATTCTTATTTTTTTTTGTTTTAGCTAAACTAAAAGCTTGTTTCATTTACTTAATTTTTGTCTCGTTTTTAACTAAACTAAGAGATTGTTTATTTAATTTATTAATTTATTTTTTCGTTTTAGCTAAACTAAAAGCTTATTTAATTCTTTTTTATAATTATATTCTTTTAATGACGCAAATAAATGTATGTCTTTCCTTATATAACTGCAATTCAAACAGTAATATAAGTATCTCAAATTGTTAAATTGAGAATTAAAATGTATTGATTATTTTATATTATATTATTTTTTTTTATAAACTTTTTAATAACTGTATACTTTTTAGATATTATTGATTTGTTGAATCTATCTCATTGAAAACTAATAATTCAGATAAAATCCGGCAGACGGCATCTAGGCCATGCTTGTAATAAATTATTAATATATAATTTATTATCTTATTAAATTGTAAATAAAGATTTATCTATCTATCTATCTATCTATCTTAACTACTTTTTTTGAAGTTGTCCTTGACTGCCCCCGTCCTCAACTACCCCGCTCTCCCCTAAATTAATGGGTAAAGGCAACACTGCCGAGCAATAAATTTATTTCTCACAGAACAACATCATACATTTATTTCAAGTTATAGTATGCAAATATTTTCTTCTCTTTGTTTCTTAATCAAAATCACTATTTCTATTCGGTTAAGTTATTTAATTGACAAAATAGTTCCAGAGTTATTCAGGCACAATATTTACAGATGGATAGTTATTGCCTTATCAAATTTAGCAATAATTTGAAAGCATACAATGTAAGAATGTTACGTATGCACATTGTACATTTATGTAGGTATGTATGTACCTAGCACAAAAATTTAATGTTTACTTTGTATACGTTTGTATACCTATGTAATCTATGTAACCATGAGTTTTAACAGAGGAACAATAATTGTACTTATAGGGTTTGATTTAATAGTATTTATAACTTCTGTATATTTGGTATAGAAATGATTGAAATGAATACATTTTGCTATCAATAAGTCAAAGGGGTTAATCTTTTATGCAAAACCAATTTTGAATTGAATTGGAATTCAAAAAACTTCTTGAAAGGAATTTGGAAATCAAAATATATTTTTGGTGATTCATGAAAGTTATATAAAGGATAAAGGACAATTTAGTAGTTGAGAAACCAATTATTATT
Source organism: Melangyna quadrimaculata (assembly GCA_949320155.1). Lineage (NCBI taxonomy): Eukaryota > Metazoa > Arthropoda > Insecta > Diptera > Syrphidae > Melangyna > Melangyna quadrimaculata. Next base: position 5,006,049 of record OX439484.1, on the reverse strand, counting down.
ATATTCGATTTGATATTTCAAAATTGTTTGATTGGGCGTGCCATAAAGTTCTCTTATTATTATAAAGCAGAGTTGTAAAGTACTTAAGTACACTTGTACTTAAGTACTTTTCAAGTAGCAAGTACCTTGTACTTGTACTTGTAATTGACAAAATCAAGCACAAGGTACTTGAAAATCACCAAGTACAAGTACTTTTTCAAGCACTTTCATCTAAGTACATTAACTGGGCACTGTAGTACTGCCCAGTCCATTTTCAAGTACTTTTCAAGTACAAGTACATTTTCAAGTACTTTTCAAATACAAGTCCATTTTCAAGTATTTCTAAAGTACAAGTCTATTTTAAACACTGTTTGAGCCGCGAATGAAATGTTAAGAACATATTTCATATTTTATGAAGGAAATTATGTTATTGTTGTACAGGGTGTCTGCCGGGCAGGTATACTACTTTGTTTTACCTCCATCAAAAAGGAGGTGCCACATCACATACAGCCAGGATTACAATGGAATTACTGCGTGAGCTCTTTCCACAACAAGTTATTTCAGGAAATGGTGATGTTGATTGGCCTCCACGGTCGCCTTATTTGACTGCTCCTGACTTCATTTTGTGGGGATATCTGAAAAGCAAGGTTTATGCAAACAAACCAGAAACGCTTGAATCAAAAAAAATATTCGTGATGAAATTAATGAAATACCGCGTGAAATGTGTGAGAATGTAATGAAAAATGTGCTCAAAAGGGCTCGCATTTGTGAGACTAACAGAGGCAGACATTTGCCTGATATTGTATTCCATACATAATTGCCGACATTAAATAAAACATTTATCAATATAATCTCCATTCTCTTTCATTTAATCGAAATTATAAACAAACAAAGTAGTTTACCTTCCCGGCGGACACCCTGGTATAACATATTTACCTGTCGAACGACTGTTTTCTTTTGCAGGTCTAGTAAACACCCCAAAGCGTCGTGTTCTTTCAGACCATTATTTTGAGCACATTGTCTTATTAAAGTCTAATTCATCTTTTATGAATTCACTGAAACCTTAAAAAATAAAATTAAATGACAAAAAAAAAAAACAGTTTCTAGTTTCACTGAAATTACTTACGGACTGGTAATTAAGTAATACAAAATACTTGGTTTATCACTAACATAAAAATGTCCACTTACGTACAAATTTGATCAATTTTATTAATAATCATTCTAGTTTTACTCGCGTTTCAAACCTGTGCCCTCGGTTAGGTAAATATGTTATACATAAATAACATATTTCGCTTCATAAATTATAAAAATATGTTCATTTAATTTCATACCCGACTCAACAGTGTTTAAAATAGACTTGTATTTTAGAAATACTTGAAAATGGACTTGTACTTGAAAAGTACTTGAAAATATAATTGTACTTGAAAAGTACTTGAAAATGTACTTGAAAAGTACTTAAAAATGTACTGGGCAGTACTACAGTACCCAGTTAATGTACTTAGATGAAAGTACTTGAAAAAGTACTTGTACTTGATGATTTACAAGTACCAAGTACCTTGTACTTGTTTTTTCAAGTGTAAGTCCAAGGTACTTGGTACTTGACTTGAATTTACAGCTCTGTTATAAAGTATGTAGTATTCAGAAATGTATATATATATGTATACTAGTATCGTCCAATGGCCGAAATTCAACGAACAAAAACTGGCTTTGACTCACTCTAAATTAGCCCAGTCAAATTACAAAAAAGGGCTAAATTCGCAAAGCGCGATGTAGTTCTGCCTTTTTGATATGTTGCTGGGGCATGTTAGAGTAGTCTGTTGCTAAGTTTGCAACTTCGAAAAACCTGTGCCATTTTTCCAACATTTTCCTTTATAACATTGCTGTGGTCAAAGTAGGACGCTTAAGTTGGCACTTATTTTTGTACACGTACTTGGAACCCTTAACTTTGATAAAATATAGTTACAATATTTATATCTTTTTTTAAGCAACTTTGATAGTGTATTTAAAAGTTTCGAAAATGTTCATGAAATTACAAGTGAACAATTTTCGGAACTTTTAAAATCGCTACTAAAGTTGCTTAAAAAAAGATTATAAACAATTTATAAACAAAAATCTAGATGATATACATAAATTAAAGTAAGCAAAAATGTATCTACGTTTTATATATTTTACCATGAAAATTAATAATCGTAATTTCTTCATTAAATTTACCGAAAAGGTAAAAGCTTGTTAACCCGTTTTTTATAAAATGCTGCGTGAAGTGAACTTCACAAAGTCGTTTCGGCTGCCAGATTCAAAACGAATAAAGTAGCTGGCTTTTTTTGTTACGTTTGTGTTGGATTGCAAGGGGTTTACACATACCAAGAACAAAAAGTCCCGTTGGTTATGGGTTTTTTATGCACTGGGCCTTATTTGGTGCATCTACCTTACTTGTAATATATGAATTTTGAGTTTATTGTTCGTGCATAAAAAAACTCGAAATAATAATTTGCCCTAACATTACGATGATAGAGACCACGAAAGAAGTGGGTCTTCAATTCTGTATGTGTGTGTCTGTCAATCACTTTGTCTGTACCTCGACCTGCAGCCAAAACTACTAGATAATGTTAAAGCTGAAAAATATTATCCACGCAGAAAAAAGTTTTGATGACAAATAAAAGATAATTTTATTTTCAACAAATTTGATTATGAATAGGGCTGGTCACGAGACGAGAAAAGTCTCGGTCTCACATGACGAGACTGAGACGAGACGAAACGAGACTGCCTTTTAAGCAACCGAGACGAGACGAGACTGTATATTTCTAATCTAATTATATTCCAATAATCAACAGTTTGTCCAAAAATCGTATTTTTGGGAGACGAGACCGAGACGAGACTTAATTATACGAGACCGACACGAGACCGAGACGAGACTTACAAAAGTCTTGCAGAGTTTCGTCTCGTGGGCAGCCCTAATTATGACAACTTTTTACCTCAAACAGTAGCGGATCCAGGGGGGTGGCTATAGGGGCTAAAGCCCCCCCCCACAGCCGAATCATAAAATAATTTGAAATATAGAAAGCAATACATTACAACGTGTAGAACTTTATTTTCCATCTAAAATATTGTTAAGATATGAAATTTGATGGACAAAATACCGTGGTTGGGGCTGAACTATTTGCATACATGTTATGTAATTTTTTTTCTAAGCCCTAAGATTGGGGCTGAAGCGAATTTGACAAAAACTAAGTTGGGGGCTATGAATATAGATATTTTTAATGTAACGACAATCTTTCTCTAAAAATTAAACCCAGAAAATTGGGACGAAAAAAAGAGCTTTGGCGCAATAAGGTCTGAGAATATTGGACAAAAAACATAGCCAGGGTTAAGCAACTTACTTCCTACAAACTGACCTTATTCCAGAGAGTTTTGGGGGCTCAAGTCTAGGGACTGTCAAAGTCCGAAGTTGGGGCTAAGGCTTGAAGAGATAAGTAAAAAGAGATCAAAATGGTCGGGGCTTTACATTAACTTATCAAATGCCCCAACTGTATATACTAAAAACAAAGCTAATTTACAGAAAGAAACGCCTTTGAGGCTTAAACCATTGGAGAACAACGGGATGTCAAGTTTCGTGTATGTTTAATACAACAGGAATTGTTTCTTACGGCCTTGGCTGGGCTTAGAAATTTTCGGGTCTACGTTTTCAAAATTTGAAAGGTCCAAGGCAATTGTACATACAAAACATAGAAATTCTCTAGTCAAGGAGTCAAATTCCAAAAGCGTGAGTTTTCTCTGTGCGCGCTCAGAAAATCATGCAAAAGCAAATGAATATTTGCAATCCCTCTAGACTCTAGAGTGACGTACAAATTTGTCGACATATTTTTTTAGCATGAATACCTATAAAGCGTATGCAGCGTATACACGAAAACTCATTCACTCTGGCAGAATTGGGCCGCGGCTTATTTCTTAGAGCAGCTTTGTCTTATGTCGTAAAGTGTCAGTTTGAACAAAAAAGTTTCTCTTTGATTTAGATAATTCAGGAAAATGAGATATTAGAGGACTAATACCGTGTCAAAGCACATATATATGAGCTTTTGCCAGTACGAACACTTAAATATAATTTTTCTGAACTAGCCAATTAAAAACAGTTTTCAAATATTGTCAAAAATGGAAAGTTCAAAACATACCCACAGCTAATTTAAAAATATAACTACATAATGTAGGTACCTAATCAATTTTTAAATAACATATATATGGCTAAAAATTACTGTGCTACAGCAATTATGAATAATTATTATTGTACTTTGTATTGAAAACTTTTTGAAGCGCAACAGGAGCGGATATAAAGGCACACAAAAAACGGATATCATTAAAGGAAAAGGAAAAAAAATACTTGAGCCTTAAAGGTTAGACAGCACTCGCCGGAACTGCACTGCACACTTCACACGAATTCGTATGAAGTTCAGTTGCCGCTTAGTGCGATATAGCTCCTTAAATTTCATAAAAAATAATGGTTTGCCGCGTTGTCGTGAAGTTTAGTTCGACTGAAGTTGAGTACGGACTTGCATTAAACCTAAACTGATCTCTATTACTTGTTATAAATTATAAAATTTATCTTGGGACAAGCAAATTTTATTACTTAAGGTCTCAAAATGGATCTCCAAACTGCAAGCCCCCCCCCACAGCCAAATCCTAGATCCGCTACTGACCTCAAATCGATAGTTTCGGAGATATATATCAATTTGCGTTTTACAAAATGGCGGATTTCCCAAGGTGGATGGCGTCAATTATTTTTTTTATATAAACCATCATAAAATCTAAATCTTGAAACATATTTTACTAATGCTTCTGGGGATTAAAATGTAGATCATTGCATAAAATTTCCCTTGCAGCTGAAAAGTGTTGTTGTTTCCAATTTATTTAATTTTTTATATTTTTCAAATCGGAACATTTACGTTCCGCAGCAGCACTGCTACGCGGTAAGCAGCAAAGCTCCAACATACAACAATAAATTGTCCTTACCATCTTTTAATTTTTTTTATCAAACGCCAGTGTGAAACATGGTCATCAGTTTTAAAAATTTAGGTGAGTGATTTTCTCCAATTAGTTTTCTCCACTCTTTATTAATCAATTCTAGGTTCGTTATGTTTGGTGAGAAATGTCTCGTCAAACCTCTAAAACTGATGGCATTGTTCCAGCAATGACGTTTTTTTTATATTTAAATATTTTAATAATTTTAATTTATTGTTTGAAAAGTTATCATTGTACAGATCACAGAACACCAACACAGAGACAAAGGAAGAGAACTGGGGTGAAAAAGAACTTGAGTGAAATCATAGGTAGGCAGGTAGAAATGGCGGCCACGGGCATTCTAGCCCATAGCCCAATTAGCGCTGAAGTGCGACGTTTTGATACCATAACTCGTTAGAACCTGTGGATGGAATTGAAGAGAGAGAATATGGGCATCTCCTCAGGATATCATCCATTTTTATTTGAGTTTAGAAAAGGATTTTGCTGTAGCTTTTAGCACAATCATCAGAAAGTGGGTCGCTCACTCAACCAGACCAGCACTCGCACCCGCACCATCCACAGTTAGCCCACTGGGCCGTTCGTTGGCTGGCACTGGAGTGTCTACTGATCTGATTGAATGATCATCCAGTCGCTGTGCACCACGAACCCTTACCAGAACCCTAGTCCACATTCCTGCGATCATATGGAATCGATGGAGGGTATAATGCAGAAGTAGCCGAAATTTGTCCTAGAGCCATTTCGTCGTGTTGAGGAAAGAAATCAAGTCTTTGATCTTCATTTCAGAAAGTTCGTTAATGTGGTGTGATACTGATTTACTTATAAATTTTAAGTGTGGTCGGGGTCGTATGTTAGGTATATGGTAAAGTAAAAAGATTTTTGAAAGATGAGTTGCAAATTAGCTTTGTAGGTGGTAGGTTTTCATGGACAGCAAAAAGTGGTAGAAATACCACTTTAGTGGTAGAAGTCCCAACACTGCACCCAAGGAAACAAACAAAAAACCCTGATTATTTCGTTTCTTTGTGTAAAATGTGCAAAAGATTTTTAAGAAAATTAAAGTAAAACATCTACGAAAATATCTTTCAACTGTTTTCTTCGTGTGATTTATTATTAAAATTATTATGAAACTTTTGAATGCTTCTCCCCTGGAAAAACTTTATACAGCTCTTTATGTATACCTACACCTAGATCAAGATATACTATTTTATTGAACATTGAAGGTATAGGTAGAAAAACTTCTTTGCATGGTTAAATACTAACAAACTATTTTTTTTAAATAATTTATTCACAAGGATTTTTGTATAATCGAAGAACAAAGACAAAAAAATATTGGTAGGTAGGTATACCTTCGTACAAGTTTTATTACTTTAAGAAAGTTTTATTTATTCCGTATTGATTTCGTGTAAATTTATGCCTGATGGTTTTCTTCTTTCTTTACTTTTTCGAGCGTAATAGTTTGATTGTCGTAAGACATGAAGCAATTTTTGCCAGTATTCAGACTCAGAGTACAATACATATAAATAAAAAAGTACCAAATAAATATTAAATCCACTCAATTGCACATATCAAACTTATCGAATAAAAAAATAAAACATTAATGAAATCGATGTTTACTTTCTTTATGAAATACCATGAATCTTTTTTCGATGCTACTCCTATAGAAAGACAAATCTATTGTCAAAGTAGGTAACTATTGTGCGGTGATTCACTTTATGTGTTACATAAGTTTGTGTTTCAGTATTTTGCTTTGTTGTATATTTTTGTTTTTATTTTAACTTAAGTGATAAAGGTTCTTTATTTATGAGTGTTCAAGTTTATATAGATCAAGAGAAGCATTCACTTTATTCCAAAAACTGTTTTCATTTTGTGTTCGCAGACAACAATATAATGTTTGGCATAATATATAGGTATGCCACTGTAAAAGCACAAATGGGTACATTTTAGGATTAACGGTTTCGGCAAAAGTCCGAAGTATTTTGTTTTCATATTTCTTTTTGGACTTTTACTATGATGCATTTTGTAAGCAAGCCACCTAATGTACTTTTGAACCAAAAAACTACCGCCTGCAGCAAGACTGAATTGTATATACCCTATGGGGAGCAAGGGAGTTGTGTGACCGGGTCAGAGGACGCAAAAAGGGATTAAGAATCCTTGTAATGCCACCAAGAGTACAAACAAAAACCAAAGCTTTTGAAACAAAGTGCTGGAGTAATATTGAAAACAAAACATTTCGCACTTTTAACAATGCCACTGGAAAATTCTTAATTTTAGGTACTGGTAAATTCTATCTAACGTATTAGGTATATGGAATGCATACCTACTCTTCGTTTTAATAAAATAAATCTCCTTGAGGCATATTCATAGTCGCAGATAGACCCAGGTTTCATTAAACAACAGTTTAAGACAAGTTTGGCTCAATGAATACAGACCGATTGTAATTAAAAAATTGTTAGTTTTATATTTTTATAAGATAATTAACTTGGTATACTACACAAATAGCTTCAAATATTTTGAAATGCTAAACTTAAAAAAATAGAATCAACTTCCGAAAATTCAACTTAATCTATGTTTAACTTAGACCCAGGTCTAAAATGACTATGAATACGCCCCTTTGTGCTCATCATTTAAAGTGATTCTCCGTACAGAAGAAACTTTTGACTTTTTGTTCTAGCTCATCTAAAATGCGTAAGCGGCTCTAACAGTTCTGATTTTTACTGTTTTTCAGACTTTTGTAAACAAAAACAATGAATAATCGTAATAAGAGGCTCCAACATTTGTTGAGTAAATTCGGATTTGTATTTGAATATTATTTAGATATCTGTTGGTTCTAAGTTGTTTAAACAGAATTACGTTTGTTGTTTTCTTATGTAATGTATAGTTTTTGGCGCGTTTTATTTAACTTGTTTTAGTAAATATAATTTAAAAATTATACCTCTTGGCTGGGTCGCACATACAAAATAAATGCCACCTCCAATCGGTCTTGGACAAACGTATCTGTAATCAAGGGATCAAATAAATATCAATGGATGAATTTTTTGGTTAATACAATTATCCAAAAAGTTGATTTGCTATTACGCACCTAAGCCGTCATCATGGACTGCAAGACTTAAATTTTTTTTATAAGCCTTACCACACCGTTCGACTCATATACTTTTTTTTGGTTCACTTTCACGGCTCCTAACCTTTAGCACCTCATATATGGGATATTCGCTAAAAAAAGTATGCCATGTAAAAGGTAAGTAATTGGTCAAAAAAGGTCAACTAGTTTCAGAAATTGGTCAGCTACAGGAAATTTGTAATCAATGGTTAAAGTTTTTCAAGGTCACCAACTATTTTTGGCATCTCATTTATGGTATATTCACAAAACTACTACTTTCAGTAATTGGTTAGCCATTGTTTTTGTTGTAATTTTTTTTTTTTTTTTTAATTTTCAAGGTCAAAACTATTTTTAGCAACTCATTTATGGGATATTCGAAAAAAATATACACCATATAAAATAACCTATGACTGACCAATTACTGAAACTAGCTGACCTTTTATCATGAGTCGTTGGCCTTTCAAATAGTATACTTCTTTGGCGAGTATCCCACAAATGAGGTACTAAAAGTCTTATAAGACTACTGAAACTAGCTGACCTTTTATTATGAGTCAGCGGCCTTTCAATTTGTATACTTTATTTGCGAATATCCCATAAATGAGGTGCTAAAAGTTTTATATGGCCTTGAAAAACAAAAAACTCCAAAAATTCATATAAAATAACGTATGGCTGACCAATAACTGAAACAAGCTGACCTTTTATCATGAGTCAGTGGCCTTTCGAATGGTATACTTCTTTATTTTAGCGAATATACCATAAATGAGGTGCCAAAAATAGTTGGTGACCTTGAAAAACTTTAACCATTGATTACAAATTTCCTATGGCTGACCAATTTCTGATACTAGTTGACATTTTTTGACCAGTTACTGACCTTTTAGATGGCATACTTTTTTTGCGAATATCCTATATATGGGGCTAAAGGTTAGGCTCTGAAAGTGGGCTCACACGGCAATATTTGCTGTGGGCTCTTGGTCTTATACTATTTATATGCAATAAGTAAGTCTTGTATGCAATACTGCATTTTTTAAAATACAATGCATTAAAAATGCAGTGAAGGAACTTAAAAATCATATTAAATTAAATAGCTGAGTGGCCTACACTAGCTATAGGGTCCAAGATATTCTCCGTAGAGCCAAATGGTTGCAAGACGCACTCAAAGCTTCAATCTCTGAGTCCATCTTACAGACATATGGCCCCACAGAAAAGGTCTTAAACCCCTATTCAAATCTAGGGCGCTCAGCTCTTTAGTTAAATACAATTTTTAAGTTTCTATATACTTGGTAACTGGATAAAATGCATTTTTAATGCAGCATTACGTACAAAGGCCCCAACCCCGACATCCAAGACTTTCATATTTGCATGAATAGTATGGACCTACACCTATCTTAAAATTTTTGTTATCGCTCACATCCAAAAATTTATGTGGGCTCTCGGTCGAACAGATTCCTGGCTTTCAAAACTAGTATAATACTTCATTGTAAGTGTTGCCGTTGTTTTTAATAATTTTTCATTTTAATTATTTTTTTTTTAAATTAACCATACCTCCGCGGTGATATACATAGATCCCGCTTTCATAGTATAAATGCTTGTTTTTGACCCCTCTTCACAAACCATTATCAATTTTTGGCGCCGAAAATTATCGTACTCTCCCATGACAGGGGATTTTTGATAAGGGATTTGTGAATACACCTATTAGAAGATCAACGTCTACATCTAGACCAAGCTAGGAAATTTTCCCATTTGCCTAAGGCATGTGTGATCTGATCCCCTATGGGTATCGTCTAGTCCCATGTACCGATTTCGTGCTGCAGTGGGCCTCCGCTTGCTTTTTGGTCACTGGTCGCCAACAAAAGTAACACCACGCTTATGAGACCAGACTACAAACTACCTGTATGTTTTCTTAGTTATTTTATGATCAAGTCCTTTTATTATTTTACTATCACTCACAATATTTGTCACACTGCACAAACATTATCTATTGTAGCGGGAACTTTTGTAATCATACTTAAACGAATTCGGAGAAATCCTTTTATTCTTTTCTACCTGTATTCAGCTCTTGGTATCAACACGTATTGTTCTATAAAACAAAGACAAATTCTATTTTGTAATAGCAGTTTCTTAAAGATTATTCCAGCAAAAGGATGTGTTTTCAAATTTTCTAAGCAAATATAAAGTATAAAAAAAAAAAAAATGAAAAATGGCAAAAAAGTCTCTTTTGCCTATGAATTATTTATCTATCGACAAAAATTGCGTGGCAAAAGAAAAATCGATAAGGATCAAAGGACACAAATGATTAAAGCCTACAAGTTAAAATATGATCTCATTAAATATCTAATAGCTGTTAAATTGGACACCATGTTGAACTGCAGCGAAAATGAACGTGAATCGATGAAAGAAGTCATCCATTTTAAAAAGAGCCTCAAGAAAAAAATCAAGAAGATGTTGAAATCTGAGACAAATAATAATAACTCCGATGAGGAGCAATCGATTGGAAAATGATAAAATGTCATCATCAGGTGCTGTTGTTTTTGTTTTTTTTTTTTTCTTAATGAGTTTTGGATTTTTGTTTTAAAAATGTTTGTATGTCGGCTTTTCGAATGTTTAATAAAATTAAATATTTACATAAATTTTAAGCAAACCAATTTTATCTTTTTTTTATTTCTTTTGAATTTACTTATTGGAAAATAATCAGCCTTATCGGGAATAAAATTTTCCCCAGATTTTTTCCCCCGTATAAGACTCTCCAATCATAAACAATGTTCGAAAAATGGGAAACAACTCCAATGAAAAAAGTAGATATCGCAAATCTATTTTCCGGGGGAAAATTAATGATGTTTCCCTGAAAAAAAAACTCACCTCAATTTAGTTGAAGAATTTTAAAAATAGAAGCATATTACTACCTATTCTTGAAGGTTTTATAATTTTTTACTTGGTCTAAATATAGGCATTTTAATAAAATCCAACATCACGCAGTTTACTGATTAGTCCATTGGTATTGGTATGTATGGCTGTACGTTCACTCTACAACAAGCTAGTGACTTAATGGGGAAACGATCTAATCGATTTAACCGATCTATATTTCGTTTTTTTTTCTATACATTTTTTAACACATTTTGGAACAAATTCACTTAACACTTTCGGGTTTTATAGTAACACAGTTTTGCACAGAGAGAGAGTGAGATCAAAAATACTACAGCAACAAAATAGACAAAAAATGCTTTTTTCTTTACCTTTTGACTATTTTTACCCGTTTCTATTACACAAGAATTGAATTTATTATGCAAATTAGGTCACAAATAGTTCAAATATTTAATTTGATTTCAAAAAATAATTTACAAACTTTGACAGATAAATAATTTCAGAATATAAATTCTCTCAGAGTATTTCGAAACTGATTCGAAGTAATTTCCGGGGGAGATTGAATCCGGGGGAGATTGACGATCGGAGTATTCAACTCCTGGGAAAAATAAAAATCCGGGGGAAAAACAATTTCCCCGAAATTGCCGATAAGGCTGAATATTTAAGTATGTATTGTAAATATAGGTGCATACGTATGTATGTATGTGTTTGTACCTACGTATATCTGCAAATTTAATAATTTTCACCTACAATTTCAATTGGGTCGAAAAAATACAAACATCGTATGGAAGGGGAAATTTTCTAAAAAAAATCACTTCAAACAGTACAGGACACAATTTTACAACAACGGTAACATCTACGATGCCCTACGATTATCCTTTTTTCTACTTTCGAATCCGTTCCAAAGTTGTTTTCAATGTTTGTTTTTATTTAAAGTAGTACTATGTACGAAAATAGGATCAAATGTTAGTTCTTCCGACATTTTGCAACAGAATGTCCAAAAAGCTCTGTTTATTTCAGTTTCAAAGTACATGCTATAGAATGAGCCAGTTAAGATTTTGCGAATTCGATCATTTTTACAGTCGAATCGAGTTACAAAGTTGGGCCCTAGAAACCCCTTCTATTTTTGACCCTTATTGTGAAGATCAACTATAAATCAATAATTGAAATTTATCAATAAATTTTATTAAATGTGAATTTATTTCCGAATGCTTCGAATCAGTTCCGAAATACTCTGAGAGAATTTATATTCTGAAATTATTTATCTGTCAAAGTTTGTAAATTATTTTTTGAAATCAAATTAAATATTTGAACTATTTGTGACCTAATTTGCATAATAAATAGTTTTAATGTGCACAGAATATAAGCATTTTTTCTAATTTCAAAGTTTTCGGATCGGCTCGAATGTTTTGCAAGGCTTCAATTTGTCCTCTATTTCTTGGAAAATATCAACAAATGCATCCTTCCATAGCCGGAAGTAAAAAAAAAAAACTGGAAACGGAGCAGAGTACGTACAGATAAATTTATTTGTATCTGAAAATCAAAACATTTTTACTTGCATTTGGCTTTCCAATTGAAAAAGGATTGGATGTATTCCTCAAACTCCCCGCATTTTAGCCATTTCAATGAATGCAGGATTATTTAAATCATGTTTTATATTTTATTTATTCATCTTCTTATTTTATATTTTGTTTTTATTTTATTATGATTTGCTTTCAAAACTTCTAACAGACGCCAACCCCCAATCACAATAATACAAATATTGTGAATGCATTCACAATAGCACAATATTTTATCAATTCAAATTAATTGGTTCAATATTTAATCACTGAACAGAACGTGGTTTGTTTGTGGTCTAATTTTAAAATGTTTATTGGAAATTTGGTTCTTTATTGACCTGACCGCAAGTTTTCGATAAATTAATAAAAACACAAACAATTTTTGTCAAATAATTTATGTATTTAAAAATGTTTATCTTATGTATTTCGAGCTCATAATTGTGTGCTCATCTTCAGCGAGCGTTTAGTAGAGTGTCTAGTAAATACATAAATTATTTGAAAAAAATTATTTGTGTTTTTATTAATTTATCGAAAACCTGCGGTCAATAAAGAACAAAATTTCCAATAAACATTTTATCAATTCATTTTCATAATACAATTTGAATTGATGTTTTCTATTAATCGTCAATCGGTTGGTAGTTGACCTTCGCAATTAGGCTGATTTTCTTTAAAAGAAATAATTACCGATCCCGTAAAAATGTTGAAAAAAAAATTAAATTTGTATGTGTCATTCTTATGTACTTGTACATATAATTCATCATTACGAAATAAAGGTCAAGGGGGATTATTTTTGATAGACAATTTAAAATTTTATAAGTTTTGAAGGTATATTAAAGGTTTAAATACCGTTGCCAATTCTTGCTTATTTGCTTTCGATATAGGTATGGATAATTAAAACTAGAATTGAAGAAAAAATAAAAAAAAAGATAAAAGAAAATATTTTTTATCAATTTTGGTGTATCATCATACAAGAACATCAACTATTATTCAACAAAAAACTCACATATCCATTAATGTTATAAAGACAGTGTACAAAAAAATGTCGTTGTTCCATTTATGCGGAATCGTTTTATATTTGTATGTGTTTGTTTGCATTAATTTAAATTGCGTTTCACGATATTTTTCTTTGCAATTTTTATATTTTAAAATTTTAAACAACGTACTACACTCAAATGTAGATACATTTGTATGTCCCTACATTGAATGTATGTATGTTGTTTTTGAATAAAAATATATAATAATTATTGTTTTCAATCGATTGCAAAACTCAACTACTAACTAACCTACAAGCAGCGATGCATATGGTGATAACCGTGTCCTTGATAGATGAAATTAAATCCTGGATTCCCTAAAGGCATTCCATTTCGATAGACATAATGATAGATTGATTTTTAATTTAGTTGTGTTCTCCTGAGGTAAGTTAATTTGTAATAGACATACATACATACGAAACATATGTATTTTTATTCGAAATTAACTTTAAAGTTTGAAGTGACATTTAAGGTTAGACCGCAATAGGCGGAACTGCACTGCAGCGAAACTGCGATTCACAATAATTTGTATGAAATTTTATGAAGTTCAATTGCTGGTTAGAGCGATATAGCTCATACAATTTCATACAAATCTCGACTGAAAAGGTAAAGTACCTTAAGTCAATTTTGATGATTTTTCAGGATAGCAAAAAAAAAAAAACACTTCTGTACACACTGTATTGAACAAAGCATTTAGATGTCAAATTTTATGATCTTTTTTTTTTTAAATTTATTTCCAAAAGATAATTTTAATATTTCGTCCGTTATAAGGAAAAATATGACTTAAGATAGTTTGGCTTTTCTTTAAATTGTATTTTATATTAATTTCCGAAATCTTAAGTTGAGATAAGATATTCTACCTCGTTTTTTCGAAGGACGTTTTCAATTCTTATGTCCATTTAAGATGATTTGCGTGTGCAAAAGTGGAAAAAAAGATGATATTTTCAGCTTTTTATTTTTAAAACTTAAAGTCTTTAAAATAAAAAAATCACATTTGTTCTATAGAGATAAACTTTAATAATGACAAAAAAAAAACTTAAAAAAAAACAAAGACTTGAATTTCTTAAAAAAAATATAAAATCACATTTGGTTTACAGAAAAAAATTAATTAAAAAAAGAGAAACAGTTTAGTTTATTTAACTTTGTTTTTAAAGTCAATACAAACGTAAAATTAAATTATGAATTCATTGAAAAAAACTTAAATCGATTTAATTTTTTATTGTTTCATTGTTTTACACCGCTTGTTGAAGGAGTCTCTGTCTCTGCTGAATTCAACTGGTTGCCTATTTTCTTTTCTTTGAACTTACAATTCGCAGAATGGTAATAAGTACATAGGTAAATACCTTTTTTTGTAATAATTTTTCAATCTCGTATAAAACGGGAGCACTAGGATATCTCGCAACCTGAAAACTTGAATAACGAAATCCTACATTTTTTTATAAATCTCGATATACGAAATCTCGAAAACTAATAAACCCGCTTTTCATAAACTCGCAATAACAAAATCTCACTTTTAACAATCTCGCATTTACACAACCAACATTTTTGCACTGAAAAATAAAATCCTGCAAATGGAAAATGAAAAATCAGAGGCCCAAAAGGAAGATAAAATCCTTAAACCAGATACAAATAAACTGAAAGCACACCAACTAACAACATAGGCGCCTGCCTGAGACTAAGCGGAGCGACGGAGTCGCGTGAGCGGGACGGAGCACCCAAAAAGGGAGTTAAAATCTTATGTTGACATAAGATGATTTGCCTTTTCACACTTTTTCGGATTTTTTTTAAGTATTTTATCTTATGTCGACTTAATGATGACTTTTGTTTCCGTTTGCACGCGCGAATATATCTTAAGTCAACTTAATATGATTCACGATTTCACAATAATAAAAAAGTCTTAACCCAGTATATCTTGACTGAAAAGGTAAAGTATCTTAAGTCGACTTAAGATATTTCGCGTTTTTTTTGTTGAACCTCAGTGTCATTCTAAAGGACTACAGTTCTGACTTATCGGCATCCTTCTATCTCACTCATTTGCTTACTTATAGACGAAACCAACTTCATCTTATGTTCAAAAGACACATCTCTACACGAGTTAAAATATCTTAAGTCCACATAAGATTGTGCGTTCTGCTCAATTTTAAAACCTAAAAAAGACTTAAGATTATATTGGCTTAAGACTTTTTTATTTTTGCGAAATCGTAAATCATATTAAGTTGACTTAAGATATTTTCGCGCGTGCAAACAGTAACAAAAGTTATCCTTAAGTGGACATAAGATAAAATATATAAAAAAATTCCGAAAAAGTGTGAAAAGGCAAATCATCTTATGTCAACATAAGATGATTTTTTGAATTAAAAATTGAAAATTGTATCTCCCTAAGTAGTTATAAGATATTTTACCGTTTGCAAACCTAAATAAATTCCCGTAATAACAAGAACATAAGATATTTTTTAGCGTAGTTTGGTTCTTGATTTCCTTTAGTGCGAACGTTTTTCTTTAAGTGAATGAGTTTATAAATCAGTTCTTTTTTCATTTAGTGTTTCAGTTAGTATTTCAGATAGTGTTGTTTTATACGCGATTGAAAAATTATTACAAATAAAACACATACATACAACAAAAAAAGGTATGTAAGTGTTATTAAATCCTTTGTTAACTACAAGAAATCTTTTTTGATTCAAGGATAGCTCATAAATTAAGCGGTGTAAATAATGCGCTTCAATTTCTGGCATTTGGATAAACCAAGAGGCCACAGCAAATATTTTCAAACCCCCATCCCCGCCAAAGGCTGAAAAAGAAACCTACCAGACGGTTGTTTTTGATACCGCGATATATGCACCTAAAAACCCACATTCTCATATTTTGGTTATCTATCCACTCCCAAAATTTGCTGACGGCTCTTGGACTGTAACTACTGTCCTTTCTGCGACGATGAAAACAGTTCCTCAGACAAAAACGACAGTGTTGACAACGATGGCCAAAACTAGATTCGGAATAATGATAAAATATGAACAGTCGTATGCGATGTTGTCCGTTTCTCAATATTTATAGAAGTGAAGTCGGATTTGGAATACCAACATACGACTGTAGTCGATTACGAGTCACAAATACGAGTTTCATAATATGGGTGAATGCTAAATGAAATCAAATTATGTATGTTTTTTGTTTAGTTTGTCCAATATTTTTTGTTATTATAAATTAAACTTTTAAAACAATGTAAAATTAAATCGATTTAAGTTTTTTTGCAATGAATTTATGATTTGGTTTATTTTCTTTTTATTAATTTTAAGTTTGTATTGACTTTAAAAACAAAATTAAATAAACTAAACTTCTCTTTTTTTAATTAATTTGTTTCTGTGAACCAAATGTGATTTTATATTTTTTTAAAGAAATTCTAGACTGTTTTTTTTTTAGTTTTCTTTTGTCATTATTAAAGTTTATCTTCATATAACAGATGAGATTGTTTTATTTTAAGGACTTAAAGTTTTAAAAATAAAAACCAGAAAATATCATCTTAAATCTCTTTTTTTCCACTTTTGCACACGCAAATTATCTTAAATGGACATAAGAATTGAAAACGTCCTTCGAAAAAACGAGGCAGAATATCTTATCTCAACTTAAGATTTTGGAAATTAATGTAACATACAATTTCAAGAAAAGCCAAACTATCTTAAGTCATATTTTTCCTTATAACGGACGAAATATTAAAATTATCTTTTTGAAATAAATTTGAAAAAAAGATTATAAAACTTGACATCTAAATGCTTTGTTCAATAAAGTCTACACCTGAAAGATTTTTTGGGAGGCGGCTTTGAGGTATCTTTTTGCTCTCCTGAAAAATCATCAAAATTGACTTAAGATACTTTACCTTTTCAGTCGAGATATTTCTATTTTAGGTTTTAAAATTAAGCAGAACACACAATCTTATGTGGACTTAAGATAATTTACCTCGTGTAGAGATATGTCTTTTGATCATAAGATGAAATTGTTTTTGTCTATAAATAAGCAAAGTAGTGAGATAGAAGGATACCGATAAGACAGAACTGTAGTCCTTTAGAATGACACTAAGGTTCAACAAAAAACGGGAAATATCTTAAGTCTACTTAAGATACTTTACCTTTTCAGTCGAGAAATATTGTTTTGCCGCGTCGTGAAGTGTAGTGCCGCTGCAGTTGTGTGCGGTCTAACCTTTGTATGAATAAAAGCAAGTGACATGACAGGTTCAAACAGTTTGACAGAAGGTAATGTTTTTATAATATACATACTATGTAGGTATTTAAATAAGAAATGAGAATGGACAGTTTTTTTTCTTTCAAAATTGAGGTCGACAAGCGATATAATTGCGCATGCATGAGTTTTCTATGGTTAAACAGTAAACAGAAAATTGTGAATATTTCGCAAAAAGTGAGCTGCAATTTTTTAGTATACCATTCTCACATTTAATTAGACTAGCAGAAATTAAGTTTAAGCTAAACGGAAATAGGTTTAAAGTGTTGCCATAATCTCAAATTTCATAATGCTAGATTTCAAATCCTATAATGCTAGATCGTATGGGAGCTCAAAAAACAAAATGCTAGATTTCAAAATCCATATAAAAACGTCAATATCGATGATTAAGAAACAAACGTTTTAAAAAATGCAAAATTTATATTTATTTTCTCATAATTACCTAACATACATACATACATAGGTAATATTATCTCCTTATATACCAAAAAACAAAAACGAAAATAAAACAAAATTAATTCAAAAATAACGAAAAAGAAAAACCAAAATCAAAACGAAATTTTTCGTTTATAATTTCGTTGTGCCATTTTCGTATGGAATTTTTTCGTTGCGCATCAGCAGCGTACTAGGCTTCGCCGAAGCTCCAACTTCCTCTATAACACTTCTTGAAACCTTATAAGAAAAGTAGCACTTATCTTCTATCTTCAGCCCCTTGCGTATTTAGACAATGCTGTTCAACAATTCTTTTCCAATTTTATAACGAATTTTTATTTTACTTATATTCGTTTGGCTGATCAGGCGCTCAACCTCAGCGTTTGAAATGGGAATTGAAAGCAGTCCGATCTCCAATCACAAATCGACCTACTTCTTTAAACATATTTTCCCCAGCTGCATAAAGTTAGTACCTGGGATCCAAAAAGCATTATTTGTGTTTTGTGAATTTCTAACTTTTGACAGCTCATAGCAGATTTCTTAATAGATATCTTAGCAGTTTTAGCAGCCTAATACCATTATATTATAATTCATACAAATTTTTTTGACGGCTCAAACTTTTGTATTGAAATTGATAGCAGAATAGCAAGATAACAGAACAAAAGACCTCGCTGAATAGGCCCAAATAATTAGCTTTCCAGATTCCACAGGAACAGATGCTTTAATTGATTTCTATTAGAAAAAGTCATGAATTTTGTGAACTTACGTATGCGTGAATCTTTGACTGCTTTCACATAAGGAAACTGAGCTGCCGGCAACTGGGAGTTTGTAGGCTAGAAGGGCTAGAAGTAAGGGGAATGAAAAAATCTCCCGGTCTACGTTTGAGGAGATTTTTATGACATTCCTTCTCACGCTATCCGTAATGTGCGTTTAGCCAATAGACTTCATATGGGAAAAAATAAAAATCTCCGGCCGTTTGGTTTTCTTGTGTGAAAGGTACAAGACAATTAAAGGAAAACGTCAAATAAATCTCCAGAAACTGGTTTCCCTGAGTGAAAGGGGACTTTGTGATTTGACGTTATTAAGGTTAAATCACAATGCTTTGTAATTTTTTAAATATTTTTTTCCAAATATGATATCAAATCAATGATTCGAAATCATTTCTGGCATTCAAGAATGCAAAAAATTAAAACAAGAATGCCAGAAAAGCATTTAGCATAATTTTAAAATTTCATAATGCTTTTCTCTTCTCTATAATGCTAGATCTAGCATTAATAATGCCGTTATGGGAACACTGGACGTTTAACTCAACCGTAAATAGTTTTGACCCAAACGCAAATTAATTTAACCTAAGGGCAAATATATTTAATTTTTTAGCAAAACATTTAAACTATAAACGAAAAACTGAGCATCGTTTATTGGGCAGGGTTGTTTCCGCATGTTAAATGCAAAGTTAAAAATATATCAAAAATGTGTTCGGACTCGCGTCAGAAACCATCAAAATCCAGTCAGACTACGGGATTGTAGAGGACTGTCCTAGCTTTTATTTGATATCCCATTAATGAAAATTTGATATGAAATACTTACATATGCAATCGGAAAAATGCTGTACAACCTTAAAAAGTTGTCCAAACGTTGATATTTCTTTTTTCAACATGCGATGAACTATACCGCCATATGAACGGCCGCTTTGTGAACTAGTACTAGGTTCTAACGTTCTAAGTATAAAAGCCCTCCCAAACCAACGCGAAAGCGGTGCGGAACATTCACCGACGGCATTTTTTGTTGTTATTTAGCATTGATTATTTGTCATTTTTGTTATCGTTGTAAATGATTCGCCCAGCAGAGCGAATGTTCTGCGTTGGTTTGGGAGAGCCTTGATAACTGCGGGCTTAATTGACCTGAATTAGCTTTTAATACGAAGTTTTGAAAACGCATTAGGGGGTTCTCAAAAACTACATCTGCGTGAAAAATGACGCTAAGCTTTTGTGGTTAATAGTTTGAAATTTAAATGTTGTGCTGAAAGTTTAAATATATTCGCAATAAGGGAAAATTGATTTGCGTTTAGGTCAAAACTACATATTTGCGTTTCGGTTAAACCTACTTGCGTTAAGGTCAAACTTGTTTGCTAACAGTTCAATTAAATGTGAGAATGCCATGTATGATAATATATGTACATTTGTTGATACAACTTAGCAAATTTATTTGTATATATTTTAGCGTGAATGGAAAGTTAATGTACATAGTAGATCATTCATTGGGCTCCAAAAATGTACTATTTTCTGCCCGAAATTGAACCCCGTGATCTCGGAAACATTAAGTTTTAAGAAGGCGGCTTTGCTTTACTCTGTAATTTTCACATAGATACCGCTAAACCATCGATTTATTTCGAGAACAATTTGGTGAACAAGTGATTCCAAGATATAGACCCATAAATCGCCTATAGTAGATGATATGGTTTCAGAACTAGAGTTTTTCCTTTGGCACATAGCGCAACGTAAGGTCCAATAGCTTCCTTGATTAGTCGGCAGTCGGCTTTGATAAAGATATTGGAAACCAGCATTACATGCTTAACTCATTGCCAAATTCTTACTTTTAATGCTCGAACGTGTCATCGACAATTGGAACTTCAGGGTAAACATTTGAAAGAAGTAATCCCTAAAAAATAAATGTCAAGAATGTTTTTTTCTATGAATAGGTATAATAAAAAGTACCCAATTAACTTATTTTTGTAAATGATCTAAATCTTACTAAATCACCAATACTATTAAATAAACTTGCCTCCATCAAAAATGTTCAACAAAATATTTTGTGTATTAATTTCACTTCACTTTGTCGACGTGTTAACTTAACTTTCATTCAGAGGGAATTAAAATAGATTCAAAAAGGATTTCACTCCAAATTATCATAGAAAAACCTAAACCAGCCTTTAAATCATATATTGGTAAGTATTATTAGGTATATATAGTTGGACAGGTAGGTTAACAAACCAAAAAATAACATTAAATAAATTAACCTACCTGAAAGATTAGAATTCCAAATTCTAACCCTTATACAAAATAATTATCTGTATGCAATTCCATAAATCCATTAAAGGAAAATCCAAGATAATACATTGTCGAGAATTCACCCCATTCAAGCATTACTTAAAAGAAACATTATTACTTATTTGTATTTAACATTGAAAAATCGTCAAACAAATTCAGTGTGCAAGAAACTCTCAAAGCTGAACAATCTAGAAAAATTATAGGCAAAATGCCATCTCAACAAAATAATATTAAATCAAACCATCAGCAAACTCAAGAATTGGTACCTTACTTACTTTTTGTGTACCAAAAGGAGCGTCGTGTAAGACGTCCACCAATTCCCGTCGCAAAGATCCAAGAAGAAGTCAAATATAACCTTACAAAAGAGCTAGTTCGAACCAATTTAGACATAGTTAAGAAATCTACCAAGGAAATTGGACGGGATTACGGAAGTGAAGTTTGTAGAATGTGGCAAAAGATGAAATTAACCAAGTTGGAGATGCAACAAACGGCATCCGCGCGGTCAGCGGCGGTGACAAACAAAGGAAATAACTCTTGAAGAATTCGAACAATGATACATTATGTGATGTCGAAGGAAAAGTCAAACTGTTTTATATTATTTAAATAAGTCAAATTTTAATTGTAACAATTTAAGGCTAAAATAAAATGTCTGAAATCAAAACTACTTCAAGAGTTGCACATTTTGCACATGTTTTTAAATGAGTTAACATTCTAATTAAGAAAGTAAGAGTAGAAAGATATCTATATACAATACATACATATGTACATATACACTGCATGACATGAATTAATGTTGATTTTGTCATTAACAAAAATCACATATATTTTTGATCTTATCGTAAGGATAGCCTTAACCATTTTTAGGTGAAGAATTAGCTCTACCAGATTACAAATAAAACAATTTTGAAAATGTTTGTCGTATTTAAAATTTAACGTGCTATAACTAATATTACAATTGTTTCAATATAGTAGATAGATACAGAGCCGATTTTAAATCAATAATCAGAACAAAACATTATAGTACCAGGTACAAATTTTTGATGTATTCGAAGAGTAAGTACTATCTGAGGCTTAACTGACTATTGAAAATTGGTTGTTACCAAATTATTGACTATACTCTTTATAGACCGAGTAGTAGCCCGTAGCGTAATGGTTAGTGCGTTCGACTGTCACGTTGGAGGTCTGTGGTTCGCTTCCCAGCCTTGTCCACCTAAAAACTAAAAAGTTTTTTTTCAGGGCTACTGCCTCTTGCGAGGAATTGACAAATCCTCCAAGAGTATCACTTGTCACGAATAAGTGCTGCTCGTCTAGCCGTTCGGATTCGGCATAAAAATTTTAGGTCCCTTCCATTCCTGTCGACAGGCGCACACAGGAATGGTTGCGAGTTGTTAGTCACTAGGCCCTGGTTCTTCATGAGCCGTTGTGCCACCCGATTTATTTTTTTTTTCTTTATAGACCGAGAGCCAAAAACATAAGAAGTCAAGTCATTTGCGTAATGTTGACACCCATACCAATACATAGCTTTGAAAGGTTAAGCCCAGGATTACCTTGTCTGCCTGCCCATACCCTTGACGAAGGGGTGGGGGTGGGGGGTTGAAAATGAAGATTTTCTTAATTTTTTATCCGCGGTATTGTCACTTCAATTAATTTTTTGAAAATATATCATGATGCTCGGTCATTTTCCTTACTTCTAAACACCTTGATTTTGATGATCCGACTAGTAGAACTCAAGTTATAAGTTTTTTAAACGAACCATAATCTACTTTTTTTTTGGAGACTTTATTTTGTTGGTTTTTTGCATTTAAAAAATCTCCAAGAAAACAAATATAAGATTCGCTTAAAAAGCTTATATATTGAGTTCTACTAGTCGGATCATCAAAATCAAGGTGTTTAGAAGTAAGGAAAATGACAGAGCATCATGATATATTTTCAAAAAATTAATTGAAGTGATAATACCGCAGATAAAAAATTAAGAAAATCTCCATTTTCAACCCCCCACCCCTTCGTCAAGGGTATGGGCAGGCGGAAAGGTAATCCTGGTTTAACCCTTCCAGTGCTATGTTTTGGTTTGGGTTTCAACATTACGCAAATGACTTGACTTTTTATGTCGTTGGCTCTTAGACTATTAAAGTAACTTGTATTATTATTTGGAAAAATCAGCATTTTTGAAATAAATACATTTTTGTATATTGGTTGTATGGCAGGTACCGTTATTGCTTGAGCAAAAAAAGAATCTTAAGTCCAAAGTTTGAAGAAAATCACTTGAGTGGTTTAGGCGGCAGATCGAGGTAGGTACAGACTGACAGAACTGCGTGACCCACTTTTTTCGCATTCTTCATGTAATGTTAGGGGAAATTATTATTTCTAGTTCGATTCTTTTTAACGAATCCTAAACTTGCCCTATAAGGCTAGGCGCATATTGAGACGCATCCAACGCGTATGACGTGACCTGACGAGTGTCGCACGACACGATTATTGAAACGTGTCATGCCTTTCTGCGCAAATTGATTTGCGTGTCTTGTGTCGAAATACATTTTAATTGAAACAAAAATCGCCTTTTATTATTGAAATAAAATTTACAAAAAAAAAAAACAATTGTTTTTCTTAAAAGGAAACGATTTTTTTATTTTCAAAACCAACGACAGTTTATTATATTATTTTTTGACAGAAAAAAAAAAACAAACAAGTGCCAGTCTCGCACGAAAAACTGTATTTCGATCACTGTGTCACGCCATTTTCGGAAAACTCGCATCAGGCCATGTCGTGTCGCTCTATCAATATGCGTTGTTCTATTAATTTACATAATATTATTTACAAAAACTCGTGATGTGCTGTGTCGTGTCACTCGCGCCGAACGCGCCTCAATATGCGCCCAGCCTAATAGTACCTATTTCGCAAGTAAAAACACATGGATCAAAAATTCATGAAACATAATGATACTGTAAGCGTGAAAAACAAAATAATTAGTTCCTTTTCAGTTAACGTTTATTTTTATAATCATTTCCTGATCAAAACAATTTTATCAACTATAACTTAATCTAAATTTATAAGTTCAAGTATTTTATTTATTTTAAAGTATTGCTACAACTCGGCCTTTCTGACTTGTAGTCGTCCCCATTACCATGGGTTTTTGACTGGAATGTTTTTCCACTTCCCATATCCTTACCAAATGTCTATCATTTCCCAAAATTTTATGAATTTTTTAAGGGCCTTTGAATTTGGGTATTACTTTTTTTGAAACTCCTTTTGTACTCATAAAGTTTTTAACCATTACGTAGTCACCAACGTTATATATCCTGACCACTTTTCTATTGCGATCAACGAGATTTTTATTATAATCTTGTGACTGTTTTTGTTTTGCTATCGCTCTTGCCCTTAAATCATATAAATATTTATTGGGACTTATTTTCATCTAATTTATTCAAAAATTCACTCAAAAAGTCGACACCACTCCCCTTTGTCGAATCCCAAACAGAAGTTCACTGGGAGATGAACCTGTACTTCTATGTATTGTGTTATTGAACGAATATTCTATATCTGGTAATATACTATCTAGACTAGCTCCAGGGTTTCCACTTGCCAATTCTGCTATCATTTGAGATGAGATTTAATTCTCCACCTGTCCGTTAGCTTGTGGGGACCCAGTCGCAATTTTTATATGTTGAACATTGTTGGCTACTAAAAACTCTTCAAAGACATTCGACGTAAAACTCCTACCACGGTCAGAAATCAGAGTTCGTGGTCTACTATACTTTTGGAAATATGTTTTCAAATGCTGCATTACATCTCCAGTACCCGTAGAACGTATTGAAAACAATTTGATGTATTTTGTAAATGCATCAACTACTAAAAGGACATATTTCTTCATTTAGATTTTTGTAATTTTACTGGACCATAGTGATCAATATGTATGGTGTTAAATGGTGATTCGCCTTTAGGGATACTATTTAACAATCCTTCCCTCATTCCAAATTTAGGAGAAAACGCTATACATTTTAAACAATTTTCTATATGTACACCGATTTTTTGTTTTATTGGAAACCAATATGTTTTAAGAATAGCTGCTTGTACTTTGTCACTTCCTATGTGTCCTAAATCATTGTGGTATTTGTGAAGAACTTGATTTTCCATATTGGTCGGGACGTAAAATAGTAAACCATTTTTAGTTTTCTTGTAGAAAATGTAGCCATTATGCATTTCATGTGATTTTCTCTCTGAATTTTCCAGCTGTTGACGTATTCGTTGAATAATACTGTCCTTGTTCTGACATATTGATAGATTTAGCTCGAAAGTGTTCTCATCTAAAACTAAAACGTTTGTCGTACAACTATAGGAATCAACATGTGGCATCTTGTTTCCACTTCGATGTTCTAACCAACGTATAATCATAGTTTTGTGACTGAAGTTCCCAACGAGCGATTCGGGGATTTATTTCTTTCTTATTAATGGTCAACGTTAAGGAGATACAATCTGTAACTATTTTAAATTGTATTCCTTGGAAATAAATCCTGAATCTGTCGAGAGCATATATAATAGCAAGAGTTTCTAGTTCGAAGCTGTGAAATTTAGCTTCACGCTCCGTCGTCCTTTTAGAGAAGTAGAAAATTGGATGGAACTTTTCGTCTTTTTTCTTTTGCATAACGATAGCACCAAACCCTTTGGCACTAGCATCACAATGCAGCTCAGTTTCATCCCGAGGATCGTAAATGGATAAGATAGGAGTTTCAACTAATTTTTGCTTTAGGAGTTCAAAGCAAGCCATCTCTTCCTGACCGAAATGAAACTTCGCTTATTTCCGAATTAGTTTGTACAATGGTTGAGCTATTAATAACTGAAAAGTCCTTAACAAATTTTCTAATATATGAACACAAACCAAGGAAGCTATGAACAGCTTTAACATTATTTGGAATCGGAAAGTCGGTTACTGAATTTATTCCTTTCTCATCCGGGCGAATTCCTTCTTTCGAAATTGTGTAACCCAAATATTTAATTTCAGACTGAAGGAATTTACATTTGTCTAGTCGTAACTCTAATTTATTTTCAACAAGAACCGTTAAAACCTCTTTCAATACACTTAAATGTTCATCTACGCTGCGAGTAAAAATAAGGATGTCATCCATGTAAATTGTTATTTTCCCTTCATTGATGAGGTCACCAAAAATTGTACCAACATATCTTTGAAATACAGCTGGTGCATTTTTTAAGCCAAAAGGCATTCTAAGGAACTCATATTGACCATTTGGCGTTACAAAAGACGTGTATTTAACTGAATCTTCATTCATGAATACGTGATAAAATGCACTTTTTAAGTCAAGTGTCGAAAAATAACTCATATCAGCCAATCTGCCTATGATATCTTCAATGAGGGGAAGCGGAAAATTATTCCTCAGAGTTACCGTATTCAAAACCATATAGTCTATGCAAGTTGTAATTCCCCTGTCTTTTTTTTTTTTTTGCAAAAACAATTGGCGAAGCATATTCAGATTCACTGGACCTAATGATGTTTTTAGATAACAAATCAGTTATGGTTTCCTCTAATTTACCTTTTTCAAAATATGATAACCATCTTGGGGTACAATGGAAGTGCTTACATATCGGTCAACGATATTTTCATTTCACATTTCACCTCTGGGACCTCGGGACGTTTACAAAACCAAATCTGTGGTTTCGAAATCTAATTTGTCGCTAATATTAAGGTCTAGACTATATTGTTCAATTTCAATTAAGTTAAATTTAGATATTTCGTTTTGTAAAGTATCAATATTCTCGAAATTTGCGTAACTAAAATTTGTAATATTATTAACAATGGGATAAACTATTTTTTTTTGCAAGCTTAATTTTGATTTTAAAAGAAAATCTCTTCCTAATACCATAGGATATTCCATAGTTTCATCCGATACAACAAATACATTTAAGTTAATAAGTTCATCTTCAAATAAAACACAAATTTTAACAGTTCCAAATATTTGTAATTTAGCATTGTTTATTCCAAAGTAAGTTTTATTTATAATTTCCGATATTTTAATATAATTTGGTAAGAATTTAATTCGGATGAAACTTATTGGACTTCCTGTATCGATTAGGCATTCTATTAAAATAAAATTTTGAAAATTGTCAAAACCAAAACTTATATTTAAATTTCTTACAAATTCATTTCTTCCTTCGTCGTCCAGGTGGTGAACCAGATCAGTATCTTTTCCCTTTAAACATTGGTGTGTAAAGTGTCCAAACTGTCCGCATGATGTGCAAATACGGGCTTGTTTTGTTGGTTTTCGGCATTCTGCTGACCCAATAAGTTACAGTTGTAACAACGTAATGGATTTATTTTTTCAGTATTCCGTACTATAGTTGATTTTTGATAAGATTCTGTTTCTTTATGTAGCTTTGCATCCGAAAATACCTTCAATAGCTGAGTTTTATTACTAAAGCGATTCATTTTTGCTTGTGTTCGGGGAATAGGGTCGGTTATTCCCTCTATTATGTATTCGATTATCTCTTCGCCGTCAAATTGAATTTTGTTTGCCAAAATGAGTTTTTCACAAAAAAGTTTTTCACGAATTGACGACGAATAGCAAGTCGACTTCTGCCACCGTCGAATAGGACTCTCATGTCACTTAAAAGTGTTCTAAAAGATACTTCTGCTGTGTCTGGTCTTGTGTAAAACCAATTCAGTGCTCTTCCTCGTCTAGCTTTAACACGTTTTTCACAAATAGAACTTGAGATTCCCATATCTGGAAGTTATATTCTTCACCAGTATTGTTGAAAACCAAGTCTTTTGCTTTAGAAAAATTACTTCCAACATTTTCAAATAGGTTGGACGATTCTTCTGTATTTCCAGAACGGGTTGTATAAAAATCTCTTTCCTTTTTCAAGAGTTCAATTTCTCTTCTTTGTGATTCTATTTCTTTTGCTTTTAGCTTCATATCTCTCTTCATTTGGTCTACAGAATTTAAGTTTATTTCAGAACTTTGAGGTCCTCCTGTGTTGTCTTCGTCATAATTATTATGACCTTGATTCTTATGGGTATTTCTTTCAGATTCTTCATTGGAATCACCTACTTCTTCATTAGGACATTTTTCCCTTGAAATTGAAGGAATACTGGCCAATCGTGTTATCAGTTCTGCCTTGCGTTCGCTAGTTTTCATTTTAAGAACATCTAGTCAAGTCTTTAACTGAACCTCGGTTAATTGGTTTAAATTAGCTTTGTCAGATGCCATGCTTATATAATTGGAATTATATCCCACTTCTGAGGTTGTAAGCGTGAAAAATAAAACAATTAGTTCTTTTTCAGTTAACGTAACGCGATATCATTTCCTGATCAAAGCAATTTTATCAACTATAACTTAATCTAAATTTATAAGTTCAAGTATTTTATTTATTTTAAAGTATTGCTACAAAACTTCTATTTTATCTTTCCAAAAATATTAAAGTCCTTACAATCAAAGATCATTATGATTTATTGCAAGTCATTTCTTTCTCGTTTTTGGCGTTTAAATGTTTCTATTTTGGTTCTTAGATTTGTCCGAATTTGGTGTTGCGTATTTAACTTTTCACATTTAAAAACCTTTTAAACCTCCAGCCATTTTAAAATAGCAAAAACCGAGTTCACTCCTTAAATCAAAGAAGTGGAAAACCTGGGAGAACTTGATGGTGGAAAACTCGATTTATAGCTTTTTATCAGATTCTATAACGATGGCAGCAGAATTCCTTTATGAATCACGACTCAAAGGCATGGACTACTTATGATATTCGCATATCATTTGTACTTACATATTAATAGGTATCATGAATTTCCAATATGTCCTTTGACTGTCAAATTGTATCGTAATCCATTAGGAATAATAATTGCTTTATTACAACTTAAACTGATAATACACATTTCAACTCATTATGACCAAATTAATTAAAGGAAAGTCAGTCTCCACTTCGTTTTAATCGATTTGTGAAATTTCTATTCATCCAAGGATATTTCTACGCCATTTGATAGTCATTTAGTTAATCATAAAACAATTATGTTAATGGGAGGATTTTACGCAATTAACGTGATAATCTTTTTGTAAAGATTAAATGAACGCCTGCTTAACTAGGATATGATGTCTGTGGTCATGATGACCTTGTCCATGTTCTGATGGTGAGAGGTTGAAGGAAGCTTACAAACAACACTCTAGACAGAAAAATCTCTTTTCAAAGATTATTAATTACTATCCTCTTTGTTAAAATGAGAAAAAACTCTTTTAATTGATTTTCCCTCGTTAGTTATTTTTATTTGTATTGTTTTTTTTTTATTTTTAATAAACTCGTTTGTGTTGCGTATATTTAAGAATCTCAAAACGAAACAAAACTAACAGATGTTTGAGCTTAGAGGTAGATGTATTTGTGGATTGTGGTTTCGGTTTCTTAGCTTAGTGTTCACGAAGTGAAGTCAGAAGTTAGCCAAAGGTTTCGCAAGTCTGAATAAATTCTACGTATCCTGTAGTTTTTTTTTTTTTTTAGACATGCAGCGCACTAAAGGGGTTTTTACTACCCTTAATTTAATAGGCACAGTACGAGCGTTAGGAAAATAAGGAAGGATTTAAAAGGAGATACCGATGCACATTGGTTTTAAAGTTCTGAATATCAAAATGGGGGTGGGGGGAAGTAGGGCCAGGTAAAGCATTCCACATTCTTGTTGTGCGACTAAAGAAAGAATCTCGATACTTTACGGTACGTCCGAAGTTGGGATCAAGGATAAACTGATGAGCATTCTTAAAAGCGCGAGTATTACGGTTAAATTGTTTAAGGAGAGGAATGCAACTGACTATTTCACTTGAACATTGTTCATAAAAATCGCGATATAACAGTGATAGACAGGTGGTGACATTGCGGCGGTGCTCGACGGATGCTATTGTTGCCGTTATTGTTCTATCACCTATCATTTTTAGGGCCCTTTTTTGAATTCTATCCAACAAGTTTAGCTGAGTAATAGGAGCACCTGCCCATATATGTGAATTATACTCAAGCTTTGGACGAATAAAGGCTTTGTAGATTACAGCCAGATCAGAGGGGGTTAAGAATTTCTTGCATCTTCGGAGAAAACCTAAGCACTTAGCAGCGTTTTTGGCGACGTTGAATATGTGGTTATTCCACATAAGGTGGTCTGTGACACACATACCGAGAACTGAGAGCTTTTCGGTTTCCTCGATCCAAGTGCCGTCCATGAAAAGTGGCATTGGGGCTGGGTTTCGCTTTAACGACAGGAGACAGCATTGAGTTTTTGAAGCATTAAATTCTGAGCGATTTTTGATTCTCCCTTGGACAATGTTGTTGAGATCAGAATTTATTAAGCTTACCATACGCTGCCGTTCAAGTTGCACATACGAAGGACATGGGTGTGAATCTGTAAATATGAGAAGGTGAGGGTACTGTCGTCAGCAAAACAGTTTAACGGATTAGAAGTTACAGACAAAAGATCGTCTGGGGCGCACCAGCATTTATTTTATGGATTTCAGACTTGAAACCGTCGAATCCAATACAACTTGTATTGAACGGTCTGGAAGGTAGTTTCTAATCCAGCGAAGTAGAGATTCGTCGATACCAAATGCACGTATTTTCGATAAGAGAGCTTGGTGCCAAACTCTATCAAATGCTTTTGAAATATCAAGTGCAATAATCTTACTTTCTCCAAATCGATGTAAAGATTTGTGCTGCTGTTCGATGAACCGCGAAAAGCGAACATCAAATCAACTTACCAATAATCAAATTTAAGGACAATTTAAATATTTCAGTAAAATGGACCATAATGCATAATGGTATGGACTCTAAATAATAAACCATAGTGGTATTTCTTAAACATTTAAGTGGACCCTAAATACTGAAAATTACATGGTACGGAATCTTAAATAAGAAACATTTAATTTAATAGTGCGGGTGGTAGTTAATTAGTATCATAGTGCTTGTTGGATATGAGAATTGCTTGAGATTTTTGTCAATTTACCCCATTAGAAAGTGACAAGTTATAAATGTGTAATAGATTGTCATTCATCCTGACAATAAATCTGGGCATCGTCCGCGTAAAGGTGAAAAGAAACATTTAAACGAATACTAGGAAGGTCATTTATAAATAGACAAAATAAAATCGGTCATAATATAGACCCTTGAGGTACTCTAGTTAACAGAGCTTTAAGATCGGAAGCTTTCACAACATAAACAATTCTTTGGTGCCGATTAAATAGGTAACAGCGAAATAAACGTACAGATCTCTCGCTGAAACCAAAATAAAACCTCATCTTATATTTATTAAATAGAAAAATATGTGTAAAACAAGTTTAAAATAAATAAAAATATTTTTTCTTGAATTATTTTATTTCTTAAAAATTATAAAAAAATGTAAATGCTATTTTAATCTTAACTTTTAAATAAAAGCGAAACAAATGTTTTGTTTGCCAAGGCAATCTAAAAGAGTATTAAACTGAGTAACGTATATGAAATAAATTTTATAATATTCTTTATATGTCTATGAAAAGATGTCTGTAAAAGATTATGTAGGTACATATAGGCTCAACAAATATTCCTTATTTGATTCAGTGCAAAGGTAAAGAGGTGTGTGATAACTTGAATTCTAATAGTCGGATCTTCACGATTGGGATCTTACAATGAGGGGAAAAATAGGCTACAGTCCTGTGTACAGTCAACTCCGCTTAACTGAAAACATCGGTTATCTGAAACAAGAAATTTATTCCGGTGCCTTTTTGAGATTTTTTTACACAAACTGCTGCGCCTAACTGAACTCCGCTTAATTGCAAACTGCGGATAACTGACAAAAATTGTTTGCCTCAAATGAACATTTTTTACTTATTCAACTCCGCATAAGTGAAAACACCGTTGAACGCTGCCATCAAATTTTAAATCGAACACACATTTTGAATTTGGAATGTCAAAATCTCGTTTCTTATGTCATTTCCTTCTGGTGTCAGTCGTTTCTTTTAAATTTGTTAATTTTTTGGCTTATCCTCAAAAGTTTTCGATAGAAAACATACGACTGACGCAATATTTGTGATTAAAAATTTAAATACCTTTGTTGTTTGAACTGTTTCATATGGAAATATAACTATTTTGAGGACACAATACAAAAAATTATACCATCATTTTTTTATCTTCAAGCTAAATTAAATTTAATTTGTTTTGACAAAACTCCGCTTTTTTGAAACAAGTTTCATTATCCGAAGTTCGGTTAACTGAAAACTCCGCTTCTGAAACATCATAATTTCAGAACATTTTTTAATGTTCTGAAATTATGGTGTTCCAGTTAAACGGAGTTGACTGTATTAAAAGAAAAGGACTCGATTAAAATTAAAGCAATATTGGTTGGTGGACGTTTTAAAAGGGAAAACGTTAGGAATAAATTCAAATGAATCCACTAAAAACAACACTTCAAATATTACAAAATGGCTACACTACCAAAATATTGTATATCCGGAAGCTATAAAATAAAAAAAAAACTGTTAAATAGGTAGGAAAGGTATGCAAATTCAACAAAATCTTTTCCTCTAATGTATGTACCTACATAATTATGTATATCAAACAAAAATATCATTTTTTTAAAGTTTCCCAAGCAACACAAGCACGGGTCGGCTACTATTCAATATTCAAAATATTCGTCACGTCAGTGATGAAATATTAATTGCTACTTTCTGGATAAGACTTTGACTTTTTTTTAAATTATTTATAGCTTTGTGGTCTTTTCTTTTAAGTGCGACCTTTTTTGTGACCTCTCATTAGTCTCTCATGTAGCACACAAAGTCATACAATCATCATATCGCAAAGTTAAACATAGTAATAAAATGGTTTATAAATCCGGCCCAAATAAATAATGTTTAAAGGCTTAAGGTACATAGTTGCTTTTAAAGCTAAATTATAAAGTAAATATTTTAAGGGCTGACACAATTTTCCGGGAACATTTTTATGTAGGTAATAAC
Source organism: Melangyna quadrimaculata (assembly GCA_949320155.1). Taxonomy (NCBI): domain Eukaryota; kingdom Metazoa; phylum Arthropoda; class Insecta; order Diptera; family Syrphidae; genus Melangyna; species Melangyna quadrimaculata. Next base: position 4,972,857 of record OX439484.1, on the reverse strand, counting down.
AAGCTGATTGGATTGTTACTCTAATGTTGCTAGAGGGTGTAGAAGATTCCAATTGTTTTGCTACTGTTTATATTTCATTTGATACGATTAATTATACTGCTTTAATCAGTTTTTACATACAATTAGTTGTTTGGAAAAGATCCTTTATTAATATTTCTTAAACAAATGGCATTATAGGTACACCTATTCATCGTTTGCAGGTTTACCAACTTTCAACACGACATATTTACATATATGAATGTTTTATTATTATTCAAGCGTTTGAATTCATAATGTCACGAATATTCAACAGAGTTTGCACTTAAAAAATATATATACTAATACCCACATAATAGTGTGTAATGTGTACCTTATCAATTATCCATAAATGCGGTCTTAATACATCATGATTATTTTTAGAATTGGTTTTCAATTCATTATATTCACATTCCATTACATTTGAGTGTTTGAGGTTATGTCGACTTAAATTGATTTGTTCCGATACATAATACATATTGAGGCTTAAAATTAATCTACATTATTTATTTACAATTAATCTATATTTATTTATTTGTATTGCATGCATGGAAGGAAAATATAAAAATCAATTTTAACATCACAATCATTTGCCAGTCGAAGTTAACATGGCTGTAATAACATTTTAGAAAATCACAAATTAAACAATAGAAGTAAACAAATCCATAGGAATCAAACAATACTATGTATTCAAATGAAATGCTGGGGTGTGTCAGGTGGTAAATTCAAATTATGGTAATCATTTGAAACGAGCCAAAAGGAGTGGATTGAGGTAGGGGGATTAGGATTGGAGAAGACATGGGACCGCGGACTACCATCTTGTTAGGGTCTGTAATGTTCGCAAATTAATTTTGTTATTCATTGGCCCGTCCGGCCAAGAATAAGGCGCATCGCTTTCTATAGGAGGAAGGACCGGAGACAGGAAATGGAAGTGTCAGGAAAAGAGGGAGGAGGAAAAAAAGAATGTCTGCTGCAGGGGCGGAGGCATGCACGCGAGGCACGGCTGAGCTCGTCGGATACGGGGGGATCTTTGCCACCACAGACAGACCTCACCTGTTCCAAAAAAAAAAAACATAAATCATGCCTATATCTCGAACTTAATCCACCACTTTCGATCAGTACCAAACACTTAGATACCCTGCTGCTCTTATTGCAGGGAGGCTCTCTAACCCACCCGTCCTGGGACTCCTATAGCCATTACTCCGAGTCCCCCTTATCGGTTTCCAATCTTCCTCTCAAATCATTAAGTTACCGTACGACTACGCTCCTAATCGCAGCCCCCGAAATTTCTCTCAACAAGCCATTGAACTTACCTGTAAGCTCAGTGAAACACAGTGTTTTTCCAAAATCATGACGTGATTTACAAAAACTTTATTTATTTAGGATAGCATTAAACATCTACAACTAATCGTGGGATTGGAAATAGGCGAAACATGAAGCCTTCCCTTTTTTTTTTGTTTTTTAGGGAAATAATTAAAGGAAATGTCCCGAAACAAACAACAATAATAAACGCGTATCAGTAAAAGCAAAAATGAAATATACTATCTTTCTCTAATATCTACCAGAAAAAAATCTTGGGACCTCTAATGATTATAGTATGATATTGGGGGGGGGGGAATTTGATCAAACAAAATCTAACACCTAAACGAATGATAATAACAATGACAATAATAAAGATAATAATGATTATAATACTAATGTTAAGAACAAGACCAGCTCTACTAATAATTAAAATTATGAAATGAAAACCGGATTAGCAATCAATGATTTCCGATTGCGCTCCGCACCTTAGACCTCCACTGATATAATTTCGAAAGGCTTTGAAGGGGTTTCGAAAACCCACGCAGGGCGGAAAACAATTTCAGTTTCGGAAAACAATTTCAGGGCGGAAAACAATTTCAGTTTCGGCGCAAAATCGCCTTTAAGCTGGACCACGGGTTCCCTCCAATCCTTAATTAATTTTACCCAGCGGTTTATCTCACGCCGACACAATAAAAAAAAAACAAATCCCCGAGTTGCCTACCTACTAAGAGCTCTTGGTGGGTGGAAAGATGCGGGGGGGTAGGCAAAATATTGCCGGAGCAAAACCAGATTGCAACGAACCTCAGATGAATATGTATTGATCTTTAATACCCTCCGCTTGTGGGTTTTTGAAAACCAACCGGTAATCGCTAAAATGAACCTAATCAATAATTTGCCTTAGGCAAACAAAAAAAATATCACATCAAATGCTATAAATATAATATAGTATAATATAATATATATAATAGGTTTCCCACGATGGATTTGGTGCTGCCGTCTATATCTTTTGGTATCCAATAAAAAAAAACAGGATCTGGGTCTTCCACCTTATTGTATCTATTCGGGTTCGGGAATTGAAAACTAATATCTGGGCAATTTATATTTTTAATTGTAGCGCGGGGTGAATTTCAAAGTGACAAATCTAGCAAACCACTCTGGCATGATGGCGGAGTACCTTTGCTTATGAACATATGTCGGCGTGCTCACAGGTCTTTTCCGGCCGTCGATACCCAAGATTTATCACGGGTTGGAAGGACTGAGATAATTAAATAAATTTTCGCAATATAACTTGGGTGCCCGGGTCATTCACGGGCCTATTTATTTTTCCTTGTGATTTTATTTCCCCACCGTCAAGGTTAAGATTTCAGAAGCAATTATACCACTCTATACTTCCTTATACTTCGGTAGTCGGTCAACGCTCTTCAAATTAACTTTGTCTCTCTTCCTTCCCCCACTGCGTCGGCGGTCCCGACTCGCAATTATGTCAGAGACCGCTCGAAATTCACCTTTGAGCAGAGAAAAACTTAACACCCGTACGCTTTCAAAACTCTTATGACTAACTTACCCCTTTTCTTTTCCTTTGCACTATATTTTATAATTTTCCCAGAAGCCGCTTACAGGATGGACAAAAAAAGCCTAAATATCATCAGATGGTGTGCACTTAGTTAATTTTTTCCTTTATCGGTTCCTTTATTTAAGGGTGAAACACTTGAGCTGTTGCTACGCCGCCGCACCGGTGCTTTAATCGAAAGTGTTCGTCGGTTCCTATCTTCGTAACCGCTTAACCATCACCGTTTTGTCATCACTCAGCTCATAGTCCCGCTCGTCCTTGAATCTTATTTCAGTGCAATCGAGTTGAATGCACTATGCTGACCTACATTCAAATGACCATGAAACATATTCCTACAGCTTACTACCACCATTGAATAATAACATATAGAAGGTACACCCAGCTAAACTGTCACTAGGTGGCTAATGTCCTTGCGTTATTCTATCATATACAACAACCATTATTATGAATACGTTCCTTTGAAAATGGTTTTGTTGCTCGCAAGTATGCAATTGGGGATGATGAAATGTATTTTCCAATTTCATTGCTTTTTTGTTTTTTTTTTTTGTATAAATAAAGGAAGTTAGGTAGACTGGTGAGGTAGTGTGAGGGTTGTTTTTTTTTTTTTGGTGTTGTTGCTCGCAAGTATGTAATTGGGGATGATGAAATTTATGCTTCAATTTTGTTGATTTTTTTTTCTTGTATAAAACTGTGTAAATCGCGATTATAAAGACATATTATTTGTAGAAAAGTAAGTAACTATGTAAACATGTAAACATTTTGTAAACAAATCTAGTTTTGATTCAAAGGCGTTTTCTCGTGATAACACTTGCAGTTAGGCTGCATAGCTTTCGCTCCGTCATATTTAACATTGAAGGTTTTGAATGAAAAACAACCACTTGTGTTGGTTACCACCGAGTATAACATTTGGCTGGAATTATTGCAATTTCATGGCTGCCACACCAATCATCAGATTCGTTTTAGTGGGGCTTAGCCTATAGTTCCAATTTTAATTTATAAATTGTTTTTGCCGTCAACTCTATTCGTCGCTTTTAACTGGATGAACATAACTTTTATTGAAAGGGAATTTAATTTTCTTTCACTATGTGGTATTGACTTTGCTTCTATTGACTTTGCTTCTATTATTATTATGCTTAGTTTCCCAAATATGGAAGAAAAACTACAAAAGGGGACGTTTACGTCTCCTGTCTAAGGCTTACGGCCCTGGGCTGGGGACTTTGAGTACCTTGGGTGGATGGCTTTGCAGGTTCAAAGAAATTATTCATTCATTACGCTCAAGTTCAAAGAAACACTACTATCACATACTACACAGTATAATAATAACAAAAATTGAAAAAAGAAAAAAAATCAAAAAAACTGTCGTCGTAGCTTTCAATTTTCTCAAAAAGTAGGAGACACAGAACCATTTAGTTTTCAGTTTTCAATTAAGAATTAATAGGGGTAGTGAACAATGAAAGCCAATTCCGCATTTTATTTTACAATTTAAATAAAAAAATCAGAAACGAAATTTTCAACTTTTTTTTTTAAATGGAGAGCTGGCCATACATCACAAAGTTTCACGAGTATGCAAGCAACCACCTCCTTTCCTCATCGAAAGTTCTTTGGGTACAGTTTCGATGGCGTCAACTGCAGCTATACCCGAAGATATATCGGAACCATCCCCCTACCCTTCTAAATGCAGGAGTTTTCATTGCCCACTGTGGATTCGCCAACATTTCAGACCACTTCAAGCTCGCGCTCATCAACATCAAATACTTCACGTGCAGTTCCAACAACAAAATTAAGTGCGTATGAAAAATACTGCATGAAGTGCGACAAAAAATTGACCAAACAAATTGGGGCAATGATGGCCGTTTTTGGGCAAATGGTCGCAAAAGATTATCCCGACATTGATGTCAACAATCTTTTGATTTTCTCATCTTCAGAAGAAGATTAAAATGAATATATAGAAGAAAAATTAAAAAAACTGAATGAATTTAAAAATTTAATGTAAACTACTTTTATTTCAAATGAAGCATTTATTTAATATGGAGCATGTTATTTTAATTCGAAAGTTATTTATGTAATAACGAATTACCAAACTCTAAAGCTTCGTTTGAGTCGCTGTCTTCAACTCCAAGAATATCCACTGCGTTTTCATTCACACCCATTGGTTCTTCTATTGGAGGACCATTCGACGACGTTTCTGGCTTTGCTATACGCCGTGTTAAATTTTGTCTGATCAGAATTGGGTGTTTTATAAGGAGTTATGATAGAAAGCGGGTGCAAACGACATGCGTATCCACTGTCTCCCAGAGGGTAATATGGTTGTGTTGGATAATTGCCACTTTTATATATATGACTGTTTTTCAAAACCTAATAGAATCGTAATTTAATATTTGCTTGATTGAAAAAGTTGTTTATTGTACTCACTCGAGTGTCATGTACTGATCCAGGAAATCCTACAAAAACGTCATTAAACATCAACTTGCTATCAACAACAGATTGCCACTGAATCGAATAAAAAACGTTTGTAGTTAAGGTATTCGTCATGTTTTCTAACTGGAAAAAGTATCCTGACGTGAGTACCGTCTATAGCTCCAATTGCATTTTCAAAAATATTGGATCTAGAACGTCTGCAAAACTTTGTTTCTTTACAATTATTGGGTTGCACATGCCTTATAAGAAGACGCATAGATAAGATATGCAGAAGAAATCAAGCATTTTGTTCACTATACATTTGATAGTATATCGGCTCATCCCAATGAAGCCACCAGCAAGTCTATAACTGCAACCAGATGCAATCCAATAAAGGAATACCACTAGCTTGTATTCATTCGACCATCCACTTCGTTTCTCTGGCATGAGACACACAATCCTTCTGAAAGTGGTACTTTTTAAACGCAAGTTTTCCCGGCATTTTATATCATCGTAGTTTAGAATCGCATTTACATCTTCGGAGAAAACCCAAACTCTACCATAGCTGCAAATATTCTGCAAAAAACATCAATGGTAAGGCAAGTTTTAATATTTGTACTTTCATTTACACATACCTCACGTTGTCTTCTAGGTCTTATTGAACTCCTTGTTATAATCCGTTGATATTTAAAAAAAAATATAAAATAAATAATATAAAATACTTCCTTAAATTGTTGTTCATTTTGCAAATTGAATACAAATAGACTGATTTGTCAGCTTGTCAAATTCTTGTCTGCTGCGAAAACTAGTGTTATTATACTGAATCAACAAACTAACCATAGTGGGAATTGTTTTGAAAAGATGTTGATTTGATGTAAAACCGAAAAATATAAGTAAAATTGAGATTTTGTTACATTTTTCGTGCCGAATTATTAACTTTATATGTTTTAAGTCAACAAAACAAAACAACAAAAAAATTGTTTGTTAGGGAAATTTCTTAAATATTGAAGGAATTTTAGCCAAAATAGTGTTTAAATAAATCCCTTTTAACCCAATTCACACAGCAAAAAGCTTAATTTGATCCCACCTCAAACCAAACGTCAAATTTTAATCGTGGTTGAAAACTTAACCAACATTTTAACCCAATTCACACACGGCCTAAATAGTTAATCTTGCATTTTGACCCAGTATAATTTTTGAAGTAAGACTTTAGAATAGCACCCGGCACTAAATACGCTAGAAACAATTTAAATTTTTATTTTAGCTCATCTAGAACCGGGTAGCTGCCATCTACAACAACAACTATGTATATCAAGTTTTCTCTAAATCAGCACTTACGATTTATTGTCTTTTTGTTTTTTTTGTGGATATTCCTGAATATCTCGTCATATGGCCTAGTTGATTTTGTCATAGCTTTGGATTCCAGTACTTTCAAATTTTTAAACAAATATTACATTTTAAATTCGATAACTATTTTTTTTTTGTTCGAAAAAATAAAATCAAACGAAAAATCGGAAATTAAAAATAAAATCAAAAATTGCTATTTTAACTTGTTTTAGTTATTTACTCATTAGCGTTATCTATTCCCCACCACATTCTTGCTGTTGATTACAGGAACAAGTTCAATGAAAACACCTCCCAGACTCCGTAAACAAAGCCCTTTGTAAGGAAGTGTGTTCAAATCACCATAACCAGATGGATTAGAGAACAACAGAGGCGTTATTAGGAATGAACATACAGTACAGAGTATCGTTTCTCCAAGAGGTTGTCCTCAGGGAGGGGTACTATTATCCCTGCTGTAAAACCTGGAAGTGGATTAACCGTTAGAATGTCTTACCTCCCAAGGCGTACAAGTTCTTGTCCTCACCGATGATATCCTTATTACGGCCCATGGGAAGTTCGAAGAAACTGTATGTGATATAATCCAAAGAGGATTAACAATAACAAGGAAATTGTGTCTATATTCAGAACTACATTTTATCCCCACGATATCTACGATTGTACCATTTACCAAGTAAAGACTTAAACATTGGATTTTTAATGCTTGGTGTTAATATGTTCGTTATGTCCATACGATGAAGAATATATCATCTCAGTTAAATCTACCCATCCCTATCTCCCACCCTTGAAATCTATCTATCTTTCACTCACACAATAAAAAAGCTATCATGTTGAATCCGAGAATACTGTTTGAAAGTGGCGCATCGGTGCAATTTGGGTGGAATCTACCCATCTCTTTTTCACTCACATAAAATCAACCTGTCTCACTGCATGAACCTAGCATTAAAAATCCAATGTGGACAGGCACTTATAACGCATAAGACTTATACGCTTACCTGGCGAAGTAATTGAAACAAAGAGGGAGGTAAAATACCTAGGAATTATATATGTAGATATTACTGTTCCTCTGAAACAAACATGTAGAAATAACCGTCAGGAAAGCCACAAAGACAAAGGCCCTTATGATATGCAAGACTTTCAGAAAAATCTTGGGGTTGCAAGCCTAACATCCATGATGGTAAGACGTATCATTTTCTATGCTGCAATTGCTTGGGACAAACGAACAGAATTATTAACAACTAGGAAAAGCTCTAGAAAAATTACAAAGGCTGTAGCAATGAAAACTTGCCCTACAGTGGCTTTGAATAGTATCCTCCATCTGTCCCCTCTAAACGAGGTTATTGGAAGTGCTGCTAAGGGATCCATTATGAGATTTGCCAAAATTGGAACGGGGACTGGCAAATGCATAAGACTCACTGAAAAATTGCATTCCAAAGTCCTCAATAACAAAAAAACTAATTAAAATTCCGAGAGGTTGCCAAAAAGACTGAGTAGGGGAAACAGTTAACTACTCGAGCAAGTTCTCGGGAACCAGTCGTACATTTTATTTTTCCTTTGACTTTTTGGGGTTCTGGTAGCCCGTAGCGTAATGGTAAGTGCGTTCGACTGTCACGCTGGAGGTCTGGGTTCACTTCCCAGCCTCGTCCACCTAAAAACTAAAAAAGTATTTTTTTCAGGGCTACTGCCTTTTGCGAGGAATTGACAAATCCTCCAAGAGTGTCACTTGTCACGAATATGTGCTTCTCGTCTAATCGTTCGGATTCGGCATAAAATTGTAGGTCCCTTCCATTCCTGTCGACAGGCGCACACAGGAATGGTTGCGAGTTGTTAGTCACTAGGCCCTGGTTCTTCACGAGCCGTTGTGCCACCCAATTTATTTTTTTTTTTTTTTTTGGTGTTCTGGATCCGGCACTCAAAATACATATATACATATGTGTATGTATGTCAGTGCACTGCAAAAATGTTTCTTTCGCACCTTAACGCATAAATTAATCGATCTACCAAATGAAACAAATATTCGAACACCTAAACAAGATGTAATTTTTTTAGTTTCTATACTTTTATCTTTTGGAAATTTATTTGGCGAAAGCTTCCAGATTTTACATTTAGAATTCAAAAAAAAAAAATAAAAATAATAAAACTAATGAAGCAAAAAGGCCAATTGTAATAAAGAAAGTTTTGAAGAAATTCACTGCAGTTTTTAATTAAAATACTAGACTATACTGTATTAAGTTAACCAATGGAGCCGGATTCGGAGCAGTCTTTATTTTTATATTATAGCCTTTTCACACCAAACCCAAAACCAGGTTTTCGGCAATTGGTTTACGAAAACGTTCTCACCGAAAATTTACAAGTTTTCATTTGACATTTCATTTGTTCTGCTTAAACACAATGGTTTCGAGGAAGGGCCGCGCCGCTTTAAAAATTGTCAGTGCCACAGAAAAGGGAAAAATCAAACGTTTTATGTGCAATTAAAAGACAATTTATTAATATTGGAATTTAATAATGGAAATACAATCAATCCTGATTCGTTAAAATTAATTTATTTCTTAACCGATCAATTTCACGCAGTAGTTAGGATGCGCGACACTGCGCTGCGTCGCGCTCTCTTGTGTTCCAGCAGAACAAATATTTTTTCCTGGCAGCAACCCATCAGCTATTTATATGACATTTAATTGAGCGCTAAATGTTTCACAAGGTGTGTTTGTTTAGTTCATCCTGCAAATCCAACATGTTTTGGAGAGGTTTTATTTAAAACTTGTGTTTTATCAAAACTTGTGGTTTAGCATAAATGTATGGGAAAATTGTGTTTTCAATCTAGGTTTTCAGCCAAAACCGATATTTTCGCGAAAACCGGGTTTTGGGTTTGGTGTGAAAAGGCTATTAGGTTTAAATGATGTGCCCTTATGTAGGTATGAAATGTTCGAATTTCTTTCCTCACCCCTCAAAACTTAGCATAGCTACCTAATAGTAAAAAAGAAAAACTGGGTACCACCAAAAAGTTGAAATTTCCATTGAAATTGAAACATGTACAACATAAGCCCCACCCTACTAAGATTAGAAAGTCTGCTTGATTTAAATATAAATAAAATTTTATTAATTCGAAAAATGTCTTACACAGGAATGGTTCTTAAAACTATTTTTAAAATTATTATAAATATGCATTGTTTTTTTAAAAAATAAATGTGTTTAACTTAAACAAAAAAACTACAGATATGTAACTTGTTTACAGCGCTTCCGTTTTGAATGTTCCGCATCGATTATCGTTTTTAGCCTTTCGTTATACATAATAGTGTCGATCATATTATTAAGCTCATTCTTGTCATACCGTGTGATATCTTTCCAAGTAGAAACAACAATTTGATTTGTGAGATTATGTTTAACTTTGGAAAGTCTCAAAAACTGTGCCTTCCGTTGGTGCAAATGTCTTCGATACACGAATAAATGATAAGCAACAGATGGTTCTTCTCGTATCATGCTTACTTCTTTTTGAAACTTTGTTTATCCTTGCAACTTGTTACCCGGTGCTAGACGAAAAGTTGACTAATAAATTTGAAGACAATTCCGCTGGATTTTATACAATGGTGGTAGGATAAATGACGGGGTTGATTCACAGGATTCAGGTATTGGCTTTTAATCTTCAGGTGCTTGAACCTTTATTATACTAAAACAATACATATACATAATTATAATCCCTTATTACCTGGGAAAATCTTCAAATCCATTAACATAATCCCCTTGAGAATTAAAGAAGTCATTATTACAGGCGCTAAACACGGAGCGGTGGTGGTGACATCGTTTGGGTTAAATGATAATCCAGTTAAAGTAATTGAATTTGTTTCGAAAAGATTCCCAGGTGTATTGAATACTTAACGAACAATAAATTGCGTATAGCAATCTTTGATAAACCAACAGCAGAACTTCTCGAAACGGATTCAGATAAATAGAACCTATTAACTGAAGCGTAAAGCCAACTGATGAAACACGCACTTGTTATAATAAAAGTAGCATAAATCCATTTTGTCAGGAATGTAGCTTGAATTCTGTTCAAGAAGGTTTTGTATTGTGCCTTAAAAGAAAGAAAAAGTACAAACAAAAATATTAACAACGGGTGCCGGTCTTATGAACGAAAATCGTTTCGCAAATCTTACGTGAACTTCACTGTATGCGTATACAGGGTGTACAATTGTAGATTTTTGTTTTCAAACGTTTTAATTTATAACAATAAGAGTGGAGTTAAGCAAGTCTTATGAGTTTAAGTTCTAGTGGTCGAGAGAGCACAGTGTTATTACGCTAGTGAGCGCTTTGATAGCGTGCCGCGAACACTGAAGTCTCGAGACTTAACCTACTTGTTTTTTTTTCTTTGGTACCGTGATGGCACTTCAGAAAAGTAAGGACCCTCTACGATAAAAACGTTTTTGTCAAGAATCTAGGGCTGGCCACGAGACGAGACTCTGCGAGACTTTTGTAAGTCTCATCTCGGTCTCGTTAAAATCAAAAATTTTCAGTCTCGTCTCGGCCTCGTATAATTAAGTCGAGTCTCCGAAAAATTCGATTTCCGGACAACCTGTTGATTATTGGAACGAAATATTTTCGATTATAGTTTGAATACGTGCAGAAGAAAATAAATATTTAGCTGTAATTGGATTTTTTTTTAATTTAATAGACTCTTTGTAAATTTCGAATATACAGTCTCGTCTCGGTCTCATCTCGGTTGCTTAAAAGCCAGTCACTGTGCACTTCACGATATTCCTGGCCTGGCTATTAGAGTGAATCTCACGAAAAACGAGGCACCGCTTCCAATAGTGTATTTTACCAAAATTATAATCCGCATATTTTCTATAGTTAAACTAAACTAAAAAATAAAATGAAAGGTCTTATAAATGTTTACTTTCGATTTAGGTACTACAGAATTGCACGGATATAAGAAACACTCATATAAGAAAAACTCGCTTATAAGAAACGTATTCCAAAACCAAGATACATATATTACAGGTAATATCATTAGCATGTTGATTTTTGTTCAGTTCTGCGCATGTTGTCAAAATCAATAGTAAAAAAATTGAATTTCAAACAATCACAAAAAATTTGTTTTTGTTTACTGTGTGCTTACACAAAGGGAAACCATCTTGAAATTTGGAAAGCTACGCCTGATAATACCATTGATATGTGTACTGTGGTCCAAAACACCGTGTCTCTTTGAAATTGATCGTATGAAAGAAACTCGCTTATAAGAAAATCACGGTTACAAAATCGCAGAAACCAGTTTGGAATGCGCCACGATACTTTGTGAATACACTGACATTTTTATTTGATGTGATTACTTGGTTTCGTCTCTGGTTTTATGTCTGTATAAGAAATTTTATTTCTTAGCCGTTGTTTGCATATAAGAAAAACTCGGATATATGAAAGACATTTTTTGGATTTTCACAGTTTCTTATATCCGTGTTGTACTGTTCAGGCATAGGGTAAGTTTTGGATTCGTAAAATACCAGATTTTTGTATACCATATTTTATTTTTAAAATGCATACAAAATTTATTTTTAAGAAAACCGCTCTAACGATTTTTGATTTTTTTTTTTATAAATTCATATTTATGGAACAAATCAGATAGCATATTTTATACTGTGCTCTAGCTTTTAAAAAGGTATTTTGAGCTATTTAAATAATAAATTTATAAAAAATACATAAACAATATATTATTTAAGCTGCTTTTTAAAACTTTATTTTTTTACTACATCATTATATTATTGAACTTATAACATAATTGTTATATGGATACGTTAAAGTTGTTAGCTATGATACCAAGTTGTGGATTCGATTCGCGCATTTTATTTTATTAATGTTTGAAAACATACATTTCCCACCGGACCCACCCTGTTCAACATTTATAACATCTTAACAGACTTAACTAGGGTAACAATATGTATTTGAATAAAATTATTTAACATTAAGAGACAATATTTGAAGCTATAATATTTTCATATAAATCGGTAGATAAATGTGTGAAAAACTCTATTAAGAAGGGTTGCCTTCAACTCTTCTAACCTCCTCTTTAATACGATCTATGCTTATAACAATTCCCACTTAACCTATGGTTACAATTTTATGTAATAACCTGGAAAATCCTGCACAGATATGAGGAAAAAAAACTTAACAATAAAAGAAGACTATCTACGTTTTGTACCTACCTCGAAATGTATACTGTATATTGAAATTAAAATCAATATTTAAATCGTGCGCAAATAAATTCTAACAAACCAAAATGAAAGGAACAAATTCTATAATATGTATCTCGAATTATTGGTTAAGCCCTTTGCCTTCCGGCAAATGTATATTGAAATTAAGAGATGGTTTCAAAACCTCTCTACTGTTTTGTGCTTATTAATACTTTTATGAATTTTTATTGAGAAAGTTTTCATTTGAACCAACAAAAAAAATATGAAGCAAAAGTTAGCTCTCATTAAAAGTTTTTTTTTTAGCTTTGGGGAGCGCATGAAAAAGTTGTCAAACACACATTTGCCTTAAAGCGAGCTTCAGCTTTAAAATCGATAGGGGTTTATAAAAAATACACAACTGGTGAACTAGTATATGTACGTATTTCGGAAGTTATTTTGTACATCAAGGCCCGCTCATGGTTTTAAATTACATTCCGATATAGCGACATGAAATTGGAACTTTGGAAGTTAGAAACCTGTCTGTGCAATGAAAGGGAAAATCAACTTCAGTCAAAGTCACAAAAGTGGAACGGTCAAAAACTTTGATAACTAATATAACGATCGAATTTCCAGATAAAGGAGCGGGAATTTTCAAGTCTAGGAACATCAGGAACAACAAATAGCAGGCAAACAAAATTGAAATGAATAATCAAACACAAATGACTATAGTAGGTACATAATGTAGTTTAAAAGTTTTCTTTTTCCCCTTGAATTTGTAAATTAAGTGTTCAGGCATAGGTACATATCTGCAATGGGCCATCACACACTGGCTCTATTTTGAGCTAAACTAAAGCCAGACTTACTTTTCCTTCAATCACACAGGGCCATCACACACAGGCTCAATTTTGAACTAGAATAAGCCGGGGAAATGAACGTTTGTAGGCAAGGGAGGTGAGTATGATGAAAGAAACGACTGAAATGTTCATCCTTGTTTCGGGGGGACTAACAAAGTATAATTACTAATACATACACAGTTGTTCGTTTCTAGGCAAAATAAACACATCTGATGTCATGCAAAACTGAAAATTTTAAAGGAAATTATTTTTTTTTCGATTCTCAAACTGAGAGTACTAATACAATTAAAGCCGGTTCATGTACACACAATTTTCAGCCAGCTTTTCTCAGCCCGTGTGTGATTGAATGAAAAGTAAGTCTGGCTTTAGTTCAGCTCAATATTGAGCCAGCGGGAAATATCGTCCCCAATGAATTTTATAGCTGAATTCTTCAATCAATTCACTAGCCAAATAATAATAGGAAACGTCATGCAATGATTTAGTGAGTGAAGAGTCATGCGAGGTTTCCTCAGTTCATAGATTTGAACTCACTTTTTGCTTTGTGTGTAGAAAACAACAAGACAACAGCAATCAATCCACTAGCCAGATAATACAAGGAAACGACATGTTATGATTTAATTAGTGAAGAGTCATGCAAGGTTTCTTCAGTTCATAGATTTGAACCCACTTTCTGCTTTGTGTTTAGAAAACAACCCTTTCTGTCGTTGAATCTAAAATTGCTTTTGTTATGGAAAATTATAAGATGAAAAACCTGTTGAAAAGTCATGTAGAAGTTCATCGTCTATGTCCACTCATCTGCTTTGTAAAGTGTGCACCGCCATTGTGTGTTTTAATAGAAGTTGATTTTTTTGTGTTCTCTGTGTTGACATTGTCTACTGACAGTAAATATTATAAGAGGACTTATGAATTTCCATTAAAAAGAGGCAATCTCAGATTTTCTCCAAGTATTTTAGTTTTTTGGTTAATCACCACTTCGCATATGAAGTGGTGATTAACCAACAACCACTGACCTAGTGATTTAACTTTAATTTAAAGTTTTAATTCTATATTTTTATTAACCAATCAAAAAATAATTCACAACACTACAGAGTTGAATGAATTTACTATTTATTTAATTTTCTTCACATTTTTCATATTGAATTAACTAATTGCTGAATAAACAACTACCTACTTCTATATCTTGTGATTTGATAATTGAATTTTCATTACCATTTTCATCGAAAATATTGAACTGATAAATAAACCACATACATTTATGCAGTGAATTCATAGGTTATGCAACCACCATGTTTTTCATCATCTGGGTCGGTGAATAAACAAATTCCAACGAAGAAGTGATTTCGTTGGCGAATTTTCATCGGATTTTCAGCATGTGCTTCCCGCCTAGGACATGCCCATGTTAATTTCATCAAAGGAATCAGCTTAAAAGTGGACGGTGCAGCTGCCATTCCTCAAGGAAAAAGCTGATCTTTCCTCAATGAATTTTTCAATTTTTCCCGCTGGGACGGACTGAGCAAAGCTGGCTGAAAGCTGTGTGTACATGAACCGGCTTTAATTGTATTAGTACTCTCAGTTTGAGAATCGCAAAAAAAAAAACAAATAATTTCCTTTAAAATTTTCAGTTTTGCATGACAACAGATGTGTTTATTTTGCCTAGAAACGAGCAACTGTGTATGTATTAGTAATTATACTTTGTTAGTCCGCTCGAAACAAGAAAATCTTGACATTTTCCAAATTTTCACATTTAAGATTTTGAATTTCGTAATATTCATATACGATATATAATCATTTGTGTTTCTAGATTTTGGGATTTGCATTTTAAGAATTCAATTAATGATTTTTGTAAAATGAATTTCTTTGTTTTAAACTAAATAATAAAGCATGGCAGACCTTCTGAGCTTTTTGCATTTTTATAGTATGCAGTACGGAAACCCTTGACAGTTATTTCTTTTACACAACTAAATGGGATTCCTTTGCAGTTAGAGTGAGATACAAACGTCCTATCTTCCCTGTACTGCACAAATTCATTGGACAGAGTATAGTGATTAATAACTCGCAACCATTCCTGTGTGCGCGTGTTGACAGGAATGAAAGGGACCTACAATTTTATGCCGAATCCGAAAGGCTAGACGAGAAGCACTTATTCATGACAAGTGATTCTCTTGGAGGATTTGTCAATTCCTCGCAAGAGGCAGTATCCGTGAAAAAGAACTTTTTAGTTTTTAGGTGGACGAGGCTGGGAAGAGTGAACCCAGACCTCGAGCTTGACATTCCAACCCACTAACCATTACCCTGCGGGCTAATACTTTACGTTTATGAGGCTATATGTTTTTCAAACTTAAGCCACTCTTCAAAACAAAAATTATTTCCGAATTTATTCAGAAATAAAGGAGAATGGGCAAATATATATGGGAGCTGGTCTACCAAGTACCTAGAAACGAGACCTATGAAAATGATTAGGTACTATGGAGTGTACCAACGTACGAGTATTTTTTTTTTTTTGTCCTAAACAATGGGAGTTGACTAAAATAGGCGACCAAAAAAATAAGAAAAACACTTTGCAAATTCGAATAAACATAGACGAATTGTTGTATATTTTGTTCTGTTCTGCCTAAACACCATGGTTTACAGTTCTATGTCCATATTCAAAAATGATGCTCTTGAACTAAGCTTTCCAATGTTGCATATCTCAGTTGTGTTGTGGGCACTAGACGCACAATTATTCCCATTCATTTCATTCGCTAAATCGAATAAGAAAAGTAGAATTTTCGTACTGTTAAGCGAATTATTCGTCAACCATGATACTATTCGCTATTATTATATAAAATTTCCTTTATTTTGGGATCTATTTAGTTCAACAAAAGTGACAAACACTGTCATTTCAATGGAAGACTAATGCAATTTATTTTTGCTCTAGTTGCAATCCTTGTTGCCATTTACTACCTAAACCCCATGGTTTACAGCTTTATGACCATACACAAAAATGATGTACTAGGGCTAAGCTTTCCAACGATGTATGTCTCATTCGTGGGCAATGATTGACCGAAATACCCATTCTCCTTTATGTCTTTTAGTATTTATAGCTGAAGAAGAATCTTTTTTTTTGTAAGGCTGGCCACGAGACAAGACTCTGCGAGACTTTTGTAAGTCTCGTCTCGATCTCGTTAAAATCGAACATTTTCAGTCTCGTCTCGGTCTCGTGTCGGTCTCGTATAATGAAGTCTCGTCTCGGTCTCGTCTCCGTAAAATACGATTTCCGGACAACCTGTTGATTTTGGAACTAAATATTTGGTCTCGGTCTCGTCTCGGTTGCTCAAAAGCCAGTCTTGTCTCGTCTCGGTCTCGTCATGCGCGACAGAGATCGAGACGGAGACTTTTCTCGTCTCGTGGCCAGCCGTAGTTTTTTGCTATGGACTTATGACACTGCTCCGTGTTTTTCTACTATATTTTCACTATAGAATTTCTCAGTAAGATCATGGATTGTTTTTTTTAATCTGAAAAATCTTATGCAGTTTCTCAAGCCGGCAAGTCAGTCATCTATTAATTCAGAGGAAATGATTATTGTTCTTAGAATAATTGTTGCCATGTTATTAGCGTCCTATTTTTTTCAAAACGCTCAAAATTTGTGTACCCCTGTCATTAGAATAATAGTGTAAGAACATGGCGTTAATTTATATGTCAGTTGTGAAGAAGACATTTGTTGGTACTAGAGAAAAATAATTATAAAATTTAAATAAATAAATATAATTCATTCAACACAAAAATATCTTATTTAGCACATCTCTAATAAACATTATTGGAAACAACTGTTATTAGACTGAAGTCTATAATAGAATTTTAAGTA
This sequence comes from Melangyna quadrimaculata, assembly GCA_949320155.1. Taxonomy (NCBI): domain Eukaryota; kingdom Metazoa; phylum Arthropoda; class Insecta; order Diptera; family Syrphidae; genus Melangyna; species Melangyna quadrimaculata. The sequence continues at coordinate 4,955,376 of OX439484.1, read as the reverse complement.
TACACCACAATAACTGGATAGTTTTATGCATTTTCTTTAAGAATTTAATACATATCTATTTGGTATATATGTTACCGTTAATGTCGGGAATTCAGTTAATGCTGACATTAACTAGTTCAGCATTAACTGGTTCGATCCGTTTAAGTCGGTAGTTTTCTTCAAATAGAAAAATTTTGGTCTTTAACAAGTTAATGTCGACATTAACGTGGTGCTGACTAGTTAATGTTGACATTAACGTATGTATGCTGTCCCGTTAAACTGCGGAATTAAGAGAACCTGTCAATTCGTTAGTTTTTCTTGACTTATTTAATTTACCGTTAAAGAGCAATTTCAAATTTCGTGCTTGATTTTATATCTGCTTTAATCAGATATTCGAGTTCAATTTATAGATAATAAATAGCTTTATTTTATTTTAAATTATTTTAGATAACTTAGTTATGAATAAGGAGCACAGATACAGTTGTAAAAAAAAAGATTATTTTAGATTTTATTTCAATTTACGGAACGTCCTCCTTGAGCTTACAACAATGACCTCTGGCAACTGATAGAAAAAAATCTATTTTTCCGATGGTTTTCTAGACCATAAATTATTAAATTGCGACCTAAGAGCTGCTGCATAAATTCATGTTTTTAATATTTCCGTTTTAAAATTGAATAAAAAAAATTCGCTGTTTTTGAGATACAACACAACACGACGTGACGTAGTTTTTCAACAAAATGTGTTTCTTTTCCTGAAAGAACTAATCTTTCAAATATAGGTATTTCATATTTTAATCTTCGACAAATTCTAAGATATTTTTTTTCTCTTTTTTTTTACAAATAGAAACAATTTGATACACTTCATGTTGGTTCTGTCTCCAAGTTGTGACATTGATATTGTAAATAAAAAATTTTATAAACTTTGCTTAAAAAATGAAACCTTTATTTAACACAACTTAATAAATATTATATAAAATATATTACGCGACGCGTTTCGGAGTGTTCTCCATCTTCGGGCATTAAGCTCGAAGGTTAACGCCCGAAGATGGAGAACACTCCGAATCGCGTCGCGTAATATATTTTATATAATATATATTATTTATTAAGTTGTGTTAAATAAAGGTTTCATTCTTTAAACAAAGTTTATAAAATTTTTCATTTACAATATTGATACACTTTTTTCCTTGCGTACACACACTCCGCTCCACTTGAATAGAAACAAACTTTTTGTTTTATATCTGAGCGTGTAGCGGTTTGGTAAATTTCTAAATTCACCTTTTGGTTTTAGTTCCTATTAGAAAGGTCTATTGCGAATAAAACTGCAGGGACAGAATAATTCAGGACAATACCAAATTTTGTATGTAAGGCCGTGTGTCAGTCATTACTGAGGTGAATGCAGTCGTCAAAATTTAACTTGCTCAGGAGCACGTTTAAATTTTAACTAGTGGATACATTTTGACGTTTGTATTAAGCTTCTTGCACATTACTTACACCATCGACCTTTCATACCTGGACTACTAGGAGCAGGAGCCAACATCCAGATGGTTCTCTTTATTAAACAAAATCGATACACTAGCGGCAATTTGAAAATTACTTAGGCCTAATTTATTCACTCAAAGTTGAAGATAACTTCGGGATTTTTACAGTCAACTTGAGAGACAGTTGTTGTTCAATCGAAGTTGACGTTTTCAACTTTTTATTTTCAACTATAGAGTTGATCAACGAAATAGTAAAATGTAGCGAGTAAACTTGGGAATGTTCATCATTTCTTTTTATTAATTTTGCTTTTGACTTCGAAAAAAATTAAAAATTATATAAAAGTAGAGCTCGGTTTTAATTGAAAAAATAAAATAAAAAATGTTTCGTGCAAATTACCTACTTCTGGGAGAATTGGGCGTCATCTTTTTGGAGCAGCGAAGATGATGCAGAGGAAGATAATGTGTGCCTTGAAAGGCGGCAATATAAAATGCTTCCCCGTGTTGGTATCGATAAATAGGACGATCATGATCTCGTTCTCGCCTCTCAAAAGCAACGACAATTATGTTTTTTTTTATTTAATGAAGAATTCATTGCCTTTTGACGAAAGACGCGACGGAAAATATCGGTTTAAAAAAAACAAAAACAGGTTCTCGTCCGATCGCAGAAATCAAGCATCTTCGGGCGCGGTTAGTACTTAGATGGGGGACATTGAGTTTTTTTTTTGGTATTCTTTTAACTCTGCGTTTTCAGATGGAATGAAAAATCCATTCCAATTATTCGGAATAATAAAAAAATCGACAATAATGGTTTATCCCGAGTATTTTATTTCAAACACAAAATAATACCAAATATTTTGTATATCTAAAATGAATAAAGAAACATATTCACACTCACTTCACACTCGTCTTGTGTGTCATGCTTAACAAATGAGAATGACGATCGCTTAGCAGTCCAGGTATACTAGGTTCATGACTGCCACCATCAAAATGCAATTTCCGCGTTCCAGATCGTATCCGAAGCGATTTGGACATATTTGTGTTGATTAATTCCTCTGAAAAAAGCTATTGCAACAACAAATCAGAGTATCTGAACATTTTTGGATAGGTTGACACCGTATCGGATAGGTTTCTTAACGCAAGGAACGTCAATGGGAAATGTATGTTTTAAAATATTCCATTTAATGCAATTGACACAGCAAAACCCTCCAATTTTATTCACCCCTATAAAAACGGATCAAATTTAACTGGGATCAAATTTAACCAAAATTTAACGTAACTGACACACGGCCTAAGAGGAACTTTATAATTTTAACAATTTTGCATAAAGGTACTAACAATTTTTCGAAATATTATTTTTGGATTTAAAAAAAAATACATTGATTTTTTTTTTTAAACTCAAATCTTGAAAACGGGTCAATAAATATTTTTTTTTTTAATTTTGTGTAAAATTGTATTTTATTTAGTTCTAAAAGTTGGCATATTAAATTTTATTTTTAAAAATGTTCAAACATTTTTATTTAAAAAAAAAGATTTAAGAAAACCGCTCTAACAATTTTTGAAATTTTTTTTTTTTCTTAATTTTATATTTACTAATCAAATCAGATGGCATACTTTTTTACTTGCGATAGGGCAGTTTATGATTTGTGCGAAAAAAAAAATCGGGATAATAATTTTCCCTAACATTGCGATGAAAGAGAACGCGAAAAAATTGGGTCTCGCAATTCTGTCTGTCTGTCTGTACCTCGACCTGCAGCCTAAATGGCTGAAGCGATTTTTTTTCAAACTTTGGACTTAAGGTTCTTATGTGATTCCCTAGAGGGGAAATTGAAATTTGTTTTTTATCTCAAAAAATAACGCTACCTGTCATACATTGATTTATTTCAAAAACGGCTCTAAAGATTTTCAAAAAAAAAAAATTACGAAATGAATATTTTGGTAGAAAAAAAAAAATGTTTATAACGGTTATTAACGGTAACTCTCATACAACCGATTTTTTGGTTTTTAACTTTCTCTTAAACTACTACACCGATTTCAACCAAAATTTTTATACAAAATATCGCTTACAATTTTGCATATAAAAATTTTCGAAAAAATTAATTTTGGATTTTTCAAAAAATATTGAAATTTTTTTTTGAAAATTCAATATCTTGAAAATGGGCTAATGAATTTTTTTTATGTTGTGAAAAATTGTATTGTTGGCATACCACATATTATTTTAAAAAATGTTCAAGATTTTTTATATTTAAAAACATTAATTAAAAAAAAAACCGCTCGAACGATTTTTGATTTTTTTTTTTTCATAAATTCATATTTATTAAGCAAATCAGATGGCATACTTTTTTTTGGGCTCTATCTGTTTTAGCTTTTAAAATAACTAATTTATAATAATTCATAGTAATCATATATAAAGGGTCCGCCAAATAACTTTTTTTTTTTGAAAATTCATCATCAACATCGAGTGTAGCTTCGGCTGTGTGGCACGTAGCGCCGTCCTGTTGAAACCAAATGTTGCCAATATCCTCCGCTTCAATTTTTGTGAATAAAAATTCGTTCAACATGGCCCGATAACGATCACCATTGACTGTAACGGCCACTCCTTGCTCAGTTGAAGAAAAATTGCCCAATTATGCCTCTGGACCAAAATCGGCACCAAACAGTGACTCGTTTTGTGTGTATCGGCTTTTCAATGAATGCGTGCAGGTTTTCTGTGCCCCAAATGCAACAATTTTGCTTGTTTACATACCCGCCAAGAACAAAATGAGCTTCATCTGAAAAGATTATTTTTTTGGCAAAATCGGCAAAGTAATGTCGCAATATATTCCAGCGTTGTTCAAGCGTATACACAAGCATATTCGTTCAGCGGAAGGATAGAACTTATTATCTGTCACATCAGATATGAGCTAGGTGGTACCATTCACGAAATAAGCACTAGTTGAAACGTTAGATGGCAGACCCCTTATTTAAAATTGTTTTTAAAACTTTTTTTTAATGATATCATAATTTTATGGAACCAATAAATATGTACATTGTCAATTTCAAGCCACGTTAAAGTTGTTAGCTACGAGAGCAAGTTTTGTGCGATCCAGTCGTGCCCATTTTTTTTTTCTTTTCTGTCGTTCAAAAGAGTTCAAAAGAAAAACAAATTTATTCCCACACATCACTTTTAAACATATTTACATATGAAAACCGCACAAGTGCACAGTACAGTAGGTATATACTTCACAGGAAAGGTGTACAATATATTAACTGTACATACCTCTACCCATAGGAAGTTTATTATGCATACAGTTTCAATTTTCCACAATTTCTCCAACACTAGCTTAAATAATTTTCTTAGAAAACCCCTAGAAAATTGTATATTTTCAACTAATAGTAGGCGGAAAAGTCTTGAAATCAAAGGGTTTGAGTTCCAGAAAATCAATAAATATATTATGGCAATAAGGCTCAAACCAATTGAAGTGAAAAAAAAAAACATTACCTACATATATCCAGGTATTTTCCGTTCATGTTTATAAAGGCAAACATTGTTCCGGAATATTGTGTTCATTTGGTTAGAAAATTTATTTTATCAGTAATGCTCTCCTCAGCTCATGGAGTAAATTTAATGAGAAATTCAATGAAATAAAAATACCTATATAGCTAAATTTTATGCAAGAATTTGTGAAGGTTATAATGTAGGTAAGGTAGTGGATATTTATTCGTTAAGGTTTACATTATACACACCGAAGAAAGAACATTTTCGGTTCAAGAATGTAGGATGAAATAATCAACAAATTCAACGATTATGTTCTTCCTACAAATTGTTTTTAAAGTGAAATAATCACCCCTGTTCTGATTTCCGGTCGAATTTCACATTCAATTTCGGTTTGTTATTTTTGTTCACCTTGTTCAAATTCGGGTTTGTTTGATTATTTCGATTCCAATATACATGCGTAATCAGTTTTAAGGCAAATTCATACGAATTGAATTGGGTTAGTTTTTGTTTGTGGAATTGAGAACCAGAATATTTGTACTGATTTCTATGGAAACTGTTTTCGCAAAACGAAATAAATAACCATCTAACCGAATTTGAACAAGGAAAACAACTAACCGAAATCAAATATGAAATTCAGAACAGGGGTGAATAAATCATTTAAATATTGAAATTTGCAAATTGTCAAGCAAGTACTTTACCGAATTGTGCAACAACTTTTGTTGTTTTGTTTAAATATTGACATGCATTCCTCATTGTTTATTGTAAATTGTGTTCAAAAGTAAAATAGCTTCATTCTTGTACAGGATACCTTGTACGCTAGAGCGTCTAGGTTGGGTATGAATGAATGAATATAATTTTGAGGGATATTGCACTGCGACCTTGAGATCTATTGTGCCCCCCACCTAGAGCTGGATGAGGCCTGCTCATCTTACAGCTCTTCCTCCAAATGTATTCCTCTCAAGAATTGGAGTATTTGGAGTATTTTAAGAGATGGTAAGTCGCTCTCTTCTACCTGGTAGCGTCCCAGGTACTTCTTTCTTTGATGTATGAGTGTGCTACATCGACCTAGAATGTGGTCCGGCGTTTCCTCATCTGTGTCACTGAACCTGCATGTGGCACTACTTACTAGGCCAAGTAAACTAAGGTGTCTTTTTAGTTTGCAGTGTCCAGTGAGGAGACCCGTTATAATTCTTAGGTTGTTTCTACTTAAGCTGATACAGTCTGTAAAACGTTGGTGGTTATAATTCCCAAGTAATAGTTTAACCTGTCTTAGCTTTGGGAGTTCTTTCCAATTTTTGGATCTTATTGCCTCCTCTTCTTTTTTGATTTTGTTTCTTATCACGTTTTCTCCTATCCCACAATAAGGTTCAGGTCCCGTTAAGGGAGTCGTTGCACCTATTTTTGCTAAGGAGTCTGCCTCTTCGTTGCCCTGAACACCTACGTGGCCAGGTACCCAATGGAGTGTGACAGTGTTATTTTTGCCGAGTTCATTTAGCCTTCCTACACATTCCCATACTAGCTTAGAGCTGATGGAGTAGGAGCTCAGAGGTTGGGTAAGGAACCATCATCAATTTTATAAATCAGAATTATTTTCCTTGAAACTAAATTTTAAACTAATTTTAAAAATGATTCTGGGAAAATAAATTTAACTTAAAAAAAAATTGAAACTTATTTAACGTTTTTAGTCAATGATATAATCATGAAGTTTTGATTAAATGCAGTGATTTTATTCAAATGGTTGTATTTAAGTGTATGAAAAAATTACAGCACTTGAGTCTTACTTCTAGCTTAAACATTTTCAAAAAATCATCTTATTTTCTCAATATTATTTATTTGGAAATTTAACGTATTTAAGCACTGTTTAAGACATCAATATTGAATAATAAAACTAAAGAAACCATTTTCGACACAAAAAGATGAAGAATCCGACTTAATGATCATTTCAGCTTCGTTTTTTCTATTTTTTTTAAAGAAAAAGTTTGTTTCCTCATTTTTCAATATTTTAAAAAGTAAGTCTTATATAACCATCCAAAATAATCCAAAAATTTACTTACAATATAAAAGCAAGAAAGGAACACATTCGTTTAAGGTTTTTTGTTAGTTAATATGCTCATTTCCATTTGGAACATAAGATTTCTGAACACACAAAATTCGCCTCAATTCATTGATGCATTTCAGAGAGAATAGGCATACTGGTTAATTTTCTATATTTTTGGTATAACTTGCAAACAAAGCTGAAATTGAGAATTTAACTTGAGGACTTTTTTTTATAGAATTCGATTTTCTATCAAAGCGAACGATTTGAAAAACAGTTTAAACAAATTGAAGCAGGAAAATTTAACGAAAAATCATTGGCGCAAAATTTTAGTCGATTTAGTACTATGTTATTCATTTTAAGTATGATACTAGGTTAAAAACTGTATTTGGCTAATTTTAAATGAGATTAGAATCGTTCTAACTTCGAACATTTTGATAAAGTTAAAATCATCAAATGGCTATTTTATCTTTTTAGTTTCGTACTAAATTCATATGACATTTCGACGTCTATCAATGTCAAATTGAGGTCTGTATGTTTGTAAATTGTTTGCATCAGCTGTTATTTTTTGGACGTGTTGATCTGAACCTTATGAAGGAAATTAAAACTTAAAAGATAACTGTTTTAAAATTAGAAAATATTAAGTATTATTATACTAAACCCTTAAAATTAGGCTGTTTTAAATTTTGCGCCATTGATTTTAATCTTTTCTTATCAAACTGCTCATTGCTTCTTTGGTGTTAGTGTACGGACGTCTTGTCCTTGTCAAATACAAATAAACTGCACGAATGGATCGCACAAACTTACTCTTGTAGCTAGAGATTTCCAATATATGTCAATAGTAAACTGATGTTGTAAAAAATTAAATATTAAAAAAAATTTAAATATTTATTATTATGTAGTTTTCTATAAATTTATTATTTAAATAGTTAAATATACCATTTTTATCAGATAAGGCTCAAAAAAAGTATAAAATATGAATTTATTAAACAAAAATTCAGAAATTATTTGAGCGGTTTTCTTAAAAATTAATTTTGTATAGACTCCTAAAGTGTATAGTATCCTAATTTTTTTCAGTTGGAATCATTACAGCCGTTTTTAAGATAAAAACATTTTTGTATATTGGTTCTAGGGCAGGTACCGTTCTTCCTTCAGCTAAAAAGTCCAAATACTGAAGAATATCGCTTCAGTGGCTTAGGCTGCATGTCAATGTACAGACAGGCAGACACTTTTTTTCGCATTCTCTAGCACCGTAATGTTAGGAATAAATATTACCTCGAGTTCGATTTTTTTAAAAATCCAAAACTTGACCTTGAATTTATTACAAGTAAAAAGAAATCTGTTAAGCGTTTCATATATCAAAAAGTATTTCTCTATAAAAATTGGTGCAAATATATCTACACATGCAAAAACAAACATATTTTTTTTGTTGCAGTTTTTGCTCTTAAGCCTTAATATTTAAAGAATGGGTTGATGAAAACCAGAAAACCCAATAACATAATCTGGTACTGCTGTCAAGTCATATAGCTTCATACAAAACGTTGGTACATCTGTTTGTAATCGTGTGACTTTCAACAACTACCCAGCGGGAAAAATTCAAAAATTCATTGAGGAAAAATCAGCTTTTTCCTTGAGGAATGGCAGCTGCACCGTCCTTTTTTCAGCTGATTCCTTTGATGAAATTAACATGGGAATGTCCTAGGCGGGAAGCACATGCTGAAAATCCGATGCAAATTCGCCAACGAAATCACTACTTCGTTGGAAGTTGTTTATTCACCGACCCAGGTGATGAAAAACATGGTGGTTGCATAATCTATGAATTCACTGCATAAATGTATGTGGTATATTAATCAGTTCAATATTTTCGATGAAAATGGTAATGAAAATTCAATTACCAAATCACAAGATATAGAAGTAGGCAGATGTTTATTCAGCAATTAGTTAATTCAATATGAAAAATGTGACGAAAATTAGATAAATAGTAAATTCATTAACTCTGTTGTGTTGTGAATTATTTGTGATTGGTTAATTAAAATATAGAATTGAAACTTTAAATTAAAGTTAAATCACTAGGTCAGTTGTTGTTGGTTAATCACCACTTCATATGCGAAGTGGTGATTAACCAAAAAACTGAAATACTTTGAGAAAATCTGAGATTGCCTCTTTTTAATGAAAATTCATAAGTCCTTTTATAATATTTACTGTCAGTAGACAATGTCAACACAGAGAACACAAAAAAATCAACTTCTATCAAAACACACAATCCCAGCTGGAAATATCGTCCCCACTGAATTTTGTAGCTGAATTCTTCAATCAATTCACTAGCCAAATAATAAAAGGAAACGTCATGCAATGATTTAGTCAGTGAAGAGTCATGCGAGGTTTCCCCAGTTCATAGATTTGAACCCACTTTTCGATTTGTGTGTGGAAAACAACAAGACAAAATCAATCAATTCACTAGCCAGGTAATGAAAGGAAACGACATGTAATGATTTAGTAAGTGAAGAGTCATGCAATGTTTCCTCAGTTCATATATTTGAACCCACTTTCTGCTTTGTGTTTAGAAAACAACCCTTTCTGTCGTTGAATTAAAAATTGCTCTTGATAAGGAAAATTATAAGATGAAAAAACTGTTGAAAAGTCATGTAGAAGTTCATCAGTTCATCGTAAGTCCTCTAATAATATTTACTGTCAGTAGACAATGTCAACACAGAGAACACAAAAAAAATCAACATCTATCAAAACACACAATGGCGGAGCACACTTTACAAAGCATATGAGTGGACATAGACGATGAACTGATGAACTTCTACATGACTTTTCAACAGTTTTTTCATCTTATAATTTTCCATAACAAAAGCAATCTTTAATTCATCGACAGAAAGGGTTGTTTTCTAAACACAAAGCAGAAAGTGGGTTCAAATCTATGAACTGAGGAAACCTTGCATGACTCTTCACTTATTAAATCATTACATGTCGTTTCCTTTTATTATCTGGCTAGTGAATTGATTTCTGTTTTTTGTTGTTTTCTATACACAAAGCGAAAAGTGGGTTCAAATCTATGAACTGAGGAAACCTCGCATGACTCTTCACTGAATAAATCATTGCATGACGTTTCCTTTTTTTATTTGGCTAGTGAATTGATTGAAGAATTCAGCTATACAATTCATTTGGGACGATATTTCCCGCTGGGTAAGGCCGATTGACGTCATATTCACACAATATAGGTATACTTACTTATTTTAATGATACACAAGTTCATACTTTTGTATGTACAGTGTATATATGTTATGTATATGTATGTTAGAATCTCAAGCATAATCTTAGTATTATAGGAATATATTGATTTAGCAGGAAACAAAAACATATGAAATCAAAAGGTGCTCGTGTTATTAATACATTTCTATTTAAACTGAAAAAAATTACTTAAGGATCTTTAATTTAAAATGAATTAAATGCTGAGTGAATGCGAAAGTTTGATTCCAAAATAGTATTTTTTTTTTTAATTTATTTTTACGCTTAACCCTCGGATCGAAGTGATTCGCATTGAACTAAAATTTACATATCACTCTGAAATCCACTCAGCTATATTTCTTTATTTTTAATTTACGATGTATTAATGGAACACTTAGCACATTTGAGTGTAACATAACTGGGTGTTGTACACCAAAGCACGAAAGCGTAGTTTGTTGGCTAATATTATAAAACATTATCAATCAAGGTAATTTCCAATTCACATTTTCTGAATCTCAAGTCTCAACCAAGGCAGACCTGAAATATCAGAACATGTAGTTAAAAAAATATGGCCAGCTAGTATACTAAATTTAAATTTTTCGATTGTTCGAATATCAGTATATTTTTTTAGTTGGGAAGTAGTTACGGTTTCTTTATATTTTTTTTTATAATTTCCCAAAAATATAACCATTGCATTATTAATTATCCAATTTCCTACCTGTTTTATTCTCAGGAACTCTGTAACCAACATAAGAGCATTTAAATATATGTAATGTCAGAGCATCTACGTCTTCAGGTGTGATGAATCCGTGCTTTTGTTCTTACACGAATGTAATTGAATTGTTTTTATTTAATTGAATCTGCCCGATTTAATTTTGTGTACAAAAACTTTGGTTTTACCTGGAAACAAGAATGCTGTCAGCAGATTTTAAATTAGTTTGAATCCACTCTTATCTCCTGCAAGGGACACGCTTAATATACCATGCATAATTTGGGTAAATTATTCTATGTACGCCCTCACCCTCGGTTGATTGAATGATGTCAAGTTGTGGGTTGAATACATAATTTTTTGTATTTGGCAGGATATTGCGATGATGATTCAAATTAATGTCCGTTTTTTTTTAAGTATTGCAGTTGTGCGTCATATTTGTTAAGCTTATAGTAAATATAAGTCCGTAGATTGGCTGCTTGTTTATTTTTTATCAAGGATATCCAATATGAATTTATTATGAATTTCGTTGTTTGAAATTTCCAGGGAACATCGATAAAAATATAAAGTAAAAAAAAAAAAATGATAATTGTGTCCTTCGAATTATAATTAAAAATGGTCCAGTAATTAATACAAAAGTCTGAATTAAATAAATCAAAGCTTTTACAAGCATGTTTTGCTGTGAAACAAATGTGAAGTGAAAGTGACATCCCAAAGGATGTCTTTTTGTTGTCATTTTGAACAACACTGACAATCCTTAAAAAGGCTCTTATTGTTTTGTATCTTTCTTGAATGAAGAATAATTATAGGAAGAATTCCTTTAAGTGATGTACCTACTTTGGTTGATTAGATAAATGTGCCCTGGGAATTTCTTCGTTCTTGAATAATGAATGAATGTATATAAATTATGCAGAAGCCAGAATTTTCTCATTCAATAAGAATATCTTAATTGAGAATAATAGCTACATTATGTTGTAATCGACCTTTGAAGGGGAGTACAAGATATTATAAAATAAAGAAAATGTGAAGAAGACAGTCTGGTAGTTAAAAACAAATGGAAATAAATGGTTCCAAATATAGGAAAATTAAAGAAAGCATCTACCAGTGCCCTGGAGATGGATGCTTTAAGGTTAAGGGTAGTTCTTTTTGCTTTAGTAAAATTTCGCATCCCATATAAAAAGAATACCTACTTAGCAGGGTCTACCACACAAACAAAAAAAAAAAAAAAACAGTTGACAAAAAGTCCCGAATCTAATGCGAAACAAATAAACCTTTAGGACTTTTACCAATTTTGCTGAAAGTTTTTTTTTGAGCATACTAAAATGCCCACTTTTCAACGTTTTACAGTAACAAATATGTACATTACATTAAAGTAGATACTTTAGGCAAGTTAAAGATTCGGTAAAAAATATTTACCAAACCTTTTATTACTTTAGTTTTAATTCTGTGTTTTCTGAATTCTGTATTTCAAAATTCTGTAAATTCAAAATTATGTAGTAAAATCCTGGAAAATTTAAAATAGTGTTTGACAATCGTTGGTAAACTATATCACTGTGTCGTAGCGATATGTTACTTTCTCTTTTCCCTTAGGTGATTTATACACATTAACACTAATCTTTAATGTCTTTAAAAATATTTTAACTTAAACAAATATATTTCCAACAAAATAAATAGTTTGAAAATTACTTTTGGGGAATATACGTAGATGGTGAGTGCGAAATACAAAAAAAGTGGGCTCTTTTTGTAAATTCCTAGTAGAAAGATTTCTGTAGATCTACACTGAACCGAATCCTTACATAAATACGACGAAAAACTTCATTTATTTACTTACTACTTACTTACTTAGGTCCTCGGACCTATTACGTCCGTGATGTTTCCCTTACGGGACATAGGGCCTCCACTACACCTACGCGCCATCGTGTACGATTTCTTGAAATATATTTCAGCTCTCTCCAACTTTTCCCCAGTCGTGCCGATTCCTGTTCGACCGTTCTTCGCCATGTACTTCTAGGCCGGCCCACTTGTCTTCCCTCCTGTGTGAGCGGGTTCCACTGCATTGCTTGAGATGCAATGCACCGATCGCCTTTTCGAAGCGTATGGCCAATCCACTGCCACTTTCTTCTTCGTATAATGGAGGGTCAGGAGCCCCGTTCCCCGAAGTTCGGCATTGGAGATACAGTTGGGCCAGAAAATCCTCAAGATGTTTCGTAGACATCTATTAACGAAGGTTTGCAGCTTTCTAGTGACAATTTCAGTGACTTTCCAACTGCTGCAGCCGTAAAGCAGAACGGATTCAACATTGGAGCGGAACAGTCGTAGCTTGGTCTTTAAGCTAAAAGAGTTGTTTCTCCATATTTTGGACAGCATTCCGAACGCAGCCTTTGCTTTTCTGATTCGGCTGTTTACGTCCAGTTCAGTTCCGCCACCCGTAGAGATAATACTCCCAAGATATTGGAAATCCTCTACCATCTCTACCGGTTGTCCAGAAATATTTACTTGGATTGATGAGGAAGTTCCAAGGCTGATCCTTTTAGTTTTTGCCGAGTTGATCTTAAGCCCTACGATTTCTGCTTCTCTCTCCACCCTTGTTGTCATTTGATGGAGATCCATGATCCTATGAGAGAGTAAGCATACGTCGTCCGCGTAGTCCAGATGTTTGAGGTGAGATTGCAGAGTCCACTGAATTCCCCCATTTCCATTTGACAAAGCTGCGTGCAGTACGTCACTTATCACCAACAGGAACAGTATTGGTGACAGTATACAGCCTTGCCTAACTCCACTTTGGATTTCAAACTCCTCAGACAGCCTACCTTTGTGCAAAACGTGACACCTGGATCCATCATATGTAGCCTTGATAATAGCAATCAATTTATCTGGGATGCCCCTCCTGTGCAAAGCAAGCCAAATAAATTCTCTATTGACACTGTCGAACGCCTTTTCAAAATCGATGAACAGCAGGTGAAGTGGTGATCGATATTCAACGCACTGTTCGATGATGATCCTCAAGGTGTTGATGTGATCAACACAGGAAGATCCAGTGCGGAAACCTGCTTGTTCGGCGTCGAGTGTGTCTTCGAGGTGGTCTTTAATTCGGTCCAATATTATCCTTGCTATTATCTTGGCTACTGCAGGCAGAACGCATATTCCTCTCCAGTTTTCGCACTGTGTGAGATCTCCTTTCTTTGGGAGCTTGACAATCATTCCTTTTTTCCACTCTTCAGGAAAGCTCTCTGCTTCCCAAGCTCTCTTAATAAGTGGGTGCAGTAGCTCGCTCGATGTCGTAGGGGCTGCTCCTAAGAGCTCTGCAGGAATACCGTCAAGTCCAACCGCTTTGTTGTTCTTCAGTGCTTTGATGGCGGTGATAATTTCTTCTTTACTGGGGGGTACGGTGCGTATTCGGGAAATTGTTACTTCGGGTAGCTCAGTGGGAATAGGGTTCACTTCACTTGCGAAAACGCGGTTTAAAACCACAGAAAAGTGTTCCCTCCACCTTATGAGCTGGTCCTCATCCGAAATTAGCAGGGATCCGTTTGTGTCTTTAACCAGGTGTTGTTTAGAGCTCTGGACACCAGTGAGCTCTTTGGTAATTCTGTAGACGGTCCTACTGTCACACCTACTAGCGGCTTCTTCTGCTTCTGTAGCCAGTGCGTTGATGTAGTTACGCTTATCACGTCGCACACTACGGTGAACTTCCCTCATCTTCATGCGGTACGTAGACTCAAGCTCGTTTCTCCCTGCTGCTGGGGTAGCTGCGATGCGAGCTTTAAGGTGTTTCCTTTCTTCGATCCTTGCCCAAGTTTCGTCGGAAAGCCAAGCACTATTTCTTCCTTGCGCCCGGCCGACTATACTTTCAGCACCGGATATGAACACATTTTTCACAGCACACCAATGATTTTCGATGGATGTGGTTTCCGTGCTGCTGATTGCGTTCAATCCTTGTGAAAGGTGGTCCCCTAGTTGTTGGCGCACTGCAGGATCCTTTAGTCTATCCGTATTAAACTTGGGCATTCGAGTGTTTCCTTGGGATCTCCGAACTGCAGCTGTACGCAATCTTACGGTAGCAACCATCAGATGGTGGTCCCGGGCCATTCCCATGTCAGCACCTCTTCTGTTACGGACGTCCTGGAGACTGCTTCTAAAACGCCGGCTGATCGCGAAGTGGTCAATTTGGTTGGAAGTTGCTTGTCTGTCAGTCGACACCCAACTGACTTTGTGGCACGTCTTATGCTCGAACATGGTCCCTCCAATAACAAGGCCGTTGGCGTTGCAGAAATCGACAAATCGTTCGCCATTGTCGTTTCGGTTACCAACACCATGTTTTCCCATGACATGCCTTAGCCCAGTAATGTCATTGCCAACCTTGGCATTTAAGTCTCCCATCACCATAACTATATCACCTCGTGGAACGCTATCATAAGCAGCACTCAGCCGGTTATAAAAGGCCTCCTTCTCCTCGTCAGAAGAGAGCAAAGTTGGGGCGTAACACTGTATGATGGTGACGCGACGTACTCTAGTCCGGAACCTGGCTTTCAGGATCCTGTCACCTAAAGGCTCCCAGGAAATTAGGCTTTTGAGAGCTGTTTTGGAAAGCAGCAATCCAACGCCAGATTCCCGAGCGCTTCCAGGTGTTTTTCTGGAATAGAATAGTACAGTGTTACGGGTTGGTGACTTGAACTTCCCCGAACCCAGCCATCTAACTTCACTTATCCCTAAGATGTCCATCCTATACCGCATAAATTCCTTCTCTAGTTGCAGGAATCTGGCATTCTGAGGACCTTCTTTTCCGTTGTCAAGAAGCGTCTTCACATTCCAGAAACCAATCTTTGTCCGGGTACAATAGCCAAAAGTCGTCAACGAGTTATCATTAATTATCCGAGGCGTAGTGTTGGTTTCGGTAGCGGGTTGATTTCAGTTACGGAGAATGCTAACCTCCGTAACCTATCCTAGAAAGCTAGGCCTTTTCGCACTTGTAATTTTGGCCTATTTATGTATATTGGGATACATAAATAGTTGCCCGGGGACCACCACGAGGAGGTAAAACAAGCACTTCATCGTGACTGATTGTTGCGCTACTGGCCCAGACCAAGTTCTGAGCAATCAATAGTTTCCCGATCAGGCACGATGCAGGTCGCCCTATATACCACTCATTATAGTTACATGATAATCTCATGAAATAAAATCTATTACAAAGAAACACATTAATTAAAAAGTTTAAACTTTAAATTTAAATTTGAATTTACTGGTGGACAGGAAAAAAAAAAAAAAAAAAAAAAAAAAAAAAAAAAAACCTCCATTTTTTTTTTTTTTTTTTTTCCTGTCCACCAGTAAATTCAAATTCAAATTTAAAGCTTAAACTTTACAATTAATGTGTTTCTTTGTAATAGATTTTATTTCATGAGATTATCATGTAACTATAATGAGTGGTTTATTCCCTTAACGTAAATTCTTTAAATATTGTTTGTAAGTTACTTGACGTCATATATAATACTTTTTATATTAATGTATGTATGTATAACTTTAATAATTTTTATAAATAAAGGCCTGATGAAGAGCATAAACATGCTCGAAACGTTGCACATCAAATAACATCTTTGATTTATTGACCTATAGCCCACAAAAAGTTATATCAATCTTTATCGATAAAAGGTCACAAATATTATACAATTTATAAATGATATATCAATAATTCCGTGATGAAGCTGTTCATCAAACAAAAAATTTTCGTTGAGCAATGAAATATTTTAATTAGTCAACGTAAAAATCCATTAACGAACTTTTCCATTGAGTCAATGAATTTATTTCATAAAAAAACGTAAAATGCATTTTGATTAATAGTTTATTCGTTAAGCCAACGTTTTTATTCGTTATGATAATTTATATTTTACGTTTTATCTTCTTGTTCATTATAATTGTGTAGTTAACATTTGATTGTTGTAAAAAAATCTATAAATAAATGAAACAAAATTAAATTACGTGTTGAACAGGCGAGGCGCCTAACAGGAGTTCACTTTTGCAATCCTGTGCAGCACGTTGTCAAAACGTAATTTTCAGTTGCGTTTTTTTTCATTCATATAGATTCTTCGACAAGAATCAAGTGTGAACTGAAACAAAACGGATTAAAATTCGGTTAAGTAATTTTACATTTAATGTAATTTAAACAACGTAATGTAGTGTATGAACTTTTTGTCGATGCATTGTAAAGTTACAACATATTTTCATGAATGATTTTCGTTGCATTATAAAATCTTTCATCAAAATAAACAAGTGGCTTCAGGATAAGGGCAAAAAGAGTACGAATGCTCTTTCATTGAAACAATGACACCAACATCAACCAAAATATTTTTTAAAATAAATGTTTTATTGGGCCAACGAATTTTGGGTGGATTCAACGAAAACTCAGCCAAAGGAAAGGATTTCAGAACGTTACGGAGAATATTATTTTCAATGTAGTAGAATCATTCAGACTGGCACAAACTTAATCTTCTAAAGAATAAATAATGATATGATTTTAACATATTTTGAAGAAAATGCCTAGTTTTAAATTATGAATAAATACTTACATATTAACAAATCCTATTTAAACACAGTCACAGAGCAGCTTTGGGAATATAACGAACGACTTAATAAAAAAAATAACCCATCAAACTTGATATAAAAGAACTTTTTCTGCAAATTTGAAAAGTAGTTCAATATTCAATTCTAATGAAAACGTAGTAGATTTGAAATCCAAAATTCTGTATTTCAAAATTCTTTAAATGATAAAAAATTGGTTTGATAATGAAAAAAGTGCGCACTTTTTTTTAATTATCAGAACAATTTTTTATCATTTACAGAATTTTGGATTGCAGAATTTTGGAAACCGAATTTGGGAACATACAGAATTATATCCCCAAGTTTTAAATCAAATCTCAGGCCGCAAGGCGTTAGTATTAAGTTATTGTTTAACTAAAAGCGTGCGCTCTTCGCCAGTATGTTAGTTATAAGTCACTTTTAAGAATTTTTGTCTAGCTTTAAGATTGTTATAGTAGTAGCCCTTAGCGTAATGGTTAGTGCGTTCGACTGTCACGCTGGAGGTCTAGGATCACTTCCCAGCCTCGTCCACCTAAAAACTAAAAAGTTTTTTTTTCAGGGCTACTGCCTCTTGCGAGGAATTGACAAATCCTCCAGGAGTATAACTTGTCACGAATAAGTGCTTCTCGTCTAGCCGTTCGGACTCGGCATAAAATTGTAGGTCCCTTCCATTCCTGTCGAAAGGCGCACACAGGAATGGTTGCGAGTTGTTAGTCACTAGGCCCTGGTTCTTCATGAGCCGTTGTGCCACCCGATTTATTTTTTTTTATAAGTTGAATATAAATAAAAATGAATTAAAAAAACGTCACCCCAGTCAAATTGTTAAAGTGCTACCCCAAAATGTTTGTAGCTAGAGACATATTATTAAGTTTTGCTTTTCGAGGGTTAAGTTCTAGAGTAGAATTGCAGAATTAAATTTTTGTCGGCATCTTCGAAGTTATACCAACTGAGTATAACTTCAAACATGCTGACATGCTTAATTTATTTCTAAAACTGAAATTATATTTATTTGGAATTACTAAGCCGACGCGACGCAGGTGCTGCGTGACGGTAAGATTTTTTAATCACTTGCAATCATCTTACATATCGTTTGCATCAGTACCGCTCTGGGCCTCATTGAAGATATCTGGTTTTATTTTTTACCTTTTTGTTTTTCTTCCTTTTAATTCAATAAAACGCATTTTTTTATTTTATTTTGCTAATCTATATATTTCGAGGACTTATTTGCCTCATCGTCAGGATCAAAATTAATTTATAAGAAGTTATTTGACAACAATCTGTTTCAGTTTAACATTAGCTATAAAATTATAATTTAAATTTTATAGCTAATGTTAAACTGAAACAGATTGTTATCAAATAATTTCTTATAAATTAATTTTGATCCTGACGATGAGTCAAATAGGTCCTCGAAATATATAGATTAGCAAAATAAAATTTAAAAAATGCGTTTTATTGAATTAAAATGAAGAAAACCAAAAATGTAAAATGTAAATATAATTAATTCAGCAATACAAAAATCATAATATATATCTGGTTTGATTTTTCTCAACAAAAGTGATAGAGACAGCAATATTGCAAACGATCTCGCAGGTACTCACTTAACCTGCCTTAGGCATTTTGCCCCGTGCTTTACACGCTACCACCTCCACACGTTTTTTTGAATACCAAAAACTACGGTGCCTATTAAATACAATTTTTAGCCGGTACACAGGTACAAAACAAAATATAAAAAATACTTAAATGTTTAAGCATCGCTCAGATTCTTTGACGTTCAAATTAGAACAAAAAGAGCTAAAATAACGCGCATATGCCATAGTGACTTTTGTTTCTACAATCTAAATTACCAATAAATTCATTGTAATTCCTATCTTTTATTGTTCATTCAATAAGTCCTAATTGAAACGTGTCAAATAGTTTTCCCTTGATTGTAATGTTAAATTGTTAACAAAATTTTGTTTTTAATAATTGTTTAAGAAAAAAATTTAAACCGACTAACCTGACGAAGCTGAAAAACCCAAATATGCTTAGAAGAATTTTATACCAGAAGTTGAACCGGTTCTCTAGCTACTCATAATTATGTAGACAAGCATATTTTCTGTTCCTAAAAAGCTTTGAACAATACTTACTAATATTGTTATTAGAAAAGAAGATTCCCGTTTCCCAAGATTATTTTATTAAAAGAGCTGGGATTTTTTTTTTTACTTTTTTCCTCCGTAGAATATACCTGTATTTTCGCACATTTCCAAAATTACTGTTATATCTGGTATTAAAAGTGTAAGTATACCCTTTATATCTACACACATGAAAATCAATCCAAAAGTGAAAAAGAACTAACTATGTACATGTGTGGATGATAGATCAAAAACTGTATACAAATTTGTTTGCTAATTTAAATGGATTCTCCGTTATACTTTGTCTCTTAGCCTGATGGAGCTTTCTCTATAGGATTGATTTTGATCTGTTTTACATTTAGAAAAGGAATACAAATTCAATGCTTATAAAATTTTCTATGCAAATAGTAAAGAGTTAGGAGTCTTTCAGTATTTAAATTATGCAGTTTCCAAAAGACAGAAAAATAAAATGGTTGACTGGATCGCACGAACTTGCTCTTATTCATAGCTGTAATTTAACTAAAAATTAAAGAGGATTTTTGTATGAACTAATATTCATACTAAACAGTCATGCTGCTAAGCCAACAATAAACATTAAAGTTAAGGAGAATTACAAAGGATTGTAGGTAGGAAAATAAACAGGTTAGCTTATAAATACAATAAGATTTTTACAAAAATGTGAGGAAAAAAAGTCAAAAAAAAAAAAAAAATAAAAAATAAATCGGGTGGCACAACGGCTCATGAAGAACCAGGGCCTAGTGACTTACAACTCGCAACCATTCCTGTGTGCGCCTTTCGACAGGAATGGAAGGGACCTACAATTTTATGCCGAGCCCGAACGGCTAGACGAGAAGCACTTATTCGTGACAAGTTATACTCTAGGAGGATTTGTCAATTCCTCGCAAGAGGCAGTAGCCCTGAAAAAAAACTTCTTAGTTTTTAGGTGGACGAGGCTGGGAAGCGATCCCAGACCTCCAGCGTCACAGTCGAACGCACTAACCATTACGCTACGGGCTACTATGTCAAAAGTAGATACTAATATATTTTGTATGCACAATATTTGTTTGAATTTTGGAATGCAATATTGCTATTGCTAGTTCTCGATAATAGTATTGATCTGCAAGACTTGAACAAAATTAATCATGCCATCTACGGAATATGTTGGAATAACCAAAAACTGAGTAACTTTCTCTTAAAAAAAAAATACGTTAAAGCTCTATTTTCATTGAGTGATTTTTTTTTGCAAAAGTCTGAAATTCAGTTTTCTAAGAATCACTATACATTTCTGAAACAAATATTTGAAAAAAATGTAATCATTATAATATAACAGCTACCTGTCTTAGATGAGTGAGAAATAAAATTAAATTTCTTCTTTAGTGATAATAACACATAAAAGCGCTATCATAAATCATAGGCTCATAGCGTGTTGTCTTGATTGAGTCATCTTCCTCCTCGATGTATAGTGTCAATTCAGATCAGGCTATGAGTTGAAATTGCAGCTATGCAAGAAAGAACCTTTTTTCATTGCTAAAACAGATTTATCTTAAATTCCGTAGGCACTGCTTTCATTTGTTTGAAGTTTTCCCATAAATTATTCTTGATGATCATATATATAGAGCTGATAGACCTCACCCTCACAAGTAAAAGTGGATGTTGACAAATAAACATCATATATATTATTTATATAAAACAAAAATTCGCCCACATAATTCAAATTCAATCCTACCCAAGAGATTTATTCAATTTTAGCTGAAATGTTCTCCCTTAAAAAATCACCTGAAAATACAGCTTCTGAAAGTTGAACCATATTATACCTCCTCTTAAAATATTTAAGTTTCATGAAATTTAACGAGACGAAGATTAATCGGTTTTTGAAGTATACCTGATGTGTGATTTGAAAAATATTGTGCTATACTTCGTTTTTTGAAGAAGATTAAAGATATCTCAACTGAGAAATAAAAATACATATATATAAATATAAGGGTTCATTAGTTATATGGTTTTTTTAATAAAAAAATAAGATAAAAATGAAATTCAAAGAACGTTTTGAATTTTTGTGGCTCATCTTAAACGGGTAGCTTCATACCACTATGTAATTCATTTTTTTTTTCTTTTAATTTCTTAAAAACGGGTTGAACGATTTTAATAAAACATCGGTGCAGGGAAATAATTCCACGGGAATCTGCTCCAAATGGGAATTTGTTTTACTTTTAGTGGGAACTTTTCAAAGTGGAATTGATTCCCACCGAGAGAGAGAATATATTTCACCTTAAATATTGTGAAATTGTTTCTCAAATAAAATTGAACGAGTTTTTAATATTTTTTGCATAATACCGCGTTGCTCAGTCAGTCACCAGGCAGGTGCTCATGTTATCAGTTGGTGTGCTTTAAGTTTATGTGTAATAAAGAGTACATTCAAGGATTTTAAATCTGTTTTTAGGTCCTTTGTCCCGCTCACACTCCGTCGCTCCGCATAGGGTACGCTCAGTCTTCAAGCAGGCCCCTATTCTGTCAGTTAGCATGCTTTCAGTTTATGTGTAATAAACAGTACCTTGGGTGTTCTGAGTTTTTTTGGGCGATATCTCCAAATCAATTTGGGCGTTTTTCCTCTGATTCAAAAATATTGACAACTAGGCATGCAGTTCTTATATTTCAAGAACAAGATTTTGAAAATTGGAGCATAATTCAAGACATGTTAATATCACGGGATTTTGTAATTGTCTTACATAACTACAAAATAACTAATCAAAAATCATAGAAGAGTTATTATTTCTCACACTAAGTGATAAAGATAAATTCATTCTTAGTAAAAAGTGTAATATGTAATTTCTCTCTCTCGGTAGGAATCAACTGCACTTTGTAGAGCAGGTTCCCACTTAAAGTGAAAAAAATACTCAGCCGATTCTCGTGGAATTATTTTCCTGCACCTAAAACATCAGCATTTCAGATTTTTGTTAAAAATTTCACTTAACGAAAAAATGCGTTTGAAATTTTTGAAAAAAGTTAGTTGTTTTTGGGTTACTCCGACAAAGATAACTCGTAAACGACTTGACAAGCTCAGTTCCACTATTGCAGACCTTTACTTATAAAGAGTACAAATAATTTTAGATTCCAAAATTCAAAAATAAACTTGATTATAAGCAAAAAAAAAAAAATTAATTATATAACAACAACAATTTTTAAATTGTTTAATTTAAACAAACAAATTTTGAAAAAAAAGTTAAAAATAACAACAAATATAGTTTTTTCTTTGATTTTATTTTTTCGTAACAAAAAATTATTCATATAAACTTTAAATTCTATATTTGCTGGCTAACTATGAAGTACCGAATTGAAAAATCGACAAAATTTAATCAAAATCGTTAAAGCTGTTTTCGAGAAAACTTGATAAAACCGAAATCTTGATATAGCAGCGTTCTAGCTGAGCTAAGACAAAAGTTCGAATTTGTCCTCTAGAGAATCACCTTACAATGCTTCACACCGAATTTGAAATGACCTTCACGGGCTGTAGTAGCCCGTAGCTAATGGTTAGTGCGTTCGACTGTCACGCTGGAGGTCTGGGATCGCTTCCCAGCCTCGTCCACCTAAAAAACTAAAAAATTTTTTTTTTCAGGGCTATTGACTCTTGTGAGGAATTAACAAATCCTCCAAGAGTATCACTTGTCACGAATAAGTGCTTCTCGTCTAGCCGTTCGGATTCGGCATAAAATTGTAGGTCCCTTCCATTCCTGTCGAAAGGCGCACACAGGAATTGTTGCGAGTTGTTAGGCACTAGGCCCTGGTTCTTCATGAGCCGTTGTGCCACCCGATTTATTTTATTTATATTCAAATCAAAAAATCTTCTGTATAGAGCAAATTATTTATATTTGAAAATATAACATTTAAGAACTCATGTGATATATAAGTATTTGAAAAAGCTGGCCATTTAGAATATTTTTTTCCAATTTCCCAATATATAATTATGAAGTTTGTATAGCAAATTGGAATACGCACTCAACAAGAAGGGATGTCGGTATTACGGAAATTGCTATTTTAACAAAAATACTCCCAAGGAGTATTAAAGATGTTACACATCAAACATTTATGCCATTTTAATGTTACTTAATATTTCCAATACTTTTTTGATAAGATTTATAGTTTTTGAGGTTTTAAAAATTACTTTTGAAGCTCCAACACACTTTTAAAAGTTATTTTTAATCCCCGTCCCCATATGTAAAAGACTTAAGAGTTCTCATAGTTTAACTGTTCGTATTTTGTGAACTTTTATTTGATGATTAATAAATAATTAAAATTTATTATTCTAATCTATGAACATACATATATACATATGTATGGATGTACATATCTATATCATTGTATATAAATCATCATCTATATATTAATACGCTTAGCAAAACCTAATGGTACACTTTTCTCTGTAAGTACTCAACGGAATTACATGAATTATTTAACGTTGGATAGGTTTTGCCCCACAGATGTGCAGAATCCAAATATAATGTTTGTTTGCAGCCGTTAAGGCATTAAATGGACATTTGCATTTTTTTTTCAGATAAATGATTTTTATAATTTTAAGGGGTTTGTTTAGAAGGCTGCAGTTTTGGGAGAGGATGAAATGTATTGATTTGGATTTTTTGGTGAAAAATGGAATTTATATTTTACCGTAAGGCGGAGCAAGTAACACTTTTCTCTATATTTTTGCTTAAAAATAACTTCCATACGATACGCATAAACGTAGATGTATAGTAGGCTAACTTTAAAAATCAAACAAAAATTAAATCTTTTGTTTATTGTCGTTTTCGATTGGATTTCGGAACAGTACTACTCCTTTTTGATTCCAATCGAATTATTTTCTATTGTTCCGAGACTAAAATTTATGTGTGTGTGCGTAAATTGTCTGATATTTAATGCACGTTCAGACGAGCAAAATGTATTTGACAAATAATCCGATGAAAGGGTTTATATGTATATGTGTGTTCCCGGTCTACTCCTTTTTTAATTTCGGAACAGAAAAATACTCCGAAAACATTACTCGGAACAGCCAATCGAATTATTTTGGAGTAAGCGGGGTCAAAAAGGAGTAACTCCGAACCTCCAAGCGAAAACGACATATGTTAGTTTTTTTTTTTTTTTTGAAAAGGTGAGTGATGTGCACAAGACAACAATATGAATGAGTACCTTCAAAGGAATTGTGGTAACTCAACTCTACAATTTATTTGGCAAATTAAAAAAAGTACGTATATTTGTATGTATGTACATATGTCAATTGAGGAAAGATAGAACATTTAATATGGGTAATCGAAATTGAAATCATGAAATGTTATTGTTGGTATCGATATCGATGCAGAATTACATCCTCTAGAACATATCCAAAGTCCCCCAAAATGACCAAATTGGGTTTTTGTAAACACGCTTTTAAAGAGGAGGAGAGGGTTGGAGGGAAGCAGGAGTTTATAAAGCTGAAATGTTTTGTATTATACAATCTAATCACATGACGCATGATTGTAGGGTGCTTTTCAACGCTGATTCTTAAGAGACCAAAACTGAAAAGATACATGTATCCTGTAGAAAGTTAAAGTCCTTTTTATGGAATGATGTCTTTTTTTATAAATATTACCCAGTAAAATATTACTCAAAACCATTTTTAAATACTGGGATATTAATGCAATTTGCTATAATTTTTTTTACCCTGATGAAAGGGTGTCTTTTTAGGGGGGGGGGAGATGTTAGCGCGTCATTATTACCATAATATCTATGAATAAAATTCGATACTGATGTCATTTGCTATATTTATTAATTAAGTCATTGTTCCCAAACAAAATTTTCATGAATGCTGAATAGTAGAGTAAAAAGAGAATTCATAACGCATCCGTGAATTTGTCGGTTTTTTTTATGGCCGATAATTCGGCCACTGGCAATACTAGTATATATAAATAGCCTTGAAAAAATATTGTGGTACCATTTGTTCAAAATCTATCCAACCAATTTCGATTAAATGTATATGGTTGGAAAGCCATATGTGCGGAGATGTGCAGAATATACCTGAGACACGCATTTACACACTGGGTAATTTTTGTTTTTGCACTGCCGATCACTGTGCATATTAAAAAAATTAAACAATAAAAAAAGAATATTTTGTGATTTAATTTTCAAACTAATTGTTTGACTCTAGTCTGTTAATGTGAGTTTTTGGGGGTCGAATTTCGGCCAGTGGGCGATACTAGTAGTTTTAATAACTCCTATGTTGAGCTTTAGGTCTTTCTTGATGTTTGCCTAACTTTTAAGATTTGACGACGCGACGTTTCGGACAAGCATCAAGAAAGACCTAATGTAGGACTTATTATTATTATCATAAAGGTCACGAAAAAGGAATTATTGATCTTATAGTTTGACCAATTGCAATAAATTCTCCTCAAATAAACAAATCTGTTCCATTCTTAGCTATTCTCTATCCATAAAGGCTATTAAAATAATTAAAAATATAAAATAAAAGAATTTGTACTTATTATACTCGTAGTTACACTAACTCACCTTTAGTATTGACATACTTAGAACCTTTTTTGAATGTTTTTATCCTTATTACTTGTGTATGTAGGTATACATGTATGTAATTCATGTTCCTAGGGCCAACAAATATATCAGGACGAAGTACTATGCATGTTAAGCCATAACGAGGAAATTCTGTTTTGTTTACCTTCTGTGGCAGGAAAATGATTTCCAAACAAAAAGAATGTGCTTGGCATTTGGCATCTCTTTAGCCCGCATGTGTGCCAAGAATATCAGTTTCTGTGTCATATCGAGCCCTAATCGCCAATCAATCGTGAGTGACAGAATAAAAGTCGAACAGAAAACATATTATATTGTTTAGGTTTTAGCTGAGCAATGAAATCAATAAGGCATAATGTCCCGTTGAATACTTTTAACAAGTCCGATGTCCGATTGCTTTTAATGATCATAGAAAAAAAATAGCTTACTACGTAAAACTTCCCTATAAACCGAGTAGTACAGGTAAAATAGTATACGTAAAATCATTCTAGAAACATATTGATTAATACCCTCACTAAATTTGGCGAAAATGTTAAATTTACCATAAGAATGAAGAATGAAAAGTGTCTATTAAAATATCTTGATGGTAAGGGTGGTTTTTTAGGGGGAGAGGTGTGAGAATCCTACATGCATGTCACAAAATTTCTAATTTCAAGGTACTTCCTAGTGGTGAATCAAAATGACGGAACGACAACCGGAAAAAAGTTATTGTCATTTTTATATAAGTATGGCTATATTTTCAGTGCGATAGTCAAAAATTGCCAAACACATATTTAAAATAATGGTACTCTGCGATGATGAAGCTTGGTATAAATATTCAATTTCTTATGGAAACCAAATTAAAGAAGCAAGAAGAGTCCATAAAAATATCAATGGTAAAAATGGGTGCTATTTTGAGGGGAAGTGAAAAGTGTGGGACCTTACCAAACACTTGTGAAAAAATGGGAACGATTAGATCGTACAAACTTGTTCATGTAGCTAACAACTTTAACATAGCTTGAGATTTACAATGCAGGTACATAAGTAAAACAAGTTAAAATACATACATAAGTAAAACAAGTTAAAATATAAATAATAACTACTATAAAAGTATTTATTTGAATAGCTAAAACAGCTAGAGCTCAAAAAAAAGGATGCCAACTGATTTGATTAATAAATGCGAATTTATGAAAAAATAATTTCAAAAATCGTTACAGCGGTTTTCTATGAAAGCTACCGTACATAACCGTTATTGGTTAATTTTTTTTATCCAAAATTGACCATACCCTTAAAAGTAATTTTTTTTATCAAAGTCGTTACAGTTGGTTTTGAGATAAATTCCCAGCCAAGTGTCTGTCTAGTTTGGGCAAGGCCCTAAGTATGTTTTCAGTAGGGAAAGTAGACGAGGAAAATTTGTCGGATACTTGGTGAGCCCTTGTTGGATTTCATTACCAAAAATTAAGACTAGGGAAACTTTTCAAACACTCGTGAGGCCATCTCTAGTAAAAAATTGTTTTACATGTTTCGGTACCCCAGCAGAAATGTCTCTTGTACACTTAAAACAAACATTTAATAAGAACCATGCTTTTTCAGTATCATACGACACTTGTTTCTCTCTTTATTTTGTCGTCTTTTCCATATCACACTTTTTGGGGTGTGAAATAAAGGGTTCATATAATCGCCAAGGCCGTTTTTCTACCATTGTTACCCCTTGCTAGTCCCTTACCAGAATCTATGTAAACCTTTTCGAAAATTGGATTGTTTTTGCTGCACGGGTTACTTTTTTCATAATAGTTGTATGTCAGGTACCGTTATTTTTTGAGCTAAAAAAAATCACCTAAGGGTCTTAAGTCCTAAATTTGAAGAACATCGCTTCAGTGGCTTAGGCTGCTGGTCGAGGTACAGACAGAATTGCGAGACCCACTTTTTTCGCGTTCTCGATCATTTTAATGTTAAGGAAAATTATTATCTCGAGTTCAATTTTTGTGTGTTGTTGTTGAGGGTTAGAGAAAATATGGTATTTTTAACTGACATTTTAGTTTGATATATTTGACTTGTATGTTACATGATTTAAGGGTACTTTTCAACGCTGAATAAAAAAGTAAAATTGATGATATAACAACATTAACAAAAGTTATACTCCTTCTAAAGTGAATATGACTTTATTTTCCGTAGAATAGGCAAAATACTACCCAATTTATCTAACCCTTAAAAATACACCCTTCACTACAAATTATTTGTATAGACTTTTTTGATTCTTGATTCTCGTGACACTCTAAACATTTGTACCAAGTTTCATGAGGGTGGTATTTTTTTCACAAGTTTTATGGTAAATTCCTACACTCTTCATTCCCCTCAAAATAGCACCCTTTTACGTGGGACTTTAATAGTTATTCTTTTATATATAATATATTAAAATAATTTGTTACACAATCAAGCTGAAGATCGCTGCTTTTTTTTTGTTTTTTGTTTTTCTTTTAAAGTTGCAGACCTCGAAAAGTATCAATGATATTGGAAAATTTCAAATATCAACCAAAATGCTGTGCAAATAATTTTCCAGGGGCGATGTCCGTTACTTTTTCAAACTTGCATCCCGTTATATTTTTTTTAATTAGTTTTTAACATTTTGAAATTAACATTTTTTTTAAACGTGCAGATAAACCAAACTAACGGTTAAACAAAAAAAAAAAAACAAAAATGGCACTGTGTAGAACAGACCTTTTTCTAGAGGCGATGTTTCTTAATTTTTTTTTATTAAGCGTTTTTAACAATGAAACATAAAAAAGAACAAAAAACTTTAAGCCCTTATAACTTCGGATCAACGAATGCTACGCAACAAGAAACTACACAGAAAAATTTAATTTTCCAAGCTCTAGAGGCGATGTTTTTAATTTTTTTTTTATCCGTGTTCTTAAGGCGTTTATTTTTGCCTAGCAACTAATTAGGTATAACAAAACGAAAAAAAAAAACAAAAAGGCCAGTCAGCAGGTTTTTTTGCCAAAAAATACGGCTCGAATTTTATGATTGAAATTGATAAATTGATACTTTTCGAGGTCTGCTAATTTAAAAGAAAAAAAAAACAAAATCGAATGTAGCGATCTTCAGTTCATGTTACACAAGAACTTCCGACTGCAATATACTTTGATTGAATACATCAAATACTTTTCTAGTTATCTTAACATTTCTATGCTAAATTCACGATTTTAATAGCGTCTTTTGCAGGTTTTGTAGCCACTTAGACGTCTGTCATGTACTGTACATATTCGCATTTAGAAAGTCAAGAGCTTCCCGATGAAAATGAAACCCATTTCAAGTGGTTTCCCAACATTAAAAAAAAACAATTTTGGGGGACGTCTGCCTGGTTTTTGCGGATACCTTGACTTCTGTCGAACTAGTGGCGTAACTATGGGGAAAGCAAAAGGAGCAATTGCCTCCCTTAATCGTAAGAAAATATTATATTGTAATGTTTCATACAAAGCTCTTTTAAAAGAATAGAGAATAGTAATATGACATCACTTTATCACTAAAAGAATTTGAGAGCAAATTATTGCAGAACAAAAATTGAATTAGAAGCAGCTGTCAATCATGCTGATAATTTTATACCAGTGCTTGAAAATATTCGCGCAAATTTAGAATCAAAATTTGTAGGAGTATGTGCAAAAGAGCACGACATGTCCATTTCACTCCCTAGATTCGCGAAACGCCAACCACTTCTTAACAATTTGGTATTTATTTTTATTTCATCAAGCAGAGTATGACTCCTACAGACTAATCACTTATGGGCCATATTCATAGTCACAGATAGACCCAGGTTTAACTAAACTACAGTTTTAGACAATTTTGGCTCAATAAATACAGACCGATCTTAACTACAAATTGTTGGTTCTATATTTTTACAAGATAATTAACTTGGTATACTACCCAAATGGCTTCAAATATTTTTAAATGTTAAACTTAAAAAAATAAAATCAACGTCCGAAAATTCAACTAAACCTATGTTTAACTTAGACCCAGATCTAAAATGACTATGAATACGCCCCAATGTGTATAGTGTAATAATAATAGTAAATAAAAAATAAAAAATAATTAGTAATTACCTACCAGTAAGTGACAGCGAAAGTTTTTTCAAATCACTGTTTTTCTTCTTTTACTTTTATCTCAATGCTTAAGGAAAGATTTTCATCACACCGGAAGCTATTTACTGGCCTTACTGCTCTAGTTGGAATTTCAGATGAAAAACATTTCCAAATTATAGATGACCTTTAAAGTTTTATAAGGATGATCCGTTCTTGGACAGTTAAATAGTTATCAGAGCTGAAATCAATCGGAACAGTGTATATTGTTATGTTTTGTTTTATATTTTGTTCCATCTAAAAAAAAAATAAATATTGAATTAATAAACCACATGCACGTTAAACTAATACATTTTTGCATACCATCAAATAAATTAACAAGAAAAAAACCAATTGCAAACATGTCAAAAAGTCTTCCAATTATTATGAAATTTAATTATGATTAAAAAATACCTGAACTCTAATAATTTAAAAAAGGTTTTTAATTGCAGTTTCAAAAATCGATAAGCACACAGCTTATCAATTAAATAGAAAATAGGTACTCCAATTTGCTGAAAACATGCCAAAGTTGTAGTATTTTATTTTGCAATCGAGCATAACAAAATTTTATTTGAATTTGTATTCCAAAGTTAGTAGCTAAGTACACTTTATTCATGATTAAACACAAATTGAAATTTTCCTTCAGAAAAAATAAAAAAAAATATATTTTCTCATGCAGACTAATGGTCCTTCCAAGCGGAAATGAAATGAATCCTTTTGCATTCCCAACTTTAGTTTAACTCTTTTGTTTCTTTTTAAACACATTTTAGGTAAAACAAAAATTTAAAATTGCAACTGAACGAATAATTTTAATAACAAAGTAAAAAGTAATTATTTGATGCATTTAATAACAGAAACCGAAAACGATAATAGAGATTGAAACTGTGATTATTTTAGGAATTAAACACAATAATGATAATAATCCAGGGTATGCAGTCTGGCTTACCGACAACTCTTAACAATGAAATATTAATAGCTATTGATGCTTATATAAACTGCATTGTTGTTAATACTTACAGCTTAACTTTAAATCCTTGTGGAATGTTGTATGGATGGATTCAGATTTTGTTGGTAATTGATTGAATAAACTGGTTTATATTGAAATCAGACAAAAACATAACCACTTAAATATTCAGCAAATCAATATTTTGAACCAACAAATATTTATATATACAAAAGAAATATCTTTTTTTTTATTTCTATAGATAAAATAAAATAAATCGGGTGGCACAACGGCTCATGAAGAACCAGGGCCTAGTGACAAACAACTCTCAACCATTCCTGTGTGCGCCTGTCGACATGAATGAAAGGGACCTACAATTTTATGCCGAATCCGAACGGCTAGACGAGAAGCACTTATTCGTGACAAGTGATACTCTTGGAGGATTTTTCAATTCCTCGCAAGAGGCAGTAGCCCTGAAAAAAAAACTTTTTAGTTTTTAGGTGGACGAGGCTGGGAAGCGATCCCAGACCTCCAGCGTGACAGACGAACTTATTTCTATAGGGTCCCACTAAAATAATCCTTGTTCAAAGGGACTTATGTACATATGAGTCTAGCGCAATAACGATGTTTTTAAGAATTTTGTATGACATGATAAGAGCAAACTATTGGTAGATACAAACAAAAATAATTTCCTGTTTTTTTTTTTATTTTACTACACAGTAGGGCGTCTTCATAGGGTCTATCTTCATTTAGGGTTTACCACGATATGTAGAAACCAAAATTTCAGAAAGCAAAAATCCCTAAAGTAAAAATCTCGAAAAAAATATCTTGAATTTCGAAAACAAAAATCTAGAAAGCAAAATGTCGAACTTCAAAAATCTAGAATGCAAAAATCTAGAATTAATATTAAATTTTGAGACAATGGCAATGGTTACAATTCGCGGGCGTGAATTGTAACCATTGTCCCATAGAGAGTTGGTTCATTCCACAGCAATTAACAATGATTTTCAATTTTTTCCATTTTTTTAGAATGCGGAAAAAGAAATAATGAAACAGCAAAAATAGACCATGTAATTTGCATTTAAGACTTCAATTAAGTTTCGACACGGGTTAATATTGACGTAGAAGGCTGAAATGTTGAGGGTATTTTTTGTTCACCTTGTTAAAGAATTTACGCATCTAGATGAAAAATCCGTCAGTTTGTCTACCGTACCTAAACATGAACAATTTTGCAAATACAAAACCAAAATCAATACAAAATTCTGTTTTAAGAAGATGTTCACCTTAGTTTAAAATGATTCACCTTTTCAAGAAAATTGTATTAATTCAATAAGTTAGCACATAGAATTATTGAGAAGTCAGTTCATTTTAAGCAGAAAAAGTATGGATAGTTTAAGCAGAAAATTCTCATGAGAATGAAATGATGAACTTAATTGAATCTAAGAGAGTTTAAACGGAATCAATATGTTTTGATATGAAATCCAGTTGTGTTAAGTAGATTGGTATTAAGAATACCATCACCTTATTTTAAGGTTGTGTGCAAGTGTTGTAAAAACAACGGACACAGGTAATTACAGAAACTTGTAATCATTTGTAACTTTCTGCTTAGTACCAACTTACTACGCCCAAATTTATTTAATAGCACTCCCTATTTAATAAAATAAAGTGAAATAACACAAAACAAAATAACGTCACCCTAATATTGGGTTACCGTAAGCGCCATTTTAATATTTTTGGGAACTCGCAGTTGAAGTTTTGACAGCATATTGTTCGAAAACCGACCGCTGGGATTTTTTGTCACGATATTCACACGCAAATCCTCTCTCAAAAAATGTAAGAAATAATTCTCAAATTATATTAGTTTTTAAAATATTTAAAATTTATTACAAAATGAGTTTGCCGTACACGCCACTAAAATCAATATTTTCTTTTACTCATACACATACGTCAAAATTTGTGCACATACGGCATTCCAATAATAAATAAGTAAAAAATGTATTTACTTAGAATCAAGTGTTATATACACGTTTTTATGTTTCAAAAAAAAAAGGTTTTGAGAACAAAATATATATTTATTTCACATTTCGTATAGTAGAGAACTAATTCTTACATAATCCTTTTTTTGTATACAACAAAATCATAGTATTTTGCATATAGTCTTACTTACTTACTTACTTAGGTCCTCGGACCTATTACGTCCGTGATGTTTCCCTTACGGGACATAGGGCCTCCACTACACCTACGCGCCATCGTGTACGATTTCTTGAAATGTATTTCAGCTCTCTCCAACTTTTCCCCAGTCGTGCCGATTCCTGTTCGACCGTTCTTCGCCATGTACTTCTAGGCCGGCCCACTTGTCTTCCCTCCTGTGTGAGCGGGTTCCACTGCATTGCTTGAGATGCAATGCACCGATCGCCTTTTCGAAGCGTATGGCCAATCCACTGCCACTTTCTTCTTCGTATAATGGAGTCTATGGGCTCCTGACCCGTTCTCGCATGAAGTTCGGCATTAGAGATACGGTTGGGCCAGAAAATCCTCAAGATGTTTCGTAGACATCTATTAACGAAGGTTTGCAGCTTTCTAGTGACAGTTTCAGTGACTTTCCAAGTGCTGCAGCCGTAAAGCAGAACGGATTCAACATTGGAGCGGAACAGTCGTAGCTTGGTCTTTAAGCTAAAAGAGTTGTTTCTCCATATTTTGGACAGCATTCCGAACGCAGCCTTTGCTTTTCTGATTCGGCTGTTTACGTCCAGTTCAGTTCCGCCACCCGTAGAGACAATACTCCCAAGATATTGGAAATCCTCTACCATCTCTACCGGTTGTCCAGAAATATTTACTTGGATTGATGAGGAAGTTCCAAGGCTGATCCTTTTAGTTTTTGCCGAGTTGATCTTAAGCCCTACGATTTCTCCTTCACTCTCCACCCTTGATGTCATTTGATGGAGATCCATGATCCTATGAGAGAGTAAGCATACGTCGTCCGCGTAGTCCAGATGTTTGAGGTGAGATTGCAGAGTCCACTGAATTCCTCCATTTCCATTTGACAAAGCTGCGTGCAGTACGTCACTTACCACCAACAGGAACAGTATTGGTGACAGTATACAGCCTTGCCTAACTCCACTTTGGATTTCAAACTCCTCTGACAGCCTACCTTTGTGCAAAACGTGACACCTGGATCCATCATATGTAGCCTTGATAATAGCAATCAATTTATCTGGGATGCCCCTCCTGTGCAAAGCAAGCCAAATAAATTCTCTATTGACACTGTCGAACGCCTTTTCAAAATCGATGAACAGCAGGTGAAGTGGTGATGGATATTCAACGCACTGTTCGATGATGATCCGCAAGGTGTTGATGTGATCCACACAGGAAGATCCAGTGCGGAAACCTGCTTGTTCGGCGTCGAGTGTCTTCGAGGTGGTCTTTAATTCGGTCCAATATTATCCTTGCTATTATCTTGGCTACTGCAGGCAGAACGCATATTCCTCTCCAGTTTTCGCACTGTGTGAGATCTCCTTGCTTTGGAAGCTTGACAATCATTCCTTTTTTCCACTCTTCAGGAAAGCTTTCTGTTTCCCAAGCTCTCTTAATAAGTGGGTGCAGTAGCTCGCTCGATGTCGTTGGGGCTGCTCCTAAGAGCTCTGCAGGAATACCATCAAGTCCAACCGCTTTGTTGTTCTTCAGTGCTTTGATGGCGGTGATAATTTCTTCTTTACTGGGGGGTACGGTGCGTATTCGGGAAATTGTTACTTCGGGTAGCTCAGTGGGAATAGGGTTCACTTCACTTGCGAAAACGCGGTTTAAAACCGCAGAAAAGTGTTCCCTCCACCTTATGAGCTGATCCTCATCCGAAATTAGCAGGGATCCGTTTGTGTCTTTAACCAGGTGTTGTTTAGAGCTCTGGACACCAGTGAGCTCTTTGGTAATTCTGTAGACGGTCCTACTGTCACACCTACTAGCGGCTTCTTCTGCTTCTGTAGCCAGTGCGTTGATGTAGTTACGCTTATCACGTCGCACACTACGGTGAACTTCCCTCATCTTCATGCGGTACGTAGACTCAAGCTCGTTTCTCCCTGCTGCTGGGGTAGCTGCGATGCGAGCTTTAAGGTGTTTCCTTTCTTCGATCCTTGTCCAAGTTTCGTCGGAAAGCCAAGCACTATTTCTCCCTTGCGCCCGGCCGACTATACTTTCAGCACCGGATATGAACACATTTTTCACAGCACACCAATGATTTTCGATGGATGTGGTTTCCGTGCTGCTGATTGCGTTCAATCCTTGTGAAAGGTGGTCCCCTAGTTGTTGGCGCACTGCCGGATCCTTTAGTCTATCTGTATTAAACTTGGGCATTCGAGTGTTTCCTTGGGATCTACGAACTGCAGCTGTACGCAATCTTACGGTAGCAACCATCAGATGGTGGTCCCGAGCCATTCCCATGTCAGCACCTCTTCTGTTACGGACGTCCTGGAGACTGCTTCTAAAACGCCGGCTGATCGCGAAGTGGTCAATTTGGTTGGAAGTTGCTTGTCTGTCAGTCGACACCCAACTGACTTTGTGGCACGTCTTATGCTCGAACATGGTCCCTCCAATAACAAGGCCGTTGGCGTTGCAGAAATCGACAAATCGTTCGCCATTGTCGTTTCGGTTACCAACACCATGTTTTCCCATGACATGCCTTAGCCCAGAGTTGTCATTGCCAACCTTGGCATTTAAGTCTCCCATCACCATAACTATATCACCTCGTGGAACGCTATCATAAGCAGCACTCAGCCGGTTATAAAAGGCCTCCTTCTCCTCGTCAGAAGAGAGCAAAGTTGGGGCGTAACACTGTATGATGGTGACGCGACGTACTCTAGTCCGGAACCTGGCTTTCAGGATCCTGTCACCTAAAGGCTCCCAGGAAATTAGGCTTTTGAGAGCTGTTTTGGAAAGCAGCAATCCAACGCCAGATTCCCGAGCGCTTCCAGGTGTTTTTCCGGAATAGAATAGTACAGTGTTACGGGTTGGTGACTTGAACTTCCCCGAACCCAGCCATCTAACTTCACTTATCCCTAAGATGTCCATCCTATACCGCATAAATTCCTTCTCTAGTTGCAGGAATCTGGCATTCTGAGGACCTTCTTTTCCGTTGTCAAGAAGCGTCTTCACATTCCAGAAACCAATCTTTGTCCGGGTACAATAGCCAAAAGTCGTCAACGAGTTATCATTAATTATCCGAGGCGTAGTGTTGGTTTCGGTAGCGGGTTGATTTCAGTTACGGAGAATGCTAACCTCCGTAACCTATCCTAGAAAGCTAGGCCTTTTCGCACTTGTAATTTTGGCCTATTTATGTATATTGGGATACATAAATAGTTGCCCGGGGACCACCACGAGGAGGTAAAACAAGCACTTCATCGTGACTGATTGTTGCGCTACTGGCCCAGACCAAGTTCTGAGCAATCAATAGTTTCCCGATCAGGCACGATGCAGGTCGCCCTATATAGTCTTGCGTTATTAAAATAAACAATACAAAAAGAATATATGTAATTAATAAAAAAAAAAATAAAAGTAACAAATGGCC
This sequence comes from Melangyna quadrimaculata, assembly GCA_949320155.1. Taxonomy (NCBI): domain Eukaryota; kingdom Metazoa; phylum Arthropoda; class Insecta; order Diptera; family Syrphidae; genus Melangyna; species Melangyna quadrimaculata. The sequence continues at coordinate 4,918,651 of OX439484.1, read as the reverse complement.
CTAAGTAATAAACGAATTTCGTGTCGAATCTAGATTAGATTCGATTTTTTTTGTATGGAATAAACTCGACTCAAAATTCTTTTATTACTAAGCGCCAATGACTTCAAACTTTTTATTCATTTTTGTTTATGACAAAAATAAGAAAGTAGTAAAATAAATTAAAAAAAAAAAAATCACATTACATATCTACTATAAAGTAAAATAAAATAATTTGTATTTGAGTTGATTGAAAAGAGCTTCAAAATATTTCTTATCTTCTCATGATATAAAAGGATACAAACTTTTTATATAATATTTATTTATTAATTTTGTTTAACAGTCTTGTTCCGATGAACTTGAGGAAGCACTATTTGATTTTCCCTGAACTCTGCTTCATTTGGGACTAGCTCGTCCAATAAACTTAAAAGTTTAGAAACAATGGCGCAAAATTTTAAACGATTTAGTAAATTGTTAAAGCCATTTTAGTAAGTTACTAACTTAAAATGATTTACTTAAGTTAAAATCACAAAATAGTTAGTTTAACTTTTAGCAATTCGCTAAATGATGGTATATCAATAATTAACATTAATTGTGTTCATCAAATTTAAACCCTACAAATGTTCTCCTATCTGCTAAATTAGCAAATTACTCAGCAAAAAGTTTATAATTTTGGAAATTTAATTTAAAATTTAGTATCGACTTAAATATTGAAATAAAATGGACAATAAGTGCATGGGCTCTTAATAATAAACCAACAATAATTGTATGACTTAAATATTTAGATGGACCCTTAATAATGAATTTTAAATGGTATGGACTCCAAAATATGAAACGTAACATGTGTGGTAGTAGTAGTAGTAGTATTATTATCTTACGAAAGAAGGGATTTATATATGGGTACTGGAGAATTCATTTTAATGTTCTTTCAATCACGTGCGTCGTCTCACCGACAATAGAAGCAAATGAAATATTGTTTTTTTTTTTATTTATACTTTTTTACGGGCACAGTAAAATCGTATGCGCGTACGGCAAAACCGAAAAAAATATTTTTCTTTCTAATGACGTACGTTTATACGATTAAATAGCGTTACCTTGCATATTGTAGGCACATAAGTCAAAACAATACTGAACAAGCATTATAAGTTTGATGGCGTACGTTGTAGGACAACAAAACGCACGTCAAAACAATTCTTAAAAACAAATCTGCTTAAATTGTATGGAAAATTTTACGTAAATGACACATTTTGGCGTTTACGTCAAAACAATACGTGAACTTAATGAATTTGATGGATATATGTCAAAACCATTCTGTATATCTTTGCAATGGAAAGAGATAGAGCAAAACGGATAAAAGATTTGGAAAGATCTACCCCGAAAACATAAAACTGCATAGAAAACTCAAAAAGTGAATTTTGGCGTTTACGGTAACCCAATATTAGGGCGACGATAAGATAAAACTAAAATTTATACCAGAATGATCTAAGTTGATTGATGCTGGCTTATAAGTGAGCTGAAACCATTTAGATTGTTGATGCTCGCTGAACCAGTAAATTGGACAATTTTTTTAAATTCCTTTAAGCAGTTTGAGTTGTGGTGTAATATTTCTAAAATTGTTATTTTTATATCCCCTATTTTTATCAACAACAGAAATGAATTCTTCATCTCTATCGTCATGCAGGTCCTTTAGTCCATGTATACTCTCTGCAAGAGGATTTAGTAGTATCCTCATCCGCTTGCTTTGTTCTTCGTGTATTTAAGCATTAACTTGTCTGGTTTCCCCACCTTATAGTTTCCTAAAACCAAAGATAAGCTATACAAAACGTATAAGACTTTCTAGAATTTCCACTCTTAAAAAAAAACAATTTTCAAGAATCCTATCTTTTAAAAGGAGCAACAAACCTAACGTTATTATAATATACAAACCACGTCATGATCCTTTTGAATATCGCATTCTCTACACAAATTCAATTGAATAATTTCATCTCAAGAATTCACTGCGACATGAATTAAATTAATTCCTTTCCATCGTTAAACTTAAGGAAACAAAACTAAAGACAAAGGTGATGACACATCCTTCCTTATAGGTTTTCTTATAATGAATTTAGTTCAAAATGAAAACAGATATAGATACATATACAAACGAAAACACTCCTATACCTACCTCATAATAATATAATAATAATAATAAATTTGCCGTGGTAAAACTTTTTATTACATTAATCTCCCATCCTCTATAATCCTATGAAGCCTGCGACTGTCATTCTATGAATTGAGACTAGGATATAATATCTGGGGGATATAATTTTATTCCATTAGTCAGTCTGATGGTATACTGTGGTTAGTTAGAGTTCCACCCTATCCGCTGGATTTTTGATTATATTTTCCGTGGGGATTGTGTTATCGTATAGAAGTAATGACAAGTGAGCTAGCCAAAAATGAACATCAAGGCATCTAATCCCTTTTACTTTGTGACACAAATAGGTACCTATAGCACAAAATAACAATTCTCGTCTCTTAAAATGTTTTCGTAGAATTTTCTGCCTGAATGAGTTTAATATCAAAAATTTCTATTCTTATGATCATCGCAGCACAAGAGGACAATGAGGCATTAAATTCAAGAATTTTATTACCTACCTATACTACCCGACCGAGATAATGTTTGTCGTAAAAACTTGGGATACATTTTGACGAAATGAAAATGAAGCAAGAGTGGAATAAGTTAAAATTTCCCATTTACATTATAAATAAAAGTAGATTATATTGCAACAAAATAAATTCCAATGGTTTCGTTTGTATATTAAAAAAATGTCAATCTTTATTTTTGGGTAAAAAAGGAAATTAAAATTAATTTACATTTTCTTTTAATTTGAATATTTGTTTAAGCTCATCTTCTATACTATAACCAGGGGGATATCACAGATGCCTTATCCCCCCTGCCCGACATTTTTCAAAATGTATTTCTCGCTCCTACTTTCTTCTTGAAAAAGTTGAGACCCATATAATATAAGTGATTGTCATCGAATTCGAAGCCATTAAATTGTTTTCTATAAAAATGAATAAACTGCATAAGTTGCTGGCAACTCGCGAGCGGCTACGTTTGTAAGACTAATTTATTGGTTGGCAATTTGCAAAAAAATCGTTTACTTTTCAGTTTCGATGACCAAATTTTTCCCCAAAATGTTTTGATAACCTAGGTGACAGGCTAACAGTTTTTTTTACTATGGAAAAGAACAAACATCTTTTTGCGTATTTTAGGTGCTATGCCTGTTTTTACGGTGTTCATTTCGTGTTTTCGAGACATCCAAACAAATTTATAAAAAAATATAGCAAATAGAATGGGCAAAAATATATGGGACCTGGTCTACCTAGTGCTCAGCGACGAGCCCTATTAAAAATAATTAGGTACTATAGAGTGTACCAACGTGCGAGTATTTTTTTTTTCCTAAGCCATAGGAGTTGGATAAAATAAGCGACCAAAAGAATAAGAAAAACACTTTGCAAATTCGAATAAACATAGGCGAATTGTTTTATATTTTGTAATTTACTGCCTAAACCCCATGGTTCAGAACGTTGTTTCCATACAAAAAAATTATGTACTAGGGCTAAGCTTTCTAACGATATAAATCTCATTCGTGGACAATAGGTAGACCAAAGTGCTTATTCTCCTTTTGAGGTTTATATCAATTAATTTGTTTCAAAACAATCTTACCATTTGAAATATAACTAATTTTACCCTCCAAAACCCATCAATTTAAGTATTTCAAAGACGATTTTTTCTTTTCGAGAAATAGTTAGTTTGTTAGTTATCTCAATTTAAGTTTTTTTTTTCTATTTCCTTTGTATCCACTATTGAGCCACAATACACCTAATCAAATAAAGTTTGGTTCTTTCCTGCATCAGAAAAGATCTGTGTTTTGAATTAGTGGAGAATTTAGTAGCGACATACGAAGAGTTTCACATGCCGCTAGGAGTTGTTTGCTTAAGCTGTGTGAGGTGGGAACCCCGAAGTCAAAATTTTTGGGTGGGGTTTATCAGAATCGTTTGTCCATCGTTTGTCCAACCAAAAAAATCGTTTGTCCACCTTCAGGAAAAAAGTTATTAAGCTTTTCTTTTTTATAGCAACTCCCCAAAATCAAAAACTCATCTACTGCCCCCAATAGATGACTTATGATGATGAGACTAAGGGGCCAGTTATAGCTATCATTGAAAATATTAATTGTCAATTTTGGGAGATTTTGAAGAAAAAATAAATGATTATTTTGATTCCAAAGTAAAGCTAATTGACTTAATAATTATTTCAATGTAGCCCGTAGCGTAATGGTTAGCGCGTTCGACTGCCACGCTGGAGGTCTGGGTTCGCTTCCCAGCCTCGTCCACTTGAAAACTAAAAAGTTTTTTTTTCAGAGCTACTGCCTCTTGCGAGGAATTGACAAATCCTCCAAGAGTATCACTTGTCACGAATAAGTGCTTCTCGTCTAGCCGTTCGGATTCGGTATAAAATTGTAGGTCCCTTCCATTCCTGTCATCAGGCGCACACAGGAATGGTTGCGAGTTGTTAGTCACTAGGCTCTGGTTCTTCATGAGCCGTTGTTTACCACACGATTTATTTTTATTTATTTTATGTAAAACAAAATTCAATTTGGCACAACATTTCTCATAACATGACTTTTATTTTTTCAATGATGAACTACCATACCAATGATCATTGAAAAAATTAAAAGTAACGTTATGGGGAAGATATGGGCCAAAATAATTTTGAAGTCGTAAGCTATATTTCTGCATTAAAATATTCAATGATTAAACTTTCGAAGGTCTCAAAATCAACAGCTAACTTTTTCAATGATGGTTTTCAATGGTAGTTATAACTGGCCCCTAAGTGCGTTCGTTTGTCAACCGGCTGTTTGAGATTATTTACCAAAAATAGTCGTTTTTCCACCCTAAGTTCAAAAGTTATTTAAATTTTTTTTTTAACAAAATCGTTTTAATCCCAATCGTTAGTCCACCGTTTGTCTAGGTTAGTCCAGCAAAAAAAAATAAATGTAAGACCATCGTTCAAAAGTTATTCAACATTTCGTTTTTATAGCAAAACCCCCAAAGTCAAAAACGAAATGTTGAGTAACTTTTGAACGAGGGTCTGAAATTTTTTTTTTTGCTGGACTAACCTGGACAAACGGTGGACAAACGATTGGGATTAAAACGATTATGGTAAAAAAAAATTTTTGGGGGTTTCTATAAAAAAGGAATATTGAATAACATTTGAACTAAGGGGGAAAAACGATTATCTTTGGTGAATAATCTTAATATCATAATCTTTGGTGGACAAACGAACGCACTTAGTCTCATCTTCCTAAGTCATCTTTTGGGGGCAGTAGATGAGTTTTTTGATTTTGGGGAGTTGCTATAAAAAAGAAAAGCTTAATAACTTTTTTCCTGAGGGTGGAAAAACGATATTTTTGGTTGGACAAACGATGGACAAACGATTCTGATAAACCCCACCCAAAAATTTTGACTTCGGGGTTCCCACTTCCACACAGTTGTTTGCTTTACCTCAAATGCAACCAAAAAACGGTTATTTGCATGTTTATACTGGAGTATCTGAAATCTTGTAATTACATGTGAACTTGACTTAAATGGATTGAACTAAATCAACGCTTCATGTCACTAGGTACATTTCATTTAATTTCCGATAAGTCTTGAGACTCATACAATTCCAATACTTGTACAATTAAATTGCTAAATAAATAAGATGAAAACAAAATAAATTCGAAAATATTGGCTTTAATATTCAAAATTGTATTTGATCATCTTATCTTAACAAATATATCACAATTAATATCCTTAAACTATTTCAAAGGCAAACAACAACGCACTCGCACTAAATCCAAACTCCTTTGCCAATTTTCTTCAATGGTTTTTGTCTTCTATTTCGAATATTTGCTATTGTCAATCTGAGTCGTTTTTTGTAGATGACACTGTCCTGCATATGACCCACTTCGACGGGGGTGAATTTTCGGGCATGTATGAAATTCATATGAACCAATTCGTCAGTGAGGGTGTATTTGATTTCGTATTTGTATTCTGGATCTGTCATTAATTGACCTCGGGCTCTCAGTTCGTCTTGATAGAGAAATACCAAATATGGAATGGATGTAGCTTTCTGGTAGGATAAATTGCCTTCACAACAATTGCTGGTTGCAGACATTTTGACGAAAATAATATAATAATATATCACAAATGTGTTACAGTTTCAAAGGATATTTTAAAACTAATTGTAAAAACTAGCCTCGAGCTACTATTTATAATATGAGGAATAGTAATCATTGTATACCTGTGTGATGTATGAAGGCTATTAGGGCTTAATTATGTGTTTATGATTTGTATCCGTACCAGAAGTAACTATCTTTTGTCTTCTTAGTAATCTGTCTGGTCAATAATATTATGAACGCAGATACCTAAAGCGACTGAATTGTGTTGATTAACTACTGGTTTCAACCAACAGCAATAAACAACTCAAGGTCTATGAAAGGACAATTCAATTAGTCTGCTGTATGAGAAATTTTCCATCGTTGACCTTTTCATATTAGCACATTATTATATGGCTAGGCTATGGCATTTATTATTTTATGGCAGGGGCCAAATACGTAGTAATTATTCTTCAAAGCATGTAATTAGCATCTCGAAAACAATAATGTGTTGTGCCTTGGCACGCTTGTATTTAACGTTGTGGTTTAGGATCAGCAGAGACATATCCGTAATTTTTAGTGAATGGTTATATTTTGTATCAGTTTCGTTACCAACTTTTATTGGTATCGACTCACTTACTTTTTGATTCTCTCAAAGCAATCGATTTCACCAAAGAAAATTGCTTAAGAAAATTGCTTAAACTGTTGATATTTCGTGTGGTTGTGTTTACTACAATTCTGAATTCTATAGAGGTTGATTCACCTAAGGTTCCAAAGCTTGAGTACTTTCATTTTTTTTGTTCAATATCTTGGAAAGTAAAATTCCAAGATCCATCTAAAAATTGATAAGAAGCAGTGAATTTTTTAAACAAAAATAGTGCCTTATAATGTAAAATTTTGATAACAAATATGCAGGACTGGGTCCCACGAACTTGCTCTCGTAGGTAACAACAATAATAGTGAAATCAAACCAGCCATATTAATGGCGAGATATGAGGGAGTATACCTAAAAAAGTATAAAAAGGCATTTGTTTTTAAATCCATATCTATATCCATTATTCGAATTTTGTTTGGTAAGAACGTGGCATGCAATATATAATTAGATCTAGTCTACAAATGACGTGTATAAAGTTAAGTCGAAATCATTAGAGCCGTTTTCGAGAAAACTTGATAAAACCTGTTCTTGATGAGCTAAAACAAACATTTGAATTTCTCCTCTAGGGAATCACATACAAATGCTTGACATCAAATTTGAAGCGAATCCGTCCAATCGTTTCGACGGACGTCTGGACGAAATTCACATTTAACTACGATGAGGTCAAAAAATGATTAAAACCTCGAATTTTTTTTGACACGAAACCAATAATTGCCCTAAAGAGCAAGTTAAAATTGCATATTTGAATGAACGAAAAAATAACTTTTAGATAAAAAGAAAAATATTGATTTATTTTTGAAAATTCAATTTGTTGAATAATTTTTTAAATTTTGTACAAAAATTCTAATATATTAAATACTTAAAATTAGCAAATCAATTTTTTTTTAATTAAATGGCAAAGAAAGTTTGTACCTACATAAAAAAAATAATTTCTAAGAAAACCTTTCGAACGATTTTTGATATAATTTCATAAATTCATATTTATCAACTAAATCTATAGTAATTTATATTTTTTTAGTTGTTTTTATATTTTACTTGCGATATATGTAGTATGTATAGGGTATAGGGCATGTTTAGGATAGGTGCAAAAAAAAATCGAGATAATAATGCGAAAAAAGTGGGTCTCAGCATTCTGTCTGTCTGTCCGTCTGTTCGTCTGTCCGTCTGTCCGTCTGTCCGTCTCTCCGTCTATCTGTCTGTACCTCGACCTGCAGCCTAAACGGCTGAAGCGATTTTCTTCAAACTTTGGACTTAATGTTCTTATGGGATTCCCTAGAGGGAAATTGAAATTTTTTTTAACTCAAAAAATAACGGTACCTGCCGCTGCCATACAATACAACCAATAAACAAAAATTGATTTATTTCAAAAATGGCTCTAACGATTTTGAAAAAAAAAATAATAACGAGCCAATATTAAAATTAATAATTTGATAGAATTTGTTTTATAACGAATAAAAAGTACTACTGACTTAACTCCAGAAATTATTGTGTTTCGCCCAAGGTATAACAGTGGGCTCTTCAGTTAGTCTGTTATAGCCTACTAAGACACAAATTATGGTAGAAGTTTAGCGACTCTTATAAAAATCACAGCAAGAAGAGATTGTGAATTTTACTATTCATTATTTTTTTATAACGGTTACTGTCATAGAAACGATTTTTTGGTTTTCAAATTTCTCGTTAACGGCTACACCGATTTCAACAATATTTTGTATGCAAGAAGTCGTTTATAATTCTAACAATTCTGCATATGCAATTTTTCGCAAAAATATTTTTTTGGTTTTTAAAAAAATATTGATTTTTTTTTTTTTGAGAATTCAATACCATACCAAATTTTATTTTTAAAAATGTTTATATATACAAAACTAATTTTTAAGAAAACCGCTCTAACAATTTTTGAATTTTTTTCATTAATTCATATTTACTAAACAATACTAAAGATTTTATGATAATTTGGAAAAACAGCGGCTGGTAAAATTTAAAAAATAATGTTTTTTTGGCTTTAACTCGAAAAGATATGAATCAAAATTATTTGTGTGCTTATCGATAACTTTATTTTATGTGTGAAAAAACTATGGGTTTTTCGGCAAACTTGTTACTGACTTTTATTTTAAGTATTGTTACATACATTCAAAAAAATTATTAAAACATCATGTTGATTACGCATTTTTTTGGAGAAAATTGATCCCAAAGTCAAAAAATTAGCATGGGCAGCAAAAATGGAACAGGCTAAAAACTGAATATCTTAAGACTCAGAAAAGATATAAAATGTATTAAAACACAGTTACTGGCTGGTACTTTTTCTAAAAATAAAGGCCTTTTTATAATTATTATTAACAGCGCAATTACCGTAAACATGGGTTAGGGTACACCAAAATATGACTTTTCTTAAATCCCCGATAAATGATATCAAAATTGGAGATAGACCCTTACTGTGAAACAATTTTATTTTTAGGTTACACCCAAGAATCATGCCCTAAAATACTATTGACGAATTAAGGGACACCCTGTATAACGACAAATGATGCTCTATAGCCTTTAATTTTCAAGTTCTAGAAATGACGTTTTGCCAAAAAATCGTTTATAGTCCGGGAAAGATAAGAAATTTAATACGGGCAACCGGGGACAAATTATTTCATGAAATTTTATTGCTGGTATCGACGCAGAATTTTATCCTCAACAACATATCCAAAGTCCTTCAAAATCCATGAATTGACTTTTTGTGTAGACGGATTTTAAGAGGCGGAGTGGGGAGGAAGGCGGGAGTTTGTCAAGCTGAAAAATTTGTTGTAATACAATCTAACCATATGACACATGTTTTAAGGGTACTTTTCAACGCTGATTCTAAAGAGACCAAAACTGAAAAGATACATGTATCCTGTGGAAAGTTAATGTCATTTTTATAAAATGATCACATGAACAAGTAATATATTACCAAAAACCATTTTAAAATAATTGGATTTTACTGAAATTTGGTATAAATGTTTCATTTGGCATGTTTACTGAGAATCAAAAGAGTCCCCGAAAATATCTATGATGGAAGGGTGTTTTTTTGAAGGAGAGATGCAAGTGCGTGATTATTATCATAACATCCATGAACAAATTCTGACACTTATGAACTTTGCTAAAAATATTAAATTTATATTGGAACCCAAGGATCAAAGGAGTCCGTACAAATATCTAAGGTCCAAGTGTGTTTTTTGGGTGTGTAATATTTGACCTGCTTAACGGAAAAAACAGTAATTTCTGTTTCAAAATTAATCTAACTTTTTTTTAAGGTGCTTGTATCATAGTCTTTTTCTTTTATTAGTTTCGGCGTTAACAAATACCTTTAAGTCATATATCAAATATCATATGCACTATCTCAATTACACGAAAATACAATTTTTCGTAAGAGCTAAAATTTTGTTCCGTATAGGGCAGGTCAAACATAAACTCTCTAAAAAAAAACCTTTTAGATCAAGTTATTTTAATGGACTCTTTTGATACTTGGAAACCATGAAATATTTAATATTTTGAGCAAATTTCATCAGTGTCAAAACATATTCATAGATGTTATGGTAATAATGACGCACTAACATCTCGCCCTCAAAAAAACACCCTTTCACCACAGATATTTTTGGGGACTCTTTTGATTCTTAGAAAACATGCCAAATGAAACATTTATACCAAATTTCATTAAAATCCCATTATTTTAAAATGGTTTTTGGCAATATATTACTTGTTGTACTTTCCATAAAAATGACATTAACTTTCCACAGGATACATGTATCTTTTCAGTTTTGGTCTCTTTAGAATCAGCGTCGAAAAGCACCCTAAAAACATGTGTCATATGATTAGATTGTATTACAACAAATTTTTCAGCTTGACAAACTCCCGCCTACCTCCCCACTCCACCTCTTAAAATGCACCTATACAAAAAGCCAATGTGGGGATTTTGGGGGGCTTTGGAGATGTTGTTGAGGAAAATTATGCGTCGATACCAGAAATGAAATTTCATGAATTAATTTGTCCCTGGTCCGATCCTATCTTTCTTAGACTAATAGGTCAAAATTTATATTTTTTTTTGAGTTAAGACGTTGTTCTTCTTAATGAGCGATATCATAATGTTACGGAACCAAAACATATGCACATTGTCAACTACAAGCTACGTTAAAGTTGTTAGCTACGAGAGCAAGTTTGTACGATCCAGTCGTGCCCATTTTTGTTAATGAAATCTGAATATTCTTGTATTAAAAACATACATCTTCAATTACTAGCTAGTAGCTACGTAAAGTTGTTAACTAGAAAAGAAATTTATATAAATTGCAACTGTTCCTGATTTTAGGTGGAAATGAAATATTGGAAATTCATGTGGAATATTTTAACAAGATTTGATTTGATTAAGTTAACAATTGAAGCGCTTAGAAGATAAGGACGTAAGCGACATTTTTAAACATTTGAGTTATAATCATTTAAAGTTTATTGCCTATAACTTTTTTTATGAAAATAATAAAAATACTGTATGGATAATTTAAAGTCAATAAAACTCGGGTGAATTTAATTTTAGGAATCTTTTTTATTTAACGCAAATAGTTGTTGAGATATTTACACTTTTGTGCATTCAACACCTTTATCTAGAAACTTTTTTGTATATAATTTAATTTTGTTTTTATAAATTTGTTAAGTGACTTTTTGATGTGTTGTAATTAACTTATTTTTTGTTAGTTTTTTCTCTTTTACTTCTCCAGGATCTGCTGAAATTGCATTTAAATAAAACCATTAATGAATTTAGCCATCATGTTAAGCGACCTGCATCGGAATATTCAAATTTGAAGTAGTGTGTGTTGGCTGGTGCCTCTTGCCTGCACATGTACTGATTTTTGTGGTGTTCACCTATAATGTCTTATCTTAAAGTGCCCACTTAACACCTTTATGCACGAAATGAAAAGTTAAGATAAAATTATTTTTGTATAAAGGACTTAATATATCGGACTTAAGTGCATTTAACACATTCATCCAAAAAGTTTATTATTAAAGTGATTGCATATAACACCTTCATCTTTGGCTAAATATGAATCTAGAAGCGATAGAAGAGTACAGACGAGTCAGAAATTTAAGTTTTCATATAACACTTCCATCTGTAGGTAAAAAGCCAAATTTAAAAAAATGTCACTTAACACCTTCATCTTCTAAGCGCTTCAATTATAACATTTCTGTCAACGTCCAAGTACCTATTTATAAGGCGTATCGTTAATGAAAGGAGTATTAAACTTAAAGCAACTTAAGACAGCTGTCAACAATTTTCAAAGAGATCTTTCTTACTTGAACTTTGAATTTAACAGACTCGGTTGCCTTTGCCTTATATTTTAATTTTAGACTAAGAAAATCTAATTAATATTTTACCAACGACCGAAATGGTTTTCGGACTTCTATGTTTGTATTTATGTTTTTAAATCTGAAGAAAACTCATGGCGTTCATCTGCTAAGTTTTGTAAGTGAACATTGTTGTTTTTTCATAGTACTTTAAAAACTGAGATGTCACAAAAAGTTCAATGCAAAATGAGGACTTTAACGTCTATATACAATCAACATCTGTGCTGAATGAAGGGTACCTATAGCTGTTTATAATGTCTTTGTTTGTGAAGGTTAATTCAGTCAATAAAAGGAATCGATTCCTCCGAGCCCCGACACATCATGTCAGCCCATAAACATTGCGATTTTCAAAATAACCAATAACATAAATTGCAGTCCCACCGACCATCAGGCAGCAAAAAAAAAATATTGCCTGCAAGCAATATTAAATTGAATTTCTGATGTTGACAAACAATAAAATCAATTTTCAAAACACTTTTTTTCTAGTATACCATCATCGCTATTAAAAAAAAAACATACAAAATGCTTTAAAATGTTATTTCGCCAGTTTAAATCATTTCGTTTTCAAAATAAATTACTATTTCATGCTTAGGTACCTAATAATTGATCAATAAAAATCCAAAGACACAACTTTGACAACGAGAGTGTGCCAAAGCACAACACCATTTATTTTTGTTTTTGAAAATCCTAATTACTTTTAAGAACAATTAGTAGATATTATCTGGGTATTTTGCATTGATTTGAAGACACTCCCTGCCATAAAATAATAAACAATGTGCTATGTTGTGTGCAGTATTCTCTTACAGCAGACTGATTAGGTTGTTTTGTTTCTTAGTCGGTGAGTTGTTTATTGATGTGTAGGTTATAAACCGAAGTTAATCAACAGACTACGATCGCACATTATTATATTGACCAGACAAATTAGAAAAGGATAACGAATTTTGAATTATGACACACATAATTCATGAACCCATAATTAAGTCATTATTGTTATCAATCATCGACAGGTAAGAAATGCTTATGCTATTCAATATATGTAAATAGTAGGATGTACGAGGATGTTTTTCTGAAATTAGTTATAAAATGTCCTTTGAAACTCTGAAATATTCAGATTGGCGTTGTCAGGAATTTCTCCTAGTGGCGGGCGGGGGCATTAGACTCAAATTTCGATTAATCCTATTGGAGATTAATACATTTTTTTCTTGTAGAATTGGCAAATTTTAAAGTTAATAAAATTATTAATTCAGTGAAGTATACATAACGTTTACTGGTTGAATGTATGAAATTGATAAGTTCACTTTTACGGTAACTTGAAGAGACATCGCACAACGGTAGGCCTTGTGGTGTATACAAAGGAAAAAATCAAAAATTAAAGATTTTCTATTGCCATTTTCATAGAATTGATATAAATTATTTGGAGCACTTCTGACTGTCGTCAGAACAGCGATAACTTGCCAAGCAAAGCAACTCAATTTAAGTCAGAAATCATTATATAACAGATTTCTCTGATAATTTTGAGTTTCTTCCATATTACTCTACTTAAAAGATTTGATATGCAACATAAATAAACTTAGAACTTGGCGCACTTTTAGATCTCACTACTTTGTACGGCTGTCTTGTTACGCAAAGGTTTTCGTATATAGAAGAACTTGGCTCCTTTTGTATTATTTATGTTTTTGGTGTGAATATAATTAGTGCGAAATCGGGAGAGTTGAGCCACTCGCAATTTTGCCTGTAAAATGTTTATACCAGACGATTTACCTATTAGGTGTGACAAAACGCTAGAGCAAAAATCTAGTCTCCCGGGTATTTGGAGGAAAAATTGACTTAAACCATCAGAAAAAAATAAATAAATTTAAATAAAATTATTTTAATAAACAGTTTTTAAAAAATTAATTTTCAAACTTAAAATTGAAAAAAAACAAACAAACTAATTCAAATGAATTTTTTGAATCCGGCTTATGATCATTTCAGCAACCGGTTGACGATGAATATAATCAATTTTTTTTTTCACTTAGAAGTTGGTTTCTCTATATTTTAATATCTTTAATGTCGAAATTCTTTGTTAGAACAATTTATGTTAGTGTTAGTTTTGTCGGTGTCGTATCGTTGGGAAGTTGATGAAATTAAAAAAAAAAAATTGGAGCGGTATAAAATACTTTGAGCAAATCTGTAGCCATCAGGAGCGTTCAGACTATAAAATATACCTACAAAGGAATCGAAGTAAGCTTAAAGTGAGCTTGAATTATATGTCTCTTCCTAACTATCAGAAAACCGTATAAATATCTAGAGAAAATATCAATTGAATTGCCTTTATATTATTATTAGAAAATCGATTATGTTTCGTATTTAGTTGCTGTTTGTTTTTCAAGAACGTCTCCCAAATTTCTGTACGTACCATCAGAAGACCAATATATTACTGTGGATTGTAGGAGGGCTATAGGATTTCTAAACATTCGTGATTTTAATATATTTTTCGACAAAATGTCTACAACCAGTTATGTAGACAATTTATCCTTCCAGAAAGCTACATCAGTTTCATATTTGGTATTCCTCTGTCAAGACGAACTGAAGGGTCATTTGATGACAGATCCAGATAACATATATGAAATCAAATGCACCCTCACTGACGAATGGCTTCATACGAATTTAATACATCCCCTTTAATTGTCCCCATAAATTCCGGGTCGTTTCTATATGTATATGCAGGAGAGTGACACACTCAAAAAATAACTCAGACTGACAAATTATTCCGAATAGAAGACAAAAGCCTTTAAGGCAATATGGCAAAAAAAGTTTGGGTTTAAGTTAAAGATTTTGTTTGCCTTTAAAATAGCAGCAAATAAAAAAATAGGTATGTATGTATTTTAAGTCAATTTATTTGAATTTATAAAGGCGTATTTATAATCTCTTGCTAAAATCATTTTAGCATGCTGGAATATTTGTTTTGATACAATCTGAGCATATGTTATGTTATTTTAGGGCAGTTTTTAACAGTGAATCTAAAGATACTTAAACTGAAAAGATAAAAGTAGGTATTTTATTTTTTAGTTTTTAAGTAAAACAAGTAAAATATTCACGGTTGCCACTTGGAAATAAATCTTGTGACCAAAATTGAAAATAAAAAGGACCAAAACGAGTAAAAAAAGACCAAAATAATTAAAATCTGAAACCTTCATAGCACACAGAAAATTAAAGTTAGCCATATTTTTTTCATTTATGTATTATCATAAACAATGAATTAGAAATTAACAAAAGTAAATAACAAAAAAGATACAACATAATTCATAAAATTACTTTAAGGGCAATGTGATCACCCCTTCTTCATAATAAAGTTTAGACCGCACAAGGTGGAACTGCACTGCAGCGGAACTGCGATTCACAATAATTTGTATGAAACTTTATGAAGTTCAGTTGCCGCTTACAATTTCATGCAAATAATGTTTTGCCGCGTCCCGTCGCGTCGTGAAGTGTAGTTCCGCTGCAGTTGTGTGTGGTCTAACCTTAAAAAACATAAATAAATAAACATAAAGGTTTATTTACTAAATCACATTTTTTCACAGCATTTTATATTAAATTCACAATCTTTTTTTAAATCAATCAATACGAAATTGCGTATAGTTAAATTGAATCTACTAAAATGTACACACATAGGCGCGTATTCATAGTCATTTTAGAGCTGGTTCTAAGTTAAACATAGGTTTAGTTGAATTTTCGGACGTTTTTACTAAAATGTACACACATAGGGGCGTATTCATAGCCATTTTAGAGCTGGGTCTAAGTTAAACATAGGTTTAGTTGAATTTTCGGACGTTTATTTTATTTTTTAAGTTCATAATTTCAAAATATTCGAAGCTATTTGTGTAGTATTATATCAAGTTTATTATCTTATACAAATATAAAATCAACAATTTGTATTTAAAATTGGTCTGTGTTCCTTGAGCCAAAATTGTCTTAAACTGTAGTTTAGTTAAACCTGGGTCTATCTGCGACAATGAATATGCCCCATAATATCTACTTATTTAAAAAAAAATGTTTCTGCCGACCAAACGCTATGTCACATGTTTTTTATCCTGAAGCTCTTTGGACAACATAATATTATTAATGGTGTCAAAGTTAAGTCTGTTTCTTAACTAAGGTTTAAGTAAACTTAAATCATAAAACTTTCTTTAAGCAGCAGCTGAGCTGTGTGGTAACCACAATAACAAACAAAAATTAAATGTTGTTTTAATTTTACAAGAAAGATTTATTAATATATCTTATTATTTGCCTATCCATTTTGTATGTTTTGTTATCAACAAGAACCAACAAAACCTACAAGCGAAATAGACGGAGACGCTTAAACCCAAAAATATTTCAAACTTTCCAAATTGTCAAATGAAGTGGTCGTGGATGGGTTATGCAGTGCGTTCAATTTAATACATGCAACGTTTACATAGGAGATGAAAAAAAAATTGCACGTCATTTTGAGAAAATGAAAATTAAAAGTCGAGTTTTTTTTCATAATTCTTCTTCAAAAAAGTGCCCAGATGGATAACAAAATGACCAAGTGACCGAGTGTAAAAAATGATCAAATTTGTTCACAAATGACCAACGTGGCAACCATGAAAATATTACCCATCAAAACCATTTTCAAATAATGGGATATTTATGAAATTTGGAATAAATACTTCGTTTGAATCTTGAATCTTATCTTGAATCAAAAGAGTTTCGAAAAATACCTGTTCCGAAAATATGATTATTACCATAACCACGAGACGAGACTGCTTTTTAAGTATACGAGACGAGACCGAGACGATACTGTATATTTGAACCGAAATTTAGCAAGAGTCTCGTCGGTCTCGGTTGTCTCGGCAGAAAATAAAGGCATTTTAAAAATTCTAATAAATTAATAAAAATATTTAAATCAAATTTGGTGAGTTAACTTTGGATTAACTCAAAAAATGTTTCTGATATTTTATCGTTCGTGTTTTAAGGAATTCTGCATTCATCATCAATTAAAAACAGATAACTGTAGCCAGATCTATTTCCAGAGTTAACTAACTCGGGCTTAACCCATCACTGAAAAACTGTGCCTTAAATTTCAATTTTTTTTTTAATAATAATAAATATTTTTGTTAAATAACTGATTTTCTGGATGATAAGAAATATTTTTCATTAAATTACTGATACTATAGTATCGCCCACTGGCTGAAATTTGACCAACAAAAACTTACATTCACAGACTCTAGAGTCAAACAATTTGTTTGAAAATTAAATCTGAAAACATTTTTTTTTTAAATTTTATTTTTTAATATGCACAGTGATCGGCAGTGCAAAAACAAAAATTACCCACATTGTGTAAATGCGTGCCTCAGGTATATTCGGCATATGTCCGAACCTATGGCTTTCCAACCATATAAAATTTATGGGAATCGGTTGTATGCATTTTGAGCAAATGGTACCACAAACTGTTTTTTAAGTCTGTTTATGTATTCATACATATATGAAGATACTGAGTATATATGTAGGAGTAGGTTTGTTCCTTTATGTACTGTAATACTTTAAATTTCTGTGATTTTCTGTGCATTTGTAAGATCCAGTCCAAAGCCGTTCCCGTACTCAAAAATTTTGTAGTTTTTGACAAAAAACAACGCTCACGACACGAGAGAGTACCTACATAATTTCTCCTACCTGTGATTTTCTGTCCGATAAATTTCTTCCGGCAGAAAATCACAGTACAGCACATCCAAATGTCATTTTGAAAGTAAAAGAATGAAAGCCAAACATAGTGACCGTTCTTGTCTGGCACATTAGGTATGTAATACGGAATTTGTGCGGATTTGCGTTCCCGTACTTTTGCACAATTTTGATATTTTTGAGAATATTTCATCTATGCTCTCCAAAATTTGAGAGATTTAGGGTTTCTGTGCACAGTAAAGGATCCCACCTTATAATTAGAAAGTCTTTTTCATTTATTATTGAATTCCTAGAATATAGAAATTTGATTAATTCCAACAAAATTTGCATTCGTGATCTTTAACTATCATTTGGAGCTGAAAATATGCATTTGAAGCTTTACACAAAAACAAGGCACTGTTAAAAGTTTCTTAATATACAATTTTTAACTTAAAGCATTTGCGCCGCGCCGCCGTTTGTCTTATAAAGTCCTGTATTGACGATAACGTTTTTGGAGAAGTTTCCCTATATTGGATGTCTTTAGGGACTTGAACGATTTTGTCTTTATTCTGTTATTATTTCGATAATTCCAACAATATGGCATTTAAAAAAATAATAAGAAATGTTTGTATATGCATGTACATATGAAGGTACCGAGACTGAAACGGTATCGAGAAGTCACGAGACTAAAACGAGATCGAGACGAGGTCGAGACGAGACGAGACGAGACGAGACGAGACGAGACGAGACGAGACGAGACGAGACGAGACGAGACGAGACGAGACGAGACGAGACGAGACCGCGGTGAGACCGAGACAAAACCTACAAAAGTCTCGCCGAGCCAGCCCCTACGTAAAAAAAAAAAAAAAATATCTAATACCTACATACACTCCAATTCACTCGTTTAAATACAGATTTTTTTTCAATAAACTTTTAAGGATTTCTCTATAAACTTTTATAATAATGACACATCTAATTATAGAATTAGTTAAGTGTAATATGGGGATTAAGATTCAGGAAGAATTTTGAATCCTCCTAAATAATTGTTAGTTGTATGGCTCTTTGAGCAATTTAAGTCAAAAAATCTACCTTATTTTTTGTGTCATTCGTTTAAATACACCTTGAAAAACAACCAAGTAGCTCAGAAAATCGTTAAAAATAGTACGCAAAAAATTAAATAATCAACAGTTAAAGACATTTTCTCATGAATTTAACAATTTTGCCAAAAGGAAGTGCTCTAACCAAAGAGAAGTATGCCCAAATTCGAGACTATAAGGACAATGGTCATAGCAGTCGATGTGAAGGCCACAACATTGGACTTAGTATGCAGCTACCTTCGATATAGGGAAAACGATGAAAAAACAACAAACCACAAGTGAACACAGCTACATCACCTCAAGAAAGACAACGCGTACTCCGAAAAGTCGCAAATTCAACATTATCAGTTAGCAAAATCAATGGTAAAACCGTAGTTAAAGCCACCAAAAATGCTTTTTATCATATTGCCCGGGAAGCCACACATTTCAACTATCTGAAAACTTAAAAAGATCCACTGAAATCAGGCAGGAACAGATCTGTTTCGTGAGCTTTTAAAGTTGAGTTAAACTGGGTATTAATAGCATACTGCACCTCATACCATTAAATGGCCTCCCTTCTTGTGTCGACTACCCAAGCCTATTTTTGTCATTTCTCATGTCATTTTAATAGAAGGTTTACCCGCTGGGACCATCCAAATTGAACTTATTTTTTTTTTAATAAGAACCACCTGATGCCATTATCTTTCACACCGTATTTTGTATTAAGGCGCAGTTTAACTCAACTTTAAAAGCTCACGAAACAGATTTGTTCCAGCCTGATTTCGGTGGATCTTTTTAAGTTTTCAGATAGTTGAAATGTGTGGCTTCCCGGATAATATGATAAAAAGCATTTTTGGTGGCTTTAACTACGGTTTTACCATTGATTTTGCTAACTGATAATGTTGAATCTGAGACTTTTCGGAGTACGCGTTGTCTTTCTCTAGCTGATGTAGCCATGTTCGCTAGCGGTTTGTTGTTTTTTCATCGTTTTCCCTATATCGACAGAAGCTGCATACTAAGTACAATGTTGTGACCTTCACATCGACTGCTATGACCATTGTCCTGATAGTCTCGAATTTGAGCATATTTCTCTTTGGTTAGAGCACTGCCTTTTGGCAAAATTGTTAAATTCATGAGAAAATGTCCTTAACTGTTGATAATTTGATTTTTTCCGTACTATTTTTAACGATTTTCTGAGCTACTTGGTTGTTTTTCAAGATGTATTTAAACGAATGACACAAAAGATAAGGTCAATTTCTTGACTAAAATTGTTCAAAGATCCATAATACTAACAATTTTTTAGGAGGATTCAAAATTCTTCCTGAATCTTAATCCCCCATATTACACTTAATAAATTCTACAATTAGATTTGTCATAATTATAAAAGGTTATAGAGAAATCGTTAAAAGTTCATTGAAAGAAATCTGTATTTGAACGAGTGAATTGGAGTGTATGTACAATTTCAGCTTATGCACACTAATGCTGGCATTATATTGAAGATTGCTTTGGTATTTCTTCATAACATTTTTTTATTTGCATGTTCTAACAAAATAGTGTATTTAAATCATAAAGGAGATACTTATTAAGACATTTTTGAAGGTCAAATATTTAATATTATAAAATTGCTTGTCTGTGTGATAATACCCCTACTTCGCCTTGTCTGCAAAATGTATAAATAATTAAATTATAGAAATGCTTTAATAATGATTGTGACCTTTTATAAATTATAATAATTTCTTGTTTTGTAGGCTATAGGTCAATGAAACAAATTTTAATTTTTTTATTTCGACGTTTCGGGTATGTGTATACCCTTCATCAGGCCTTTATTAAAATAAATACATTATAAATCAACTAAAATACAAATTATAAATACTTACAATTAATTGAGCCTCAAATTTGTACATACATGTGTATGATATCGAATAATAGGGTCTATCATCGTATCCGATCCGATCGTAACAAAATTCTCTCGGATTTGAACAAACTTTGCCACTGGTTTGATTGATAAATCATTCATTTCATCGCCAAAAAATCTAATGTGTGTCGAAATGGCAAAATCCGATTAATGCGTTGCGGATACTTGCGATGTAAGACGATCATTTTGTTTTGTGCCTTTTCGATTTCTCTGATTTTCTCCAACAGCAAATCGTTGCGTACATTTTGATTCAGTAAAACAAACAAAAACTCATTTGGGCAACCGAAAGAGATAGCCATATTTGTTTTATGAAGTTGACATAAATCAAATATGCGCTGATAAACATCAACATATTTCAATTATAAAAGAAATAACATGACAAAATTAAACTCTACCATCGTAACTTTTCTCCGATCGTATATTTCGGAATGGATACGATGATAGGGCCTAATACTTAATTTTAAATTTAGAAAATTATTGAAAACAAAATCTACATTAAATAAATTTAAAAAAAAAACAAGTTAAAAATCCCTTAAATTTGATTTTTTCGCAAGCTGGCTTAAGCCATCGCAATCCGAACGTCTGTTAACTGCATTATTATTTTTCTGTATATGCAGCATCTCCATCAGCATTCTTTTTGAATAGTTTTTTTCAACTTCCAGAATTTTAATGTTGGCAAAGTTTAAATCAGCTCTATGGTTTTGTTCTACGCAATGTGATACTAATGCAGTTTTTTGATGGTTACCGTGTCTGATATCTGATTTGTGCCCAGCAATTCTATTTTTTAATGTTTGTTTGGAGTTCGCACATAGACTGAAGAACATGGAGATCCTCCACCTTAACAATTAATTTGATAAACAATATCGCATTTTTCTTCTTTTTTGATATTGGGCCCTAGCGAGGTATCCGTGGGAGCGGAAAATTCTACGATTTCCTCCGAATCGGAGGCTTTTTGCTTCGAGGTATTCTTCCGAACAGCTGTTCGGAACATTTTCCGACATTCTTTGAAGCAGCCCGTTGTTCTGCGTTGACATGCGATGTAATGCGTTTTTGGATGAACATTTTAAAATATTGTTCCGAAATCCTCCGACACAAATTGTTCGCGGAATTTATTTCCGATTTTCAGTGAATTGTAAGAAAAATGTAAGAATTAAAAAATATAATTAAAGAAAGAAATTTTGTGTACCTGTTGCTTGAATTCACGTTTCCAGTATAAGAGAAAACGAGAAAACAATACACGAAACTATGTATATAAAAGGTCAACAGAATATGTCCCTGCATTTTTGTAATTCTCTAATCTTAAATCTGTCGCATGTCAAATCAATGCGTCGCGTTGTCGTATTTTGTATTTTTCCTTTCCGAATCGGACACCTCGAATGTAATTGGAATCTCCGACAAAGTATGCGTTGCGGAGAATGTTCCGCTCCGACGGATACTTCGCTAGAGTTTGAAGTTTTGAAAGCAATTCGCGTCTTCAATTTATCTCTAATAGGTGCAGCTTATAGGCGGTTTGCAAGATTTGGAATATATATTGTACTTCTATATAAGATTTGTTGGGCATCATTTACTCTATTAGAATTTATTCTAGATTGGGCAATATACTTGTAAATTAAAGTTTTACAAATTTCGATTGGAAATGAATTAGCTAAAAGAATTTCTGTTATAATTTTGATATTTTTTTGACGAAACAATTGATCGCTATTATCTAAAACTGGACTTATAAAATTTATCGCCGTATTAGTTATAATTTGCCTTGGGTGTTTTGAGTTATAATTTATAAGACGTTCTGAAGATGTTGGTTTGTTGTACCAATCAAATAAAAAGTTGTTGTTGCTTCTAATAACCATGACATCCAAATATGGTAAATTACCTCCTTTTTCAATTTCGACTGTAAACTTTGTATTTTGGTGAAATGAATTAAGAGCCGCGAGTGTCGAATCAACGTTGTTTTTTTGAAAAACACCAAATAAGTCATCTACATATTTCACTAAAAACTTTGGTTTATGTGGTAGTTTTTTTAAAATTTCTTCTAACAAAGCTTCCATTATAATATCAGCCAAAATAGGAGATAAAGGACTTCCCATTGGAACACCTTGATTTTGTTTATAAATTTGGTTATTAAATTCAAAATAGTTATTATCCACGATGCAAAAACTTAACATTTTGAGAAAATTTCCTTTTTCAATATTTGTGTGTTGTTGAATAATGTTCCAACTTTTTTCAAACGAAATCGAATGCCATTTTAACGGGAATATTTGTAAATAAAGATATAAAATCAAAAGAAACTAAGATATCATTATCTTCCTATTTAACCGTTTTGATTTATTCAATAAATTTGTTTGAATTTTTAACATTAAATTTAGAATTCTCTGTTAATTTTGAAAGAATTTTAACTAACAACTTTGATAATTGATAACACGGAACATTTATTGAAGAACAAATTGGCCGTAAGGGAATCCCATCTTTGTGTATTTTTGGTAATCCATTCATTTTGGGAGCATTGGCAGTTCATTCATTTTGTTTTTATCAAAAAGTTTTTTAACAAAATCATTATTAATAGTTTGAAGTTGATTTGTTGGATTGTTTCTAATAGTAACATACGTATTAGTATCTGCCAATAACCCGTTCATCTTATTTATGTAATCAACTTTCAACATAGCAACTGTTACATTACATTTGTCTGTTGGTATAATATATATTTCTGGATGTTCTTGTAGGAATCTATATGTTTCAGAATATATCTTATTTAAAAACTTGTCAAAGGATGGCATTGTTGTGGATCTCATATGGTCTTGCAGTATTTGTGTAAAACATGCTCTTGATGATTCATGTTGATTTTGGTCATTTGTTTTTATGATTTCTTTAACATCAGCTATTATTTTAAAGAGTGGAAAATCCTTTTTCTTTGATGGTAAGTTAAATTTTTAACCCATTGAAAGGAGCCATTTTGCATCATCCGGAAATCTAACGTCAGTCTTGTATACAAACCATTTATCATTAAAAACTATACCAAATTTAACCTTCATGTTAGTTTTTAACTTATCTAATTTTTTTATATGTCTGTTTTTAGTTTTAAAGTCTAATTTACTTCGCGTTTTATTTTGACTATTGAAAAATTTTATATATTCATTATCTTGTATTATATTTTTAATATAATTTGCTAACGAATTTATTGAATGCTCTTGTTTAGAGATTTGAAATTGTTTTAGTGCGATTGATAATGAAAGTAATTTTGTATTGAAATTTCGTATACAATTCATTAATTTTCTCCTTATACCATTTTCAGATTCTTCATTAGAAAAATTATATAATGCTTATATATTCTTTGTCGAGTTATTTAAAAAATCTGGAACTAATACATATTCTCTACATTTCAAAAGGAATATCAGACAGTTTTTATTTTTTATAATTGATCTATTGATCTTGCTATTTTATTAAGTATTTCAGTAGTATTAATTCCATACCTTGCGGTTGTATATGTATAAAATTCCATAATAAGTTTTCCAAATTAGTAAAACTTGTATTTACAAGTATATTGCCCAACCTAGAATA
The DNA here is from genome assembly GCA_949320155.1 of Melangyna quadrimaculata. Taxonomy (NCBI): domain Eukaryota; kingdom Metazoa; phylum Arthropoda; class Insecta; order Diptera; family Syrphidae; genus Melangyna; species Melangyna quadrimaculata. The sequence continues at coordinate 4,894,282 of OX439484.1, read as the reverse complement.
AATTCTAATAGAGTAAATGATGCCCAACAAATCTTATATAGAAGTGCAATATATATTCCAAATCTTGCAAACCGCCTATCAGCTGCACCTATTAGAGATTAATTGAAGACGCGAATTGCTTTCAAAACTTCAAACTCTCTTAAAACTAAAATTTTTTCAAGAATTAAAGATAATCTGCCCTAGCGAGGTATCCGTCGGAGCGGAACATTCTCCCCAACGCATACTTTGTCGGAGATTCCAATTACATTCGAGGTGTCCGATTCGGAAAGGAAAAATACAAAATATGACGACGCGACGCATTGATTTGACATGCGACAGATTTAAGATTAGAGAATTACAAAAATGCAGGGACATCTTCTGTTGACCTTTTATATACATAGTTTCGTGTATTGTTTTCTCGTTTTCTCTTATACTGGAAACGTGAATTCAAGCAACAGGTACACAAAATTTCTTTCTTTAATTATATTTTTTAATTCTTACATTTTTCTTACAATTCACTGAAAATCGGAAATAAATTCCGCGAACAATTTGTGTCCGAGGATTTCGGAACAATATTTTAAAATGTTCATCCAAAAACGCATTACATCGCATGTCAACGCAGAACAACGGGCTGCTTCAAAGAATGTCGGAAAATGTTCCGAACAGCTGTTCGGAAGAATACCTCGAAGCAAAAAAGCCTCCGATTCGGAGGAAATCGTAGAATTTTCCGTTCCGACGGATACCTCCCTAGGGCCCAATATCAAAAAAGAAGAAAAATGCGATATTGTTTATCAAATTAATTGTTTAGGTGGAGGATCTCCAGTTCTTCAGTCTATGTGGGAACATCCAAACAAACATTAACAAATAGAATTGCTGGACAGAAATCAGATATCAGACACGGTAACCATCAAGAAACTGCATTAGTATCACATTGCGTAGAACAAAACCATATAGCTGATTTAAACTTTGCCAACATTAAAATTCTAGAAGTTGAAAAAAACTATTCAAAAAGAATGCTGATGGAGATGCTGCATATACAGAAAAATAATAATGCAGTTAACAGACGTTCGGATTGCGATGGCTTAAGCCAGCTTGCGAAAAAATAAAATTTAAGGGATTTTTAACTTAATTTTTAACTTGTTTTTTTTTTTTTAATTTATTTAATGTAGATTTTGTTTTCAATAATTTTCTAAATTTAAAATTAAATATTATTCGATATCATACACATGTATGTACAAAGGCTCAATTAATTGTTAGTATTTAAAATTTGTATTTTAGTTGATTTATAATGTATTTATTTTAATAAAGGCCTGATGAAGGGTATAAACATACCCGAAACGTCGAAATAAAATAATCAAAATTTGTTTCATTGACCTATAGCCTACAAAACAAGAAATTATTATAAATTATAGAAAGGTAATAATAATAGAATCTTCTTTGATTTATGCATTATGCGCCATGATTTGTTTTAATTTGTCTTTCCTTTTTGAATCGAAACTCTTATACACATTAAAGACCTTGAATAACAAATGCACAGGGAAGGTAAAGAGCAAAAACTTGATATTTTAGATTCTATAAAATCCTCGACCTTTCTTTTTTTTGTATATAAGACCTTGCATATTTAAGCATAACAGGTATACGTTAAATATAAGTCATAATCACTTATGATTCTATCTTCAAAATGTACTCATGCTTGAAGATTTTTTTTGAAATTAATTTTCATAGGTACGTACCGGGTAACCTTTAACAGAAATGATTGTACCCAGTGGCGGATCCAGGGGGGTGGCTATAGGGGCTAAAGCCCCCCCCCCACAGCTGATTGCTAAAATAATTTGAAATATAAAAAGCAATAAATTACAACGTGTTAAGTTTTATATTCGTCTAAAATGTTGTTAAGATGAGAATTTTGATGGACAAAATAACGTGCTTGGGGCTGAACAATTTACATGTTCTGCAACTTCTTTTCTAAGGTTGGGGCTAAAGCCTATGAAGTGAATTGGAAAAAAAAACAATTGGGGGCTATAAAATATAGACATGTTTCATGCAACGACAATTTCCCCTTAAAACAAAACCAAGAAAATTGAAAAAAAAAAAACAACTTGGGACTAATAAGGTCTGAGAATATTGGACAAAAAACGTAGTCAGGGTTAATCAACTAACTCCCTAAAAACTAACCTTATTCCAAAGAGCTTTTGGGGCATAGGTCTAAGGATTTTCAAAGTCCGAAGTTGGAACTAAAGCTTGAAGATATAATTTGAAAAAAAACGTGGTCGGGGCTTAACATTTACATGTCAAAAGCAACAACTGTTTACCTACACTAAAAACTTAGCTAATTTAACGAAAGAAACGCAATTGAGGCTAATTGAGAACACCGGGGTTTAAAGCTTAGTGTAAATGTTTAATACAATAGGAATTGTTTCTTACGGCCTTGGCTGGGTTTAGATCATTTTGGGGCTTAATTTTTAAAATTTCAAGGGTCCAATGCAATACATACAAAACATTTTTGGACTTAGCAGTTCAATACAAATTCTCTAGTCCAGGAGCCAAATTCCAAAAGCGTGAGAAACTCTGTGAACTCATAAAAATCTTGCAGGTGGACATGAATATTTACAATCTCTATAGACTCTTGAGTGTCTTTAAAATTTATCGACACATTTTTTGAGCAGGAATAGAAAGTGTACATATATGTAGGTGCAGTGTAAACGAAAATTCATTGACACTTGCAGAATTGAGCCGTGCAGCTTATTTCTTAGAGCAGCTGTTTCTTATGCCCAACTAAAAGTCTTGAAATTTTGATATTTTATTTTTCGATCCACAAAATCTTATTTTCGTGCTTTCCAGTGACAATTTGAAGAAGTCAGGTAGGTTCGTGGCTTTCACTAATTAAAGAAAATGAGATCTCAGAGGACTGATACTGTCAAAACACATATAAGCTTTTGCCAAAAAGACCACTTATATATCATTTTTCTGAACTAGCATTACAAACAGTTTTTAAGTTTTGTTAGAAAGGTGAAGTTCCAAGCATACCTTCAGCTAATTTAAACAAACACATACAAAGGTGGGCACTTGATACCTAATCAATTATTAAGCAATATACCTATAAATAAACGAATTTGTTCGTGTGGTAACGTGGCTAGAACTTAAAGTTATAAAATTAGTTATACTACCATGTTTTGCTGGGCCTTAATATTGGTTTTTAAACAAAATTCCCATGCTTAACACATCAATCCCAAATTCTTCTTATTGTGCTCCGTTTTGAAAAAATTATAAAGCGCGATAGGAGCGGATATATAGTCACACTGTTGTGAAATTATTTAACGGATTTTACTCTATATCGTTGGACTTTTGCGCAGATTAAGGGATAAGGGACTAGCGTTAACATTCCATCTTATACAATTAATAATTAAGTAAAATATTAACGTTGGGCATTCAGCCATTCTCATACCGAGTCACATCTGCCATCGGGGACCAAGTGTCGCCCGTGCAACTTTTGGATTTGGACGTAGACACCTGTCTGTCACGTTGAATTATGTTTGTGTCGACCATCTGTCAACCAGGTAATTATTTATTCTTTTGTGGACCGCCCGTCACACATTTTCCACTTTGATTTGTGTCAACCTGCTTGGGTTGCTTTTCCAAAATACTTTAAGAGCAGGTCTCTGGTTGATGGAAACCAGGTATCTACTGAACTCTAAGAGCATTTTGGTGCCACAACGGAAAAGGAATGATTAAAATGAATAAATGATAATGAATATGCCAATGAAACTTGTTGTGGTAAAATTTACCGCAACAACACAAAAAACACGACTATTGTTAAAGGAAAAGTGATGTCAAAATTCATTTTCAGTTATATAATTTCAAATTTACAAACTGGATTTCCAAACTCCAAGCCCCCCCCCCCCCGGGCAAATCCTAGATCCGCTACTGATTGTACCTACATAAATTGTAAATTATTAATATTCTACAATTTGCCATTCCACTAGTTTGCTAACATTTAAAATGTAAGATAGATTAAGTTTTCATTTCCTAAGCCGTATCCTATAGGTATATGCATAATAAATAACAATTCATTTCAAGGACAGTTTTGTGCGATGAAAAGGATAAGGCAAAGCATAGCGTGAAGTTATAAATATAGTGAAGCAAATTGCACATGTTTTTTTTTTTATTTTTTTAATCGAAATGAGCTCATTTGAGCGAAAATTTGCAATAATATAATTGAACGGTTGCGTTGGTTGGTTCCGGTGAATGCATATACGTCCTTATGGAATTTTTATTATTCGCGTCATGTTACTTCATATGGTTGATGTTTTTGAAAAGGTATCTGGATTTTAAATAATTTAATAAAAATAATAACCATTAGTTGAGTGGGTGTCTTTAGAATAAAATTAATGATGACGATATTTAGGAGTCATGATGTGCGTTAGGGATTCATCGGATACATTTACAAAACAGAATTTACTATTTACATTCCTACACCTACTATAGCGTAATTTACTTACATATGTATATGTTAATATATTGCGAAATGAATTGAATGCCGGGTTTTCACTAGTGCTGGCCACGAGACGAGGCCGAGACGAGACTGTATATTTGGACTGACATTTTCAGAGAGTCTAATAAATTAAAAACTTCAATTTCAGTTAAATATTTTTATTTCTTCTGCACATATTCGGAAATCGTATTTTTCGGAGACGAGATCGAGACGAGACTTAATTGTACGAAACCGACACGAGACCGAGACGAGACTGAAAATTTTCGATTTTAACGAGACCGAGACGAGGCTTACAAAAGTCTCTCAGAGTCTCGTCTCGTGGCCAGCCCTAGTTTTCACAATTACCTACACTTGTTTTCTTTTCAATTTAGATTTCAATAGAGGTAGAACTCTCTTTTAAGAAAAGCATATAAATCTTTGTACAAATATAATAGATTAGGTAAGAAGTTTCTCTAGGACAAGCATTGGTTTTGTGTCGAAAACAAATTTAAAGTTTTAATCAAATTTAACATTGCGATGATGGAATTTACCAAATAATTGGTTTTCGATTTTTCTTCAATGCGCCTGTAGATACATCGAGCTGCAGACATAACGCGTTTACCGATTTGCTTCAAATTTAATCTGTATCTAACACTATTAATAAAATTGAAGAAATATACAAACGAAATTACTTTTGAAGGTTTTTGAATGAACAAAAACCACTTGTGTTGGCTACCACCAAGTATTACATTAGGCTGGAATTATTACAATTTCATGGCTGTACCACACCAATCATCAGATTCATTTTAGTGGTGCTTAGCTTAGTCTAATTGCAATTTTAATTTATAAATTATTTTTTATTTGAATTTTATAGCTTAACATTTCGAACACTTTGATTAATAACACAGTATTTAGACCAAGAGCTCACAGCAATTTTTGATTGTGAACGATAGCAAAAATTCCTTTTGTTTTATTATAGGTCCAATTCATATGCTAATATGAATGTCTGGCATGTCGGGGTTGGGGCCTTTGTACGTAATGCTGCATTGAAAATTATTTTTTTTTCTTAAGGCCCAGGTACAGGTACCAAGGGTAGGAACTTCAAAAATGTATTGGATTAAAGAGCTGAGAGCCCTATATATGAATAAGAGGTTCAAGATCTTTTCTGTGGGTCCAAATGTCAGCAAGACGCACTCAAAGATTGAAGCTTTGAGTGGGTCTTTGGGATTTGGATCTTTGGAAAATATTTATTATAATATTTTCTTTTATTGACTATGATTGTGAAGTTCCCACACTGCATTTTTAATGTTATGTTTGCAAAATATTTTCTATTAAAGAACCAAGCTTTAAGAGTGGTACCGGGAAATGCCACCGTCGTGAAAAATTTGATTTTTTTTGTCTGTCTAGTAACTCCCGAGAACTTTAATCTTATCTCAGAACAACTTGTAGATAGTACAACTATTTATAACTATGAGTTACAGTAGATGAGTTAAAGTTATAGCGGTCCATATTAAATTTTTCATAATATTCATTTAACAGTTTGTCCATAGAATTTGGTGCATAGATTTATGTATAAAGATTCTTTTAAACCATTTTATACTCAATTGACCCACTAAATGATATTATTTTAAAGGGTTGTTTTAAAAGTTTCAAAATTACACAACATTTAGATGGTATAGGTGTATATTTTTGGTAAAAATTTGAAATCGATATCATTGTTTTTTTTTTTTCAAATATTTGAGTTGAAAAACATTTGTTAAGAATTTTTAATAGTTTTTTTTTTTCAGTTTTTTCGCTCTAAAAAAAACTGTCCATTGAATTTTTTTTTAAATTACCAATTGTTGACTACGACAACCAGCCTCGTCCACCTAAAAACTAAAAAGTTTTTTTTCAGGGCTACTGCCTCTTGCGAGGAATTGACAAATCCTCCAAGAGTATCACTTGTCACGAGTAAGTGCTTCTCGTCTAGCCGTTCGGAATCGGCATAAAATTGTAGGTCCCTTCCATTCCTGTTGACACGCGCACACAGGAATTGTTGCGAGTTGTTAG